>OY992890.1:99487782-99785328 GCA_963921405.1 Cepaea hortensis
TTATGCTATGCTATGTTATGCTATGTTATGCTATGTTATGCTATGTTATGCTATGCGATGTTATGCTATGCGATGTTATGCTATGCTATGTTATGTTATGTTATGTTATGTTATGCTATGTTATGCTATGCTATGTTATGCTATGTTATGCTATGCTATGTTATGCTATGTTATGCTATGTTATGCTATGCTATGTTATGCTATGTTATGCTATGTTATGCTATGTTATGCTATGTTATGTTATGTTATGTTATGTTATGCTATGTTATGCTATGTTATGTTATGTTATGTTATGTTATGCTATGCCATGCCATGCTATGCTATGCTATGCTATGTTATGCTATGCTATGTTATGCTATGTTATGCTATGTTATGCTATGCTATGCTATGCTATGCTATGCTATGTTATGCTATGTTATGCTATGCTATGTTATGCTATGCTATGCTATGTTATGTTATGTTATGCTATGTTATGCTATGTTATGCTATGTTATGTTATGTTATGCTATGTTATGCTATGTTATGTTATGTTATGTTATGCTATGCTATGCTATGCTATGCTATGTTATGTTATGCTATGTTATGTTATGCTATGTTATGCTATGTTATGCTATGCTATGCTATGCTATGCTATGCTATGTTATGCTATGTTATGCTATGCTATGTTATGCTATGCTATGCTATGTTATGTTATGTTATGCTATGTTATGCTATGTTATGCTATGTTATGTTATGTTATGCTATGTTATGCTATGTTATGTTATGTTATGTTATGCTATGCTATGCTATGCTATGCTATGTTATGTTATGCTATGTTATGCTATGCTATGCTATGTTATGCTATTTTATGTTATGCTATGTTATGCTATTTTATGTTATGCTATGTTATGTTATGTTATGCTATGTTATGCTATGTTATGTTATGCTATGTTATGTTATGTTATGCTATGTTATGCTATGTTATGTTATGCTATGTTATGCTATGTTATGCTATGTTATGCTATGTTATGCTATGTTATGCTATGTTATGTTATGCTATGTTATGCTATGTTATGCTATGTTATGCTATGCTATGTTATGCTATGTTATGCTATGCTATGCTATGTTATGCTATGCTATGTTATGCTATGCTATGTTATGCTATGCTATGTTATGCTATGCTATGCTATGTTATGCTATGCTATGCTATGTTATGCTATGATATGTTATGCTATG
The DNA here is from genome assembly GCA_963921405.1 of Cepaea hortensis. Taxonomy (NCBI): domain Eukaryota; kingdom Metazoa; phylum Mollusca; class Gastropoda; order Stylommatophora; family Helicidae; genus Cepaea; species Cepaea hortensis. The sequence goes on from OY992890.1 coordinate 99,488,998, forward strand.
CTATGATATGTTATGCTATGCTATGCTATGTTATGTTATGTTATGTTATGTTATGTTATGTTATGTTATGCTATGTTATGCTATGTTATGTTATGTTATGCTATGTTATGTTATGCTATGTTATGTTATGTTATGCTATGTTATGTTATGCTATGTCATGTTATGCTATGCTATGTTATGTTATGCTATGTTATGCTATGTTATGCTATGTTATGCTATGTTATGTTATGTTATGTTATGCTATGTTATGTTATGCTATGTTATGTTATGCTATGTTATGTTATGCTATGTTATGTTATGTTATGTTATGTTATGTTATGTTATGCTATGTTATGCTATGTTATGCTATGCTATGCTATGCTATGTTATGTTATGCTATGCTATGTTATGTTATGTTATGTTATGCTATGTTATGTTATGTTATGTTATGCTATGTTATGTTATGCTATGTTATGTTATGCTATGCTATGTTATGTTATGTTATGTTATGTTATGTTATGCTATGTTATGTTATGTTATGTTATGTTATGTTATGTTATGTTATGCTATGTTATATTATGTTATGTTATGTTATGTTATGCTATGTTATGCTATGTTATGTTATGTTATGTTATGCTATGTTATGTTATGCTATGTTATATTATGCTATGTTATGTTATGCTATGTTATATTATGCTACGTTATGCTATGTTATGTTATGCTATGTTATGTTATGTTATGTTATGTTATGTTATGCTATGTTATGTTATGCTATGTTATGTTATGTTATGTTATGTTATGTTATGTTATGTTATGCTATGTTATGTTATGCTATGTTATGTTATGCTATGTTATGTTATGTTATGTTATGCTATGTTATGTTATGCTATGTTATGTTATGCTATGTTATGCTATGTTATGCTATGCTATGCTATGTTATGCTATGCTATGCTATGTTATGTTATGTTATGTTATGCTATGTTATGCTATGCTATGTTATGCTATGCTATGTTATGCTATGCTATGCTATGTTATGCTATGCTATGCTATGTTATGCTATGTTATGCTATGATATGTTATGCTATGCTATGATATGTTATGCTATGCTATGCTATGTTATGTTATGTTATGTTATGTTATGTTATGCTATGTTATGCTATGTTATGTTATGTTATGCTATGTTATGTTATGCTATGTTATGTTATGTTATGCTATGTTATGTTATGCTATGTCATGTTATGCTATGCTATGTTATGTTATGCTATGTTATGCTATGTTATGCTATGTTATGTTATGTTATGTTATGCTATGTTATGTTATGTTATGTTATGTTATGTTATGTTATGCTATGTTATGCTATGTTATGTTATGTTATGTTATGTTATGCTATGTTATGTTATGCTATGTTATGTTATGCTATGTTATGTTATGCTATGTTATGTTATGTTATGTTATGTTATGTTATGTTATGCTATGTTATGCTATGTTATGCTATGCTATGCTATGCTATGTTATGTTATGCTATGCTATGTTATGTTATGTTATGTTATGCTATGTTATGTTATGTTATGTTATGCTATGTTATGTTATGCTATGTTATGTTATGCTATGCTATGTTATGTTATGTTATGTTATGTTATGTTATGCTATGTTATGCTATGTTATGTTATGTTATGTTATGTTATGTTATGTTATGTTATGCTATGTTATATTATGTTATGTTATGTTATGTTATGCTATGTTATGCTATGTTATGTTATGCTATGTTATGTTATGTTATGTTATGCTATGTTATGTTATGCTATGTTATATTATGCTATGTTATGTTATGCTATGTTATATTATGCTACGTTATGCTATGTTATGTTATGCTATGTTATGTTATGTTATGTTATGTTATGTTATGCTATGTTATGTTATGTTATGTTATGTTATGTTATGTTATGCTATGTTATGTTATGCTATGTTATGTTATGCTATGTTATGTTATGTTATGTTATGCTATGTTATGTTATGCTATGTTATGTTATGCTATGTTATGCTATGTTATGCTATGCTATGCTATGTTATGCTATGCTATGCTATGTTATGTTATGTTATGTTATGTTATGTTATGCTATGCTATGCTATGCTATGCTATGCTATGCTATGCTATGCTATGCTATGCTATGTTATGCTATGTTATGTTATGCTATGTTATGTTATGCTATGCTATGTTATGCTATGCTATGCTATGCTATGCTATGCTATGTTATGTTATGTTATGCTATGCTATGCTATGTTATGCTATGTTATGCTATGCTATGCTATGCTATGTTATGCTATGCTATGCTATGTTATGTTATGTTATGTTATGCTATGTTATGTTATGTTATGCTATGTTATGCTATGCTATGTTATGCTATGCTATGTTATGCTATGCTATGTTATGTTATGCTATGTTATGTTATGCTATGTTATGTTATGCTATGTTATGTTATGCTATGTTATGTTATGCTATGTTATGTTATGTTATGCTATGTTATGTTATGTTATGTTATGCTATGTTATGTTATGCTATGTTATGTTATGCTATGTTATGTTATGCTATGTTATGTTATGTTATGTTATGTTATGCTATGTTATGTTATGCTATGTTATGTTATGTTATGTTATGCTATGTTATGTTATGTTATGTTATGCTATGTTATGTTATGTTATGCTATGTTATGTTATGCTATGTTATGCTATGTTATGCTATGTTATGTTATGTTATGTTATGTTATGCTATGTTATGTTATTTCTTTTGGCTCTCGCTCAACTCAAGCGTAGTCCGTACACACTACTTCTAGTATTCCTGGACTGAATTTTGTGTGTGCATTAGCTTTTCCTATTACTAGTGTCCCTCGCCATCAAGCGAACACACTCCGAGTTCAGAGGCACTTGTAATTAGCGTCTGCAAGTCAAGGATGACAGGTCAACATTTTAGTCCAACTGTTCGGTGTAGGAATTGAACCCTTTACCTCGTCATCAGCACACCGGATATTTAAGAACACTTGTTCTTATCCATTCGGCCACGCTGACCTACATGTTATGTTATGTTATGTTATGTTATACCGAACACGTCACTGCACATTGGGCATTCCCACGCATGCTCGGCCCTCCCATGTAGTAGCCACCCTAAAGTATCCCTGCTCATTGTTGCCATGAGGAGTTGGTTGTGGTATCTCCTCTCTTTCCTTGGAAGGCGGCATTGACAACTTGACCAGAATTCACTGCCTGGTCGTGAAGTCGAGCTAGCGGCGGAGTCTTGTGCGTATCCATCAACCGAGTGCGTACTGTACTGATTTCATCAGCCTTGTCCATGCTTCTTCCCGTTTGTATTTGTAGGCTACCAGCCAAAGCTAACGAATCACAACTGCCTCAAGCTGCGGGATTTGCTGAGGAGGGGATCCGAGCACTTATGGACTGAATGGTTCGATGTGCAACGAGGATGATCTGTCGACTAACTAACTAACTAACTAACTGCCTCAAACAACCAGTCCCTTGCGGTGGATTTTCCCACTATGATACAAGTCTTTGAAATGCCGCCCCATATATGCTGTTTTCTTTAAAAACGCCGCCCCTTTATGAAGCCCCCTTTCGGTGCCACCTGATGCGGCCGCCTCTCTGTATCATAGCACAGCACGGCCCTGCAAGCAACTGGATGTGTGAAATGATTCGTCTTTCTCTCCATCTCCTGCTAGTACAAACAGTTCATCCGGATTCGTGGAGAGCTGGGCGTGATGTCCAAGAGCTGGACTTTTTCTGAGAGAATACAAGATCTTAGACTTATTTATTAGTGGTGGGAGCCTATTCCGCTACAGCACTTGATCACATACCAGACTTGTGTGAGATGAAGTCTTGTCGAACAAATCTGAGTGTATTATATAACAACCATCAGTAGGAGAACGAACGAACGAACGAACAAACTTTATTTTCAAAGGGTTAAGAATTGGGCACGCAGACCTGTCTAACATTCTGCCCTTCTATCACTCTCTTTCATACATTATTTCAGTCACACATCATTCAAGGCTAACTGAGAACAACAACAAATTAATATAAAAGATATGCATTATAAAGGCATGGTGAAAATGCAAAAATCAATACTACATCATTACATGACTCAGTAATATTAAATAATGGTGTGGCACTTGTAATTAGCTATGTGGAATATAATGGTCTACCAAAAGGGGACTGGCTGTTATACAAGTGTTTTATGATGATGATAATGATTATTATTATTATTATTATTAGTAGTAGTAGTAGTAGTAGTAGTAGTAGTAGTAGTAGTAGTAGTAGTAGTAGTAGTAGTAGTAGTAGTAGTAGTAGTAGTAGTAGTAGTAGTAGTAGTATAAAACCCTTGTATAACGGCCAGAACAGAGACAGAGGTTAACACTGCGACACTCCAACTGTTTTCCAATACTTCACTTACACGCGCTATTATTGTCTCTAAATCTCAATCCATGCCTGGGAGAGTTCATAATGAATGGATGTAAATTGAATGCTTTTAACTTTTAGAGAGGAGGGGGTGATTACACGAATCTAAAGACGATTGCGAATCTGCAACATTCACCAGAACGAAAGAATATTGAATGAAAAGAAGTCAAGCCAGACAGTATGCAGCACAGGACGGGTGTTGTCGAACACTGCACACTGAGAGAGATGCTGAGGATGAGATCTAAGCAATTATGGGCTGAATAAACCGACGCACGATGAAGATAATCTGATGACTGACTAACCAGAATGGATGGATTTTGTGTGAGCGGCTGCTAGATATAGAGGAGTCGGACTTTTGAGAACGTATGTGGTTATATTGTCTAACTCATACAGGAATGTCCAACAAATGAGAGAACTAATAAGCAGGCTTCAAAAGCACTCATCACTGTGACACTGAATATATTGACACGGGTCTATATACTGCGGGCTATATAAACATCAGCTTGCCGCATGTTGACGCATTTCTTGACGAATCTTCTCGAATACGGCTATAGGAGAGAAACTTATCGCAATGACTAGCTCTCAAATGGGGCAACCAGCAGCCATATCTTCTGACTTCAGCTGGGAGAGACCAGACCCTTATGGGCATTCCCGAGAGTGTAGAAAAATATTCACAAACGATAAAACCGAATAACACGTTTACCGTAAACAGGAAGTGAAAGACAATAGTAAACGATAACACATAACCGTCAACAGTTGAACATACACAAGCGTTAACGAGAATGGGAGACTTTTCCCAGTTGTCGCATGATATACATGATTAATCTATTTCAGACTCATTGGATAATAACAGACTACTGACAAAATGTCAAAAATTGAAGTGCCAGTAAAATCGCATGTGTTTAAAGCCATGCAGACTATAGATACAGACGCTCTGGCTGCCTCTTCGGACGCCGATCTCCGGCCCGTCCTAGCGGGACTCGTCAGGATGGCTCTGTGTTCGCCGTTGGATGCAAGTGTCCACTGGAAACAGACCCAGAAGAAAATACTAACCATTCTGTCCAGACTCGAGGTTGTGAATAGTATTGTGGATATGCTTTCTATTGATTTTCATGCATTGGAACAAGATGTGAAGAAGGAGCAACAACTGAGGTAGCGTACGGTCGTACCATAGAGACTAGTTAGACTAGAATATATCGAAGTGTCTATTCGTAGAGCCCTACGAATAGACAAAGTGTCTATTCGTAGGGCACGGCTGGTCACGTGATTTAACGTAAGTTTGTGGCTATATTATACATTTTCGTTGATTGGAAAACGTGTCGTCAGTGGCATAGTTGATAGTGCGCCCGCCTGATGGGCGGGAGCTCGAGGTTCGTTTCCTTTCCGGACCTTTTTTATTTTTTTTATAATGGTTCAGCAATTAATTGGATGAAAGTCAAATGTCAATCGTTCGTTTCCTTGCCCGACAATGTTTTTTTTTTAATTTTTCAGCAATTCATTTAGAATTGTGTTGTTTAAAGTGAGTGTAATTTAGTTAGTACCAGTTTCTCCAGTATTGGTCCTCGTTGCTTTGCACTACGGCAATTCCAATACCCAACCCACACATTTTTGAGTCCCAAACGATCCGTTTTCCTTCTACCCCTTCTGGCTCCAGCCCTCTTCTTCCTTTTCCTTCCCCCCTCTCCCCTACCTCTTCTCCTCCGCTTAATTCTCTCCCCGCGGGCTGTTGTCAAAAGTATCGAGCACAAAGCACGTACTCCGTTGATTCGGCGATAATTCTTTGTAATATTCATAGTTTTCATATTCATAGACACGAAAGTGGTTAAGTAGGCAGGTAGAAGGGTGGGTAGGTAGACAGGTAGGTAGTTAAGTACGCAGGTATGTGGGTAGCTAGGCAGGTAGGTGGATAGTAGGTACGCAGGTAGATGGGTAGCTAGATCCAACCAGACACTCGCTCGTCGATCATCTGTGTTCCACCATGCCAATTCATACATCTCTTTCAACCTCTCCCTGCAATACTCTGAACAGGCAGGTTGACTGGCCGAGAGAGAGAGGGGGGGGGGCAGTCAGAGATACAGACAAATAAACAACTGATATAAACTGGCAGACAGATAGAGAGTCAGACACACGCATACATACACACAGAGAGTCAACCAGACGTACATATGCATATGGAAAGACAGACAGACAGTTTGTTAGATAGAGATTCAGATAGACATATATACAAATGGACAGATACAAGTAGGCTGATAGAGAACAAGAAATCACGCCGGCTGTCAGACGGACGGACAGAGACAGAGAGACATCTGGGCATGTAGAGAGACATCCAGACAGGTGGACAAATAGAGAGGCATACAGACAGGCGGACATATAGAGAGGCATACAGACATCTCTCTCTCTTCTTCTCTATCTCCCTCCTCCCCCTCTCTCTTTCTTGTCTTTATCACTTTTTTATGTCTTTCAACACATCTTTCTCATATCTCACATATCTCTGTCTCGCACACTATCTTCATTATCTATCTCTCTCTTCTCTCTTTTCAACCCGCTTCACATATACCAGGTTTTCCTGCACTTTATATCCGTAGCATTTCCTTGTTTATTTGTTAATTCATGAGGGCAATCAGTCGAAAGCCTGGTGTTTGTATTGCCTAACGACCCTAATCATGTCTCTCTGAGGTGACGCATATTACTGTCAGCTTGGACCAGAATTATCAGGACATAAATAGTAGGAAATAGTAGGTCAGTAACGTAAACAAAGATGGATGCCTGTAAACAGTAAGTGTACAGAAACGCAAGTTAACAATTCTTAAACTCGCCTGATATTTAAACAGCCATACTTCAACTAAGTATAAAGTATCGATTCATAGGGCCCTGTGTATAAACAAAGTGTCTATTCGTAGGGCCCTGCGAATAAACGCTTTGTTTATTCGTAGGGCTCTACGAATAAACGCTTTGTTTATTCGTAGAGCTCTACGAATAAACTCTCCCAGAATATATATAGACTGTTTTCATTAAAAAATTTTGAAAATAACATTCGTTAGAGTAATAACTGACAAAGAACAACAATCCAGTGGTAGTTAATTCAAGTTACTACATTATAAACGAAAATATTAATTGATGTGTGAATAAACCATGTGCCTAGCGTTGTGCAGATGTTGAAAAGAGAAATAAAGTATAAATAAACTGATAAACTGTTGCCTACTGGTCAACTTGTGAATACCTAGCCTAATGTATCGTCATATATATATGTATCGTAGCAGACATGAGAAAAATTGGGAGAACCCTGGGATAACAATTGTTAGAATTTCATGGTTAAGGAAAACTTGGAAACAAAAATGTTTTATTTTATAAAAACCATGAACCTTGAACACTGTAATTTGGAAACTAAATCAAATTAAACCCAAAGTGGCCCCAGGAAGGTTAACCCAGTCAATAAATGCCAGCAGAAGTCGGATGTGTCTGCCTAACAGCACTAGAACGCAGCTCTGCTGTAAACAGGCACAACGCAATCACGTCCGAAAAAAAAACTCCGGATGAACGAAGAAGAAGGAGAAGAAACCCAAAGTGGAATCATGGAAGACCTTTTTCAGATTATCAGATTATTTTTGGCCACCTAAGCCATCCAAATGTTGTAAATAAGAACAATTTAAATAGTTTCGACCATTTAACAATCCTACCAAGATGCTTGAGAAATGGAACTAGTGGAATTGCAATAAAAAAAATGAGTAACACAAATAACCTGAATCACAAGTGACAAAATGTAAATATGGCAGGAACCTTTTTCAGCACAAAAACAATAGACAGACACATTCAACTGCATACAAAAATATACAAACGTTTCTTCATTCATTCAGTAGCATGTCCTTTGCAGAACCTCGCTCCCATAGCAACCTTCTGGAAAACTTCTTGATCATAAGCAAGATGTCCCGCTTCCGATACACCCATCTAGAGATCATCCGCCACATTCTGCACATCACCTTCCTCTTTCTCTCTTCCCAGGCATATACACCTCCATTATTGTTCTCTCCAAACTTTCATGACATTTCAAGTGACCAAAATATATAAATTTTCTTTGTTTTATCGTCTTTAATAGTCATCCTTCTTCAGTATTCAGCCCTTGAAGTATGGATGCTTTTGTTCTTTTCTTTATCCAAGATATTCTTAAAACCCATGTATAACATTTATATTGAATGGCATTTATGTGCTGTTCAGCTTGTTTAGTAAGTGTCTAGGTCTCACAGGCATATGTTGCAATGGGAAAGATGTATGCTCTTAAAAATCTAATTTTTGTAGTCATGTCTGTCCCACTCCATAATTTATTCAGTTGTTTTAGTCTTTCAAGAGCAATAGATAATCGTCTTATTCCTGTCATTGTTGGTAATCAATAACCCAAGATATTCAAAATTGTCCATCACCTTCAATTTTTCCTCATTAACATATATTTTCTTCTCCATAGTTTTATCTGTATGAATTATCTTTGTTTTTACTATGTTAAGATATGTTGTGATTTTCACTATTCTTTTGGTTTGAGGTTATTATTAGGGTTACTATACCATTCTGTGATGTGGATAGTAATACCGTACCATCAGTATATCGAATTTGTGGTATTTCATGACCACCGATATTTAGGGCATCATATTGCTCCCTGGTTATATCATCTCTTGACAGTTTTCATTATATTTTCGGCATACAGGTTAAACAAACAGTGGGGCAGAAGCTGTGTTTGCATGAAGTTCCTCGGTTGGATTGGACAAGTTCCCCTCTTGATAACGTTTCAGCTGTTGACAAAAAGTTTTTACGAAAGCAACCGCTTAATTTTGAATTACTATAATGAAAATATCTTTGCTATTAATGACATTGAAATCGGGCTGCATATTCTTAATTCTGCATTGAATGAATCACCAGAAAACGAGAAGTAGATTGTGAGCTTTACTAGAACACAAATACAAGTAATAAAATGGAAATTACGGCACAGAATAAACAAAACCTGACGGGGGATGGGGTTATGGCAGGTCAATGAACTATAGTCTGTCCGGAAATTTATGCCGTCATTCAAGATCAATTATTTTGAAAACTATCTGTTGCATCGTTATGAAATTTTTCCAGCCGTCTTATATTTACCCCCACCCAAGGAATATGTCTTTGATAGGTCCCAAAACAACTTAAATCATTAAAAGCGGCATCATTCCTTTGATGTTTTGCTTAACAACTAGTGATTTCTTGTTAAAAATGTTATGTTTACGGTAATGAGGACCTGCAAATTCAGATGACAAACAAAGGCGTATCTGGATTCGTATGGGAGTGGGTGCAATCAAAGAAGTAGCTTACAGTCGACAGAATCGGCTGCATTGCACAGGGTTTTTATCCCATATGGCTCAGTTTCTTTCCGCAGCGCGGAAAGCGTCGCACAAAGCACGAACTCTGTAGCTCCAGCGACGACCCTCGGCAGTCTCCGAATAAAATGAATGATGCGGCCCGGACAGACAGACAGAAAGGTAGGTAGGTAGGCAGAAAGATAGGTGGGTGGATGGATGGCTGGCTGGCTGAGTGGGTGGATCGGTCGGTCGGTGGGTCGGTCGGTCGGTGGGTCGGCAGGCAGGCAGGCAGGCAGGCAGACAGATAGATTAGATAGATAGATGGATAGATAGATAGATAGATAGATGGATAGATAGATAGATAGATAGATAGATAGATAGATATCGGTAGGTCGGTCGGTTAGTGGGTGGGTGGGCAGGCAGGCAGACAGACAGACAGATAGATTAGATAGATAGGACAGACAGATAGATTAGATAGATTGATATCGGTAGGTCGGTCGGTCTGTCGGTGGGTGGGTGGTCGGGCCGGCAGGCAGGCAGATAGATAGATAAATAGATAGATAGATAGATAGATAGATAGATAGATAGATATCGGTAGGTCGGTCGGTTAATGGGTGGGTGGGCCGGCAGGCAGGCAGACAGACAGATAGATTAGATAGATAGGACAGACAGATAGATTAGATAGATAGGACAGACAGATAGATTAGATTAGATTAGATAGATAGATAGATAGATAGATAGATATCGGTAGGTCGGTCGGTCGGTCGGTTGGTGGGTGGGTGGGCCGGCAGGCAGGCAGTCAGGCAGACAGACAGACAGATAGATTAGATAGATAGATAAATAGATAGATAGATAGATAGATAGATAGATAGATAGATAGATAGATGGATAGATAGATAGATAGATATCTGTCGGTCGGTCGGTCGGTATGTGGGTGGATGGGCCGGCAGGCAGGCAGAGAGACAGACATACAGACAGACAGACAGACAGACAGATAGATATATAGATAGATTGATTGATAGATAGATAGATAGATAGATAGATATCGGTACGTCGGTCGGTGGGTGGGTGGGCCGGCAGACAGACAGACAGACAGACAGACAGATAGATATATTAGATAGATAGATAGATATATTAGATAGATAGATAGATAGATAGATAGATAGATAGATAAATAGATATCTGTCGGTCGGTCGGTATGTGGGTGGGTGCGCCGGCAGGCAGGCAGACAGACAGACATATAGATTAGATAGATTAGATAGATAGATAGATAGATAGATAGATAGATAGACAGATAGATAGATAGATAGATAGATAGATATCTGTCGGTCGGTCGGTCGATATGTGGGTGGGTGGGCCGGCAGGCAGGCAGGCAGACAGATAGATTAGATAGATTAGATAGATAGATAGATAGATAGATAGATAGATAGATAGATAGATAGATAGATATCGGTACGTCGGTCGGTTGGTCGGTGGGTGGGTAGGCCGGCAGGCAGGCAGGCAGACAGACAGACAGACAGATAGATAGATAGATATATTAGATAGATAGATAGATAGATAGATAGATATCTGTCGGTCGGTCGGTCGGTCGGTATGTGGGTGGGTGCGCCGGCAGGCAGGCAGGCAGACAGACAGACATATAGATTAGATAGATTAGATAGATAGATAGATAGATAGATAGATAGATATCGGTACGTCGGTCGGTCGGTGGGTGGGTGGGTGGGCCGGCAGGCAGACAGACAGACAGATAGATAGATAGATAGATAGATAGATAGATAGATAGATAGATAGATATCGGTAGGTCGGTCGGTCTGTCGGTGGGTGGGTGGTCGGGCTGGCAGGCAGGCAGATAGATAGAATAGATAGATAGATAGATATCGGTGGGTAGGTGGATGGGTCAGCCGACCGGCAGACAGACAGACATTCAGACAGACAGACAGATAGATAGATTGATTGATTGATTGATTGATTTCCACCAGAAACCGGGCCTTGTCAGCTAGTTTATTTATATAATCACGTTTCATGAAAGAACCCACATTTGGAGACGCCTCTGAATCTTCGCGCTGTTTGTTTGAAAACGAAAGTCACGTGAAAATTTTGAATAATTTGGGTCGAATCTTGGGGAAGCTGTAAAACTGTTAAAATCATGGTCGTAATCTTTAAGTCATAATTAATATACCGTATATAAGCTAACTTTAAAATCTGCTGTAAAATCTCCAGAACAAAAATTGTTTTGTTGGGTGGACATAATGATAACGTTATATACTAAATCTCATCATTTTATCTCAGCCCGTTACTGAGATATTGAATTTTATATTGAGGCAACCAAAAAAAAACACACTATAAAGGTCAATGTCATCACAAACCCAGGGATTCATTCTGCAGCCAAAGGCATCAAGTTCTTTGTTGTTAAAACCATATGATGAAGTCTGCAATCTTTTAAGACCTGCAAACAGATTTCTGTCTTATTTACCTGCGTGAAATGAATGTTACAGAAATATATTTTTCACTACTACATTGTGGCATTATGATGTTAGGCAATTATTTCTCTTTTACATGACATTTTGTTTTGCTGAAGTCAGCAAAGTAACTACGTATTGACCTATTTCAGAGCCAAGCTTGGTGGTAACATGACTGAAAGTGTGTTGGTATCACAGCTACCCAACGGCCTGGTCTTGGAATTTGAGCGCAGTTCCAGTGACCCAGCTCAGAGAATACGATTGTTGTTGAGTGAACTGTTGTTCATTTCTTGTGAGGTCAGTCACAGTATGATAGTTTTCCTATTATCTTTGTCTATGCTTAGGGGGCCGTGGTAGTGTAGTGGCTAGATGCTCACTACTGGTCTGGTAGTCATGGGTTTGAATACGCACCGAGGCAGATTTGTAAATGTTGACCTCGGCTCTGAGATTGATCCAGCCAACATGGATACCAGGAAATGTCTTGGGGCGTAAAGGTGGCAAACGTGGTACTGACCACATGATCCGCCGATTGCCAGTTGGTTTATAAAAAATAGGGTCTGGCAACATGTGCCCATTGCGCCTGAGGGCAGGCAGAAGGGTCCTGGACTTGACTGCTTATTTACTTAATCTATGTATGCATGTCCGTGTGCCTGGTTTGTTGTTTTCAACGTTCCGATTTATCACGGGTGTTCAGATTAGAGTGGCCTTGTGATTGTACACATTCAGCCTGAACATACTTGTATATATGTGTGCACACATGTACTCTCACACTCACCATGATTCTCTCTTCCTCACAACCTCCATCTTTCTGCGTCAGATTCAGAAAGAGCTGGTTTCTATCTCAGCCTCGAGCTAAGTTTTGAAGTTTCTTTCTCCTCATTGGTGTCCCAGAAAATCTGGACAGTCTGTGTATCATTTCTCTCATCAGTGTTCGGTTTTCATTTGTTTCTTGAGGGATTACCTCATTCATGTTTCTGTATCTAGATTGCTTATTGCCCATATTTCACATCCATATAACAGCATCATCATCATGTGCCATACCAATAAATGTGGTCGGTCATGTTTTGCCATCTCACTCTATCACCAGAGTTGTGGATCAGCTCAGCGTTCTTGTCTTTACCATGCCACATAGCCAAGCTATCCAGATAAATATGGGGTGTATTTTTAATGACTGCCGGTCTCTGTGGCTAAAGGGCTTGCGAACGCGGTTTGTGAGCCCGTATACCCGGGTTCGAAACACGGCGGTGCTGGTTTTTTCGAAAAAGGTATAGGGGCCGGTCGTTCAGAAAGCAATGGCAAACTACTGAATGTAACATTTGCCTAGTACATCAACAGCAGCTGAAAATGCTGGTGTTGACTGCAACGTCCCGTAAGGGATACGTAACAACAACACACAAAACAAACAAAAAAAATTTTAATGACTGTGCAGTGTTTGAAAATATTTCCTGACCAAGTTTTGTATTCACCCTCTGTAAAGTTCATGCAACACAATAGGTAAATACAAAATTTGGACCGGCAATATTTTCAAACACTGCACAGTCATTAAAAATACACCCTGTATTTACTTCTCTGTCTTCCCCTTGTTCTCTTCCCCTGATCTTGTCAGTTGTCACCAAGTTCTCCAATTGATTTGTTCTCATAATGTGACCAAAAATTTGTGGCTATCTACGTCTAATTTCTCTAATCAGTTTACGATTTGATTTGTTTCTTGTAAGACTTGGTCATTGGTTTTTCTGTCTGTCCATGGTATTCTTGGTATATAATAACATAGGTTTTATATAACACCTCAATACAATTTTTCTCACTGTAATTGAAAACTTTTTATTTGTCAATACGTATTCTATATACTAAGAGGCTAACTTTGCTACTATAGCAATTCTTGTTCTAATCTCTACGAGGCACCTTCTGTTAGATGTTATGACCGTTCTGAGATAGCTGTAGAAATTCACTCAATTAAGAATGTTCCCATTTACATGGATGTTACATTGTAATATTTCTTTGTTCTTGGAGATGACTTTGTACATTTGCTAAAACATCTTTGCTTGGTTGTTTACCATGATCTTGGTTCTTCCCCAGGTGAAAGAACAGAAGAACACCAGCTATCATAAACAGTCAGATTTATTTGAGTGTTCTGTTTATACTTTCGAGATACTGGATGCTCTGTGTATAGCAATGGCAGGTATGTTTATATGTGTGGAATGTTTATACATTTAGTGAATGTTTTTATTTCATTTTTTGTTTGCCTTATGTGTTGTAATAGACTGCACATTCTTTAGGGAAGAAAGGAAAAGGTGGAGTGTGTGGTGACAACAGGAAAGTTGGAGAGGAGGAGTGGCAGGGGAAGACCAAGAGAGAAGATGCTGGGCAGTTTGACATCATGGCATGGGGGAACATCGGTATCAGCAATGATTGACAGGACACGAGACAGAAGACTGGACAGACATCAACACCAACACAGCACAGACTATATATTGACAGGACACGAGACAGAAGACTGGACAGACATGAACACAACACCAACACAGCACAGACTATATATTGGCAGGACACGAGACAGAAGACTGGACAGACATCAACACAGCACAGACTATATATTAATTTGTCATATTTCTTTTGGAAACTGGCTTATAAATAGCACCATGTCTCAGAGACTGAAGTACTTTGACCACATGAAGCTCCACATTGGTTTAGAAAGAACACTGATGGAAAGCTCCACATTGGTTTAGATGGAACACTGATGGAAAGCTCCACATTGGTTTAGAAAGAACACTGATGGAAAGCTCCACATTGGTTTAGATGGAACACTGATGGAAAGCTCCACATTGGTTTAGAAAGAACACTGATGGAAAGCTCCACATTGGTTTAGGAAGAACAATGATGGAAAGCTCCACATTGGTTTAGAAAGAACACTGATGGAAAGCTTCACGTTGGTTTAGAAAGAACACCGATGGAAAGCTCCACATTGGTTTAAAAAGAACACTGATGGAAAGCTCCACATTGGTTTAGAAAGAACACTGATGGAAAGCTCCACATTGGTTTAGAAAGAACACTGATGGAAAGCTCCACATTGGTTTAGAAAGAACACTGATGGAAAGCTCCACATTGGTTTAGAAAGAACACTGATGGAAAGCTCCACACGTGGTTCCTGCACTATGAAGCAATGGTTAGCCAACATGGCAATAGGCTCAGGACACTGAAGAAACCCTTGGCATGAAAATGCAGAAAGAAGTGGAACTGTTGAAGGGTCAAGAGTCTTACTATGATGAGAGCAGTGTTCTGCAAAGGGCTTGTTATGTGATGTTGAGTGTTTCCTCTACTTCTTTTCTTTACTTATATGAGTGCCAATCAGCATTTGTGAATGTATTTCTCATAAGTGATGTTTGTGTGTGACAGAGCTGCCTAATCTGCTGAACTTGCTGGAAATAGCCGAGGCATTGCTGTGTGTAGAGAATGGCTGCAAACTCGTCTGCCAGCTGGTCGCCAACAACCCGGAAACCTTTCTCGAAGGTGAGTTCAGCGCTCATTGCCATGTGCCATGCCAGTCAGCATATGTGTTCATGTCTCTGTCCAGATCCCATTCCTTGGTGTTCTGGATCAGCTCTGTTGAGGATACTCCTCCATGCATTGTCTTGGCCCATCCAGCATCATTTCTCTTGTTCTACCTCTGCTTCTTTTAGTACTGGTCTTTCCAGTCATCACGATGTTTTCTAATGCATCTCCTTTCATTATAAGACCATAAAACACAGTTCACTGCTGGTTGTAATAAAATAGTTGTATATTAGAAGAGGTCAGAGATGACCGAGAGAGTGAATCAGTGGTAACAAGATGATGCAAAATTTGAGATTTCTTGCCTCATGGGCTTCTATACAGAGTGTGTGTCTGAAGTTTGATATTTGCGACTTAGGGCCGACACGTCTGGCTTCTTCAGGCATTTCTTGACAGTGTCGGGTGTCGGAAGTCCAAGGAGAACAGAGTTTGAAAGGTTCAAGCACAGAAAAAGCTGTGACTATTCTTTTCTTGATTTCTTTTCTTCTGTCATGTTGCACAGCTGTACTCCTCTTGTGTCTACTTCTTCTGTCTTTTATTCCCTAAAGCAGCATAGGTCCTCAACTATCTCCCATCAAGCTGTCTGATCTTTTCCATCTTTTGTAGCTTCCATGTCCTCCCTATATTATTCATCTCTGTCTCAAATGTTTTTTCTTCGTGTGTTTTCAGGCCGCCCTCTATTTCTTTCGTTCTGTGAGTTACAGAGAGTGGATGTTCTAGTTCCTCTATTAACCGGTTCTCTAACTGGGTGTGTACAATCCAGTACCAGCATCTTTTCCTCACCTCATGGTTGACTGGAATCTGTTTCATGATCTCCACATTGATGATTCTGTCATATTATTTTAATTCTTTTAGACTGTCCAGTCTCCAATTTATTAGCAAAGTTTGGTAAGTCTGACGTTTGTAATTTGTCTTTCTTTTCTTACTAACATTTGCATTCATTTTGACAAGTTATTCAATCTGAATCCTTTACAATTATTTATCTGATTAGTTTGTATTGTGTGATTTCTGCAGTATTCATCTGACGAGATGGAACGAAATAGACCAGGCAATAAATAGTGTCGTCTATTGTTTGTATCTTCGTTATTCAAATTAATAAACAAACCAAATCACTATCCTTTGAAGCACACAAATGGGGTTTTATAGAAGAATGCCTAAAACACCAGCAGTCAGACTACAGAAGTAGGCATTATTTTAGGGAGTTCATGATAACACCGTCGGTAGCGAGACTTTGCCACACTGAATTAGATACCCATCATGCATCTCTTATTGTGTATTTGTACTTGACCTTTCCATGTCGTCTGCCATAGTTTGCAACAGTTTGATCTCGCGGGGTGACAAGCTGGATGAGGAGTCGCTGTCAGGAAGGCGCAGGTTGCAACTGCTGAGAATGCTGAGTCTTATGGACCCGCAGACTGCCTTGACAGTGAGAAACTATTGTGTAAGTTTCAGTGTGTCATGAGTTAAACAAGTAGTTTTCTATGTGGACTATGAGTTAAGAACAGTGAGAGAATGTTTAAATTTATTTTTATAAACATCATCGTCATACTTCACTTCCTGTGAATACAGGAGTTGCTTGCTTGCATTCGCTGGCTATGAAGTCCTGTATGTCAGATGAAGACATCCTGTTGTCCAACATCAGTGTGATGTCATACCGGACCGAGGTTTGCATGAGTATCCGTTGTCCCATGTCTGGCTTATTGGTGCACAGACTGGTGGTACCTCGCCGTGCAGGCAGATACTCTCCGACTTCGGAAGAATTAGCGATCCTTCTACATTATCCAGGACCCCAAAGGGACCTATTGCCCAGGGCGCATGACTAGGACGTGTTAGTAGGTCTTGGCCAGTATAAAACCTGGCCCTGGTGCCTTGGAAACACCTCTGCATCCCAATACAGGAGTATTATGTTATATTCTGATCAACTTATAGAAAAATCAATTGAATTCAATGAAACACTCTACTTAGCCTTTGTTGACCAAGAAAAGGCATTTGATAGGGTAGATAGAAACAAGCTGTGGGAAATCCTTAAACAATATGGAGTGAGTACACATCTAACAAACCTATGTAGAAGTTTATACGACAACAGTGAATGCATAGTGAGAGCAACTGGAGGACACTCAGATCCCTTCACCATAAGATCTGGAGTACGACAAGGTTGTGTCCTGTCCCCTCTCTTGTTCATAACATATATAGACAACATATGTAAAGAAACCAGCCAAGCAGAGACAGCAAGAATACCGCATGACGAGAACACAGAAGAAGAACCATCTGCAAATCTAACCATTAGAGAACTCCTGTTTGCGGACGACCAAGCACTAATAGCAAAATCAGAAGCTGAATTACAAGACCACATGAATAGTCTAAACGAAATGTGTAGGGAACATAACATGAAAATTAGCACAAGCAAAACAGAGGTAATGACTATAACTAAAGAAGAACAAACAGCAACAATTCACCTAAACGAACATCCCTTGAAACAAGTAAAGAGCTTCAAGTACCTAGGAAGTATAATATCATCAAATGGCAGATCAGAAGACGAGATCGAAAATAGGTGCAATAAGGCAAATCAACTCATTGGACAAATGGCACCAATACTAAAGAACAAACATGTATCAATAACTACTAAGAAAGCACTTTACAACACAATCTTCCTACCAACTCTGTGCTACCAATGCCAAACCTGGACAATGACAGAAAAAGAGAAAAGAAAAATCACAACAACAGAAATGAGGTTCCTGAGAAGAATACTCAACGTATCAAGAAGAGATAAGATCAGAAATGAAGAAATCAGGACTAAAGTGGGGGTTAAAGCTGCTCTAGATTTTATTAGAAAGCAGCAAGTCAAATGGTTTGGCCATGCAAGTAGGCTACCAGTCAACAGCATGCCACAACAGGCAATGACGTACAGACCAGATGGAAACAGAGGAAGAGGCCGACCACGTAAACGCTGGACGGAGGGAATAACAGAATCCATGGGAATGTCGATATACGAAGCCCATAACCGGGCACTCTCACGAAGTTTATACTTCACCTCGACACCGCAAGGTACAAGAGGAACATGATGAGATGAGATGAGATTCTGATCTTTTTGGGAGCTGCGGTAGTGTAATGTTTAGACACTCCTGTCGACCTGATAATCGCAGGTTTCACCCACATGTTTAATCTGGTTTGGGCACCTAGTGTGACCCGACCTACAACGGGTACCAGCATTTGTCTGGGGAAGTAGAAGCGGGTCACCCTGATGCTGACCACATGACCCATTGATTGCTGATTGGTTGTGAAAAAATGAGTCTACCACCAATGCAAGAAAAGGTCACAGTAAAAAATCCACTTTGTTGTGAAACCGAACCCATAACAACTGGGCCAGAGGTGCTAGCCACTGTGGCACTGTGACTCCAGTTATCATCTTCTTCAAGTTCATTTCTCTTCACGACATGCCTAACACTCTTAATAGATTACATATAATTATTCTAATTAATTTCATTGCTTCTTCTTGAAGGATTGCTTCATTTCTTGTTGTGTCTGTACATATTGCTTTTTACATTCCCCCCAAACCACTCGCCTGCTGCCATCAGATGTTTTTTTTATTGTCTGCATATCACTTACATACAACAGTAGCCATTCTGTATAGTACTTTAACACTATATTTTCACAGCACAGTTCATAGCATTTTGTTGGTATGTTTTTCAGTTTGCAAAATCTTATTGTTATGACAATGTTCGCCAGTCTTCCTATGTGATGAGTGTGCCGAGATAGTTGAAACATTTCACATTTTGTTTAAGATTTGTGTTGCTTACTTGGATGTGACCTGACACAGTTTTACAGGGCTCACACGGGGAGCAATAGTAACACTATGACCTACCAGGCAAACCCTGCACCGGTCAGTTGACTTCTCGTTCAGAAAGCAATGGCAAACTATTAAATGCAAAATTGCCTTGAGAATCAACATGAGGTTGATGCAACATGCTGCAAAGGACATGCATCATGTTTAAAAAACCTTCCATGTATGTTATAAGAGGCAGATAAGGAGGCTTGGCGAGAAGCTGGCTACCTCAGCCAATAAGAAATGTTTGCTGCAGTTTCCAGCCAACCAGGAGCTAGTCTGTACAGAGCTAGGCGTGAGTTGCTTGATGGCCTGTGCACCCTTAGGAGGTGAAGGGAGGAAGAAGAGAGACTTGGATGTTGAGATGTTTCTTCCTTCTTGGAGATGACCACTTTTGGGAGATGAAGACTTCTTAGAGATTTCCATTTCTTGGGATGACCACTTCTTGGAGATGGTCACTTCTTGGCAATGACCGCTTCTTGGAGATGACCGCTTCTTGGAGATGACCGCTTCTTGGAGATGACCGCTTCTTGGAGATGACTACAGAGTGTCTTCTGATCATTTAATTTTAAACCTAGTTCATCACTACAGTGACAGCACAGTTTTTTGACATCACTATTTTGCAGGTAGAGTACTGTACCATGCCTGGTTTTGCGGTCGCCGTGTCCATTCAGAGAACTCAGATGATCACGGCAGATGATGCAGACGCAAGCTGCAGTGACATCATTCCATTCTTTACCAGCCTTCTACTGGGCAGTGATGTTGGGGTTCGCAACTGGATCTCTGCCTTCGTGAAGGCAGGCCAGAAGGTAATGTATCTGAATAACCATTGAGTAGATTTGGGATGTGCTCATGTGTTACCTTGGCAGTTGTGTTGGCATAGTGACTGTGTGCTGGCCCAATGATCATAGGTTGGAATCCGCTTCAGGTAGATAAAAAAAATTGACTGGGATTGCCAGGCCGACCTAGTGTAAGACACGTACCTGGTCATGTCTGTGTAAGTGAAAGTGAAAGGTGTGATACTGGCCACATCAGCCGTCGATTGCCAGTTCAAAATATCCGTCTAACGTCTGAGCCATCGGCCTAACGTCTGAGCCATCGGTCTTCTTCTTCTTCTTCGTTCATCCGGAGTTTTTTTCCGGATGTGATTGCGTTGTGTCTGTTTACAGCAGAGCTGCGTTCTTGCGCCGTTAGGCCGACACATCCGACTTCTGCTGGCATTTGTTGACCGGGTTAACCTTCCCGGGGGTTTCTTAGGACGTTTGGCTCTCACTGTTGTGGTGTTATCCCCCATCCCAGCTGGCCCATATAGAACAGCCAAAGACATCCTGGTCAGCCCTCAAGGGAAGACAGGGGCAGACCATGGGCATTCCCCGTCATCCAAGGAGGCTTCCATAATTGCAGAGCCATCACACAGCGCTCTGGTACTGGGCTCACCCAAGGAATCGTCACGTCCTGCACATGGCTGCTTAGCCTCACTTCCGTATATTGGGCCTTCCGTTCACCATAGGCTGTTCTACCGGAAACCAGAAGAATGCAGTGTGCAGATGACATCCACACAGTGAGCTTTCGATTCGGACTTTCCGCACAATGGATTTGCTATCCGAGCAATATTCCATTTCGTGCCACTAGGACACTTTTCCACCTTTTTTGAAAGCCCACACAGTGAGCTTTTGATTCTGACTTTCCACATAATGGATTTGCTATCCAAGCAATATTCCATTTCGTGCCACTAGGACACTTTTTCCACCTTTTTTGAAAGCCCACACAGTGAGCTTTTGGTTCGGACTTTCCACGTAATGGATCTCCTATCCAGCAATATTCCATTTCATGCCTCTGGGAGGCTTTTGTAACCGACATACCTGTGGTATGAAGTGTGGCAGTCTGAATACTTCTTCATACACCTTTAAATGTCAACCTGTATGTAGTTAAAGTAAGCTACGGTCAACTTGAGCTTGTTGATATCTCCATAGAGCTTGTCCTCAAATGAAGCAGGTGTGGGCCAAAATATCTTTCTCTGTTCTGCATATATTGGGCAATCCTGAAGCAAATGTTTTGCTGTCATTTTTCCAGTTCGACAATTACATTCATCGGTATCTCCTATCTTTAGTTTATTGAACAAGTGGTATTTCAGCCTGTTATGTCCTGTGCGGAGTCTGAAGATTGCTACTTGTTCTCTTCTGTCGAGTTTGTAATATGCATCATCCTTCTGGTGGCCTGGATGCTCTGATTCCCATTTGGTTCTATAGGTGCTTTTTATCAACCTCTTTGCCTCGTTATAGGTTATGTCTATGTCAGGTTGTGGTAGTCGTCCGCCCTCTTTTGCCAGTCTGTCAGCCTCTTCATTTCCAGGTATACTGCAATGTGATGGGATCCACTGTATTACAACTTTTTTGGATTTCTGGCATAGACCATGGAGTGCTGCTCTTAGGTCAGCTATTTCTGTGCTGTTATTGCTCTTCAGTATTGAGACAGCTGACTTTGCATCTGTGAAGATAGCTATTTGCTTCTCTTTATTTTCCTCCATCAAGAGCATTTCTGCTGCAGTTTTCAGAGCCTCTACCTCCGCTTTGAAGTTACTTGAAAACTTTCCAGTTGCCACTGAATGTGTTTTTTCCACTCCATTTTTTAAATTTAGGAGAATTCCTCCTCCTCCATTCTCTATTGAATTTTTGGCTGATCCATCTGTATATGCATGGGTCCAATTGCTGCTTGGGTAATGTTCTTTTATGTAGTTTAGGGTTATTTCTCTTCTTTCGGTTTCATGCTGAGTGTTCTTTTTCTCAATACCAGGAATGTTTTCTATCATCTCAGGCAGTAGCTGCTGTCTCCAAGCTGGGAACTTGTGTGCATTGTGTATGGGCTTGACTGTTGATATGTTAAGAATAGGATCTGCCCTAATCCTTCGTTTTGCAGTTTCTACAAAGTTGCTACGCTTCAGTCGTCCCTTTCCAAAACCACTAAACCTTTTATACATAGGGTGGTCTGTCAATCTTCTAAATTTTTCTGCTTGTTGCTGGGCTCTGCTATCTCTTCTATCCTGCATTGGTTGTAAACAAGTGATCTTTTCAAGTTCATTAATCGGCGTTGTCTTCAGGCTTCCAGTTATGATTCGCATTCCTTGATTTTGGACTCTACTTATTTTGTTAAAGTTTGACTTAGCTGCTGTTGCCCAAGCTGCAATGCCATATTCCAGTACTGGCCTCACCCGTCCAGTATATAACTTCTTGAGAACTTTCTCATCTGCTCTCCACGTTGTACCAGCAAGCTTTTTCATGATTGCCATTCTTTGCCTTGCTCTTGTTCGATTTTTCTCAACCTGTGTTTTCCATGTCAGGCGACGATCAAAGGTGACTCCGAGATAGTTTGGATTTTCTTCATGGCGCAATATTTTTCCATTCAATACCAGCTTAGGTTGTTGAGTTTTATTTGAGAGGGAGAACACTGTGCATGTTGTTTTCTCCTCACTTATCTTCACTAGCCATGATTTTGACCAGTCCTCTAGTGCTAATAAGGCTTGCTGTATTCTGCTGTTAGCTGTACTAATATATTCTTCAGATGTCCATATGGCTAGGTCATCTGCAAAGGATGATGTGTGTACTCTGGCTGGAAAATTTTCTGTGATGTCGTTTATATATGCTAGGAATAATGTTGGTGAAAGAACTCCTCCTTGGGGGACACCTTGCTCCAACAGCATCATTTTGCTGGTTTGTCCTTGTACTTTTGTCCTGGCAGTTCTGTTCTCAAGGTAGTGGCTGATCCATTTATACATTTTTCCACAAACATGCATGTTTTGCAGTTTTACTTTCAGTCCTTCCTTCCATACTTTATCAAATGCTTTTTCTAAATCTATCCAGACTGCTAGTGTGTGCTTTTTCTCTTGGAAGGCATCCTCTATTTCCTGAGCTATATAGGTTATTTGATCTTCAGTGGATCTGTACTTTCTGAATCCTGCTTGGTGTGGTGTTAAGAGTTTGTTTTCTTCCAGATGCCATGTTAGCCTGCCATTGATAATGCGTTCCATTAATTTTCCTACACAGCTAAGTAGACTGATAGGTCGATAGCCATTTGGTTCTTCCAGGTCTTTTCCTTTCTTTGGGACTGGTATTAGTATAGCTTCTTTCCATGCCTGTGGGACTATTCCCCTCTTCCAGCTGTAATTTAGGACTGCTAGTAGTTTCTTTTTTGCCTTAGTGCCTAGTCCTATTAGCATTTCATTTGTGATTCCATCCTTTCCTGGTGATTTCTTCTTTTTTAGGGTATTCATTGCCTGTTCCATTTCTTCCATTGTTAGATTTGCCATCATATATTCTGCTGCTGTCTCTGTATTTGTATGATGTATCTGTTTATCTTTGATTGCTTTCTTCTGTTCGGTTGTAATATCAATGTGGTTTGCATTTGCATAGTGTTCCATTAGTGCATTTGCAGCCTTTTTTCCTGTAAGCAAGGCATTTCCTTGTTTAATTGTTATTTGTTTGTTGCTAGGTCCTTCATTGTTCATGGCTTTCACTAGTTTCCATAGTTTGTTTCCATCCCTGTCAAAATTCAGGTTTTCTGTTTTTTCCCTCCAACAATCTCTTGTTGTTTGATTTACTGTTCTTTTATATTTTGCTGAGATGGCTTTGAGAGAGATGTTCGCTTCAATTGTTTGTTCTCTCTCTGCTGTCTTCCTGGCATCTTCAACTTTGTCCTCCAAACTTTGTAGTTCTTCAGTCCAGTATGGTTTGTAATTTTTCCTCGCTCCTCTTGGAATGGACTCTGTGGCTGCCTGTATTATCGCTCTGTTTAGACTTTCCACCATTTGCTTTATGTTGCCATATCGTGTATTTATGTTTTCACAATATTTGTCTGTTAGTATGGCAAATCTGTCCCAATCTGCTTGTTTGTAATTCCAGCGGGGCAAGGGCTTTTGCTCCTGTGGAACATACTCCATATTCATTACAAGCTTGATTGGTCTGTGGTCACTACCTGCTAATTGGTCCAGCACATGGCGATCAATTTTGTGGAGGATGTCTCCTGTGCAGAAAGCTAAGTCTGGAGTAGAAGTGGTAAGCCATCTTCTGGAGTAGAAGCTCGGTGTGTCATCCGCTTTGTTGAGTAGATGGAGATTTGAGTCTATTTCCCAGTCCTCCAATTCTTCTCCTCTTTTGTCAGTATCTGGGTATCCCCATCTTTCTGAACGGCTATTAAAGTCTCCGACAATAATGCAGTTTGTGTCAGTTATTTTCATGTTTGAGAGTGTAAGGTCCTTATCTGCTGGGCTGTACAGATTGTAGATTCTTATTTTCACGTCCTTTATCATTATATCAACACCTATAATTTCCGTTTGGTTGTCAGAGATCACAGATACTTCGCTGCAAGGTATTGTATTTCGTGTAAGTATTAGAACTCCTCCTTTGTGTCCTTCACGGTCGAAACGTGTGGCCTGATATCCTCTGACTGAGAATTTGTGATTGGCGTTGAGGTGTGTCTCTTGAATGCATGCCACATCTATTCTATCTTTATGAAGACGCTGTGTTAGGGAGTCTTTCTTCTTGTAAACTCCTTCGGCATTCCACTGTAGTATGTTGAGTGTCCGGGGTATTTGGTCAATAGCTCTTAACCTACTCCTCTGTGCCTTGACTCCACAGCACAGGGGAAGGTGACCACCAGTAGTCATGGGTGGACCCCCTCGAGGCAGGGGGCCCGGCACTATCGCCGCCTGATGGGACTTCACGGGATTAGCACCATAACGATTAATTTTGATTTGTGAGAGCCATCGGTCTAACGTCTGAGTCATTGGTCTAACGTCTGAGCCATCGGTCTAATGTCTGAGCTATCGGTCTGACGTCTGAGCTATCGGTCTGACGTCTGTGCAATGGTTCTGACGTCTGTGCAATGGGTCTGACGTCTGCGCTATCGGTTTAACATCTGAGCCCACTGCGTTTTCCAGCAAGTTATAAAGGGTTAGTTACTTCTTTTTAACCATTGGTTACCAACAAGCATTATAATTTCCCCATACTGTGGGCAATATTTAAGCAGACCACCTTGCATTGGCTTTCAGTGGTGTGAATGCTGGCCGTTCAGAAAGCAATGGCAAACAGCTGAATGTACGAACGAATGTAAATTTGCCAAGATATCACAAACAGTCGGGAAATGCTGTGGTTGATTGCGAAGTTCTGTAAAGGATATGTAACTTAACTATCAATGAGCGGGCCAGTGGAAAAAAAATCCCAGATGTCTGTATGTTTGTAAAATACAATATATTTACTAATCATTATCATGCGCCCTGCCTAATGCTGAAGGTGTATCTCCACAGATCGTGGTCCTTGGTGTTCTGGATAACATCCAGTTTTCCTGCAAGTGTTTTTGATTGTGTTGTTGTATGTTTGCTTCATTCATTCATTGATTGCATGGTGATTCAATGTGTTTGATTCTGGTTACAGCGCAGGCTGGATGATGACTCCTGCATGCTGAATTTACTGCGACGGTATCTGCTGGATCAGCTGACTGTTCTCACCCCAGCCAGAGGTCAGGTCATGGAAGAGTCCAAGATTGTGACCGCCAGCTCTTTGATCCGCCTGTACAATGCTCTGAAGGGAATAGCCACAATGAAGTTTGTATTAGTTGTCTTTTCTTCACGTTTTTCATTGATTTGACTACAATAGAGCCCTGTGACATAGTTGTTAATGCATGTTCTTACATAGAAAGTGGTGGAGGTTCAGTCCCTAGCAGTGGCAGGAGGTGTCTTTCATTCACTGCTCTAACAAATTAGAAGAGCTTGGAGGCAAGGGAGATATGGTGTCTGAGGCGAATGTTGCAAACACCTTGGACTGCCAAAGTAATTATCAATGACTTCCTGCTGGCAGTTTTTGTGTTGTCTGAGAGAAGTACGTCTTCATACATCATCCAAATGTCAGGATGAATATGTTTTCAAAGACAGCAGCAGTCAACTTGAACTTGTTGACATCTCCATAGAGTGTCTTCAAATGCACGTATATCCCTCATATTTTTATAGACCAATCAACACTTGATAGGGGGTGTGTCGATTATCACTTTTTGAATATTGAAACTGAACAGCACGAGGAGGTTCTCAAGTCTTTGCAACATGAGGCTTTCAGACCTTGCTCATGACAATCTTAACATCTGTAACCGCTACGACCATTTCTTTTAAGTTGGTAACCTGCACATTTCACGGCGACTGCACTAGCCAGGCGGCCTTTAATTCCTCAGGCTCAAAGACACCTCTGCCATACTGCGCAAGGTACTATGTTGGCAGTAAATGACAGTTAATGACAGTTTTTAAGTTGGTTGTATTATTTTTACCTATTTTCATTTTTTTTTTCTGTTTTGTAACTGAAAATTCATTAATGGAACAGGTTCTTTGCAGAACTGCACACTCATCCGGAGGTACCAGAAAGACTCAAATCTCTTGCCACTTCTCCTGTCTCATACATTTTTATGAACAAGGTGTCTTTAATGTTGTGTGTTCACCTCGTGTTCGTTGTCCTTTGCCTTCTCTTCTAGGAACTTTGCAGTTCATCGCTGTTCTTTTTAAGCCAGTGTGATATTTACTATAACCTTGATATGTCAGTTTATATGTACATTTGTTATTAGGTACAGCGAAGAAGAAATGGGCAATCTCCTGAAGCTGGTCATTTCTCGTCCATCCCCCTCGAGGGCAGGTGCACATTTCATCACCTTGGGCATATGTACCCTCATGGCTAGTCCTGGACTCTTGAGGTAAACTGTTGGGCTTGCCTATATTTTGGTTGTTTTTCTGATTTCAAAATCTGATGTTTACATTTTGTGTATGCATATGCATGCGAGAGAGAAAGAGAGAGAGAGAGAGAGATTAGATTAGATGAGTGAGAGTGACAGAGTAAATGAAAGTCTTACATTCAGCCCTTCCTACTACTCATCTGTTGTACATCAATTATTTATTGTGCATGTTACATTAACATAGAAAAACATTGAATGATGTGAACATAAACAAGGCACATTACCATATCATGAGGCATTCAGACAGACACACACACACACATACATCCAGAGAGAGATCTGGCTTGTTCGGTAACAATATAATAAATCAGTGTGTAGCGCTCAATCTGCCGCCATCTCTTGCCCATTATATGAGTAAAATTGATTTAACTGCAGTGAGTGGAGTGGCACCTTGCAGTCTTGACAGACCAAAGTATGTGAGTTGGAATGTGGCCAAAATTCCATCACAATGCCTGGGCAGAGCTTCAGAGAAACATGTGGTGCCCAAACAACATGTTCCCTCTCTCGGCCTAGTCTTGTGTATTCCAGAGGAATGGGTAACCAATACGTCTGGCACAAGGTAGGCTGCAGACGCTGGCGGCTCAGCGTCAAACCTCCGAGACCTTGCCTCCATGAGCAGGTGGCAAGTGGTGGCCACACCCTGGAACCCAAGGGACCCGACTTAGAGGCGTTCAGCCAAGTCCCAGAGGTGAGGGCCTCGTACGCTCCTGTACCGTAGGACGCGCACATCATCAATCACAAGTGTCCGGACTTGTGTAAAGCATGTTCTACCGTCAGACTCCCCGCCTGACATGTGCGGATTCCGCGACCACCGGGAATAGGCCCGCCGGAGATATCACAGGAGATATTGCTTGTCTGTTGCGAGCAAATCTCCCATCCTTCCACTGTGCGGATCTCGCGACCAGTGAGAATAGGCCTGCCGGGGATATTGCTCGTCTGTTGCAGGCAAATCTCTACCGATGACTGAATAAGTAAAGAAAAAGACACAGTATAAGTAAAGAAACGATAAAAGTAGTAACTACAGTAGAGCTGTTAAAATGTAAACAATATACAAATATAAAGTACAGAGCCGTTTTACAAAGCAGTTGCGGAAAATATAGGACCTCTGGTGACAAGCTTTCATCATCAAACAAGCAAAAATACACAACACACATAAAAAAGAGAGTTGTGTTTTCTGTAATTGTGTAAAGCTGCTGTGTGTTTCATGCATTATACCATACACAAAAAATGCCACTTATTGAATTATTCAAAGGTAGCTGCCATACAAATAGATCACATTTTAATTGACAACAGAGATGCATCGAACATGCGGCGGGTCAGAGGTTGTAGAGGAGCTGAGTGCCACAGTGATCACTTCCTCGTTGGAGCAAAATTTGAAATAAAACTTGGGAGAGCTTTCTGTGCTGAATTACAAAGATTGCACCCGACATGTAACAGAGAGGGACTGCAGGACATTGCAGTCAGGGAGAAATTTACAGATGAGGTAAAATGTAGACTTGAAGCTCTGCGGGGCCCTTTGGAGGAAACAAGGGCTACCCCAACCTCACCAGTCTCTTCCTGGCACGGGGGCGTGTCTTCGATCGGTTTGCAAGACCTGTCCATACGTACTTCAAACCCAGAGTCTGACATTCCCTAAGACGACCTTCCACATCCGTGAGGGTTTCTCATGCATCAGTCGCAACGTCATCTATGCGATTACCTGCACACGTTGCGACATGAGATATGTCGGTGAGACAGGATTACGTCTTGGGGACAGATTTCGACAACATCTTTCTGACATCACCAGCGGCGCCCAGAAACCAGTATCCATACATTTCAACAGTCCTGACCACCATGGCGTAGCCGACATACAGGTCACGGCCATCAAATCATGCGCATCCCACGAACGGGATCGGAAGACATTGGAACACCGTCTCATCTTCCAGTTGGGCACACTCTCCCCTCACGGCCTTAATGTCCAACACAGCTTCATTTAACTTCCCACCCCACCCTCCCACCCCTAGCTTACAGTCCACCATCTGGGTACGTGCAGATCATTTGTATGACATCACAGTCAACTCTCTTGGCGGATTTACGTTCGGTGTTTTGCCATCATTTTCTGAACGACCGCCACTCATGCCTCTCTGTGTGTACTAACACTATATAGGTTTCCACAGCGGTGTTTCGAGCGCTTAACGATAATTGCTAATTGTCATCTGCGTCCGTAACATCTTTGCCTGTCTCTAATTTCACTTTTCCGCACACATGGGCGCGTCTCCACCCCACTCCCTTCCCGCTTGACCTTTGACCCGTGTACCATACATCCGGTCTATTGATCCACTGGCGCCCTACGTGTGTCAGACCTTCCAAGCTAGGACACGGTATTCAGATGAGTACATTTAATTTTAATTAGTTTAATAGTTTAATATTGTCATAGTGTGTTTCATGTAGTTTTGTGTTGGTTTGTATTTGTTTGTCCTGTGCTGACGAAGGCTTTGGCCGCAACGTCCAATTTGTCTCTTGTAGTCGTGTTTTAGTAAAGCTCACAATCTACTTCTCGTTTATTTGGGTGATTCATTCATTGCCTTTGGAGGAAAGCGTTGGCCAAACTTGGTTGAACATCGGGAGTGCGGTTCGGTCTGCCGCGGAGGAGTGTCTCGGTGTGTTGGCCACGCAT
The DNA here is from genome assembly GCA_963921405.1 of Cepaea hortensis. Classification (NCBI taxonomy): domain Eukaryota; kingdom Metazoa; phylum Mollusca; class Gastropoda; order Stylommatophora; family Helicidae; genus Cepaea; species Cepaea hortensis. The sequence goes on from OY992890.1 coordinate 99,518,995, forward strand.
GGAGGGAACGGATGGTTCAATCAGGGATGTGGGGAGGCGGTCGTTGGGAAGAAGGGTGCCGGACATGTATGGTTGAATGACATCGGTGGCATCCAGGGGGAGGGGAGCATTGTGGAAATGAGTGTGGGGGGGCTACGGAGATGGTCGGACGGCGGAGGCGAGAGTATATGAATGGTATAATCAGGGGTATGGAAACTGGTCGCCAGAAGGGTGAATCCAGAGGATTTTTTGGAGAACTGAGGTCGGTGGGGCGAGGGCACCAACGGAACACATATGGTTTAAGAGACAGGAGTGGGAATATGATGGATGCCGGTGGGGAGGTGTGCAACACATGGAAAGAGTATTTTATTGAATTGCTAAATTGTGGGGCTCCGGGTCGCATTTTTCCACGGGGGGAGGTTCTGGCATGCGAGCCACAGATTGGGGAACCTACATTTGAGGAAATCCTGTGTGTAATCACACGGCTTTAAAGCAATGGGGCAGCTGGGACTGATGGAGTTGCTGCTGAGTTTATAGAGGCGGGTGGCCATGCATTGCATCTAAGGCTATGCGAACTGATGGTAAAAATCTGGAGGACAGGGGAGTTGCCCCATGACTGGTGAGGGTCATTGTTGATGCCTGTCTTTGGGAAAGGAGACGGGTTCCGGTGTGGAAATTGTAGAGGAGTGTCACTGCTGTCCACGGGCTGTGAGATGCTATCCACAGTATTGCTAAGTAGACTAGAACCATGTTCGGAGGACATGTTGGGTGACTGCCGGGCGGGTTTTGGACAAAACAGATCGACAGTGGATCGGATATTTGTCTTACGATGGATAGCCGAGAGGCATTGGGAGTGTAGAAGAGATCTCCATGACATTTTTGTGGATTTTGAAAAGGCTTGTAATGGTGTCCATGGGAATGGTCTATGGAATGCTATGCGGGAATTTGGAATGCCGGGGAAGTTGGTCGGCATGGCCAGACTGTGCATGGAAGATACTTATGGTGTAGTGACATGTAAGGGCGGGAAGTCGGACCCCTTCCAAGTGGCATCTGGCTTGAGGCAGGGTGATGCACTGTCGCCGCTGCTCTTCAGTCTGGCTCTGGGGAAAGTTGTGGGGAAGGTAGGGGAGGAGTCTGATATTGGAGGAACGTCCAGGCTGCTTGGTTATGCAGATGATATAGATATTGTAGGGCAGAGTGGGCAAGGGACATTGGAAATGTTGACTCACTTGGAGGGAGAGGCCCAACGGATGGGGCTGGTTGTCAACCAAGGTGGGACAGAGTGTGTGGTGATTTCGGGGGACGGAGTGGCTGGGGACTCTGGCCGCATGCAAATGGATAGTATGACCGTTGAAAGAACGGGGACATACAAATACCTGGGTACAGTCTTCAACTGCTCCAACATCATAAGGGAGGAGATACAAACTAGAGTCAACTCTGGAAGTGAGATATGCTGTGCACTACAGCATCTACTAGGGTCAAAGGCGCTGTCTCGTGGCACCAAGGTCACAGTGTGCAAAGCACTGATCGGGCCAGTTGTGCTGTGTGGCTCTGAGGCCTGGAGTGCAGCGGGGGGAGACGAAGCCTTGTTGCAGACCTTTGGGAACAAAATTTTAAGACGCATCTTTGGACCCATTGGGGATGCACGGAGTGGAGAGTGGAGAAGAGGAAGTAACAAGGACATTTATGATCTGTTTGGGTCCCCGCTGGTCACTGGTATGATGAAGGCTGATGGACTGCGGTGGCTGGGGCATGTGGAAAGAGTGGAAGATGGTAGGGAGACAGGACTCGCTTGCACTCAGGAAATAAATTACCGTAGACCCCGAGGTAGACCAAGAAGGCGGTGGAGAGATAATACATGTGCAGACCTACAGGCACTTGGAGTCAACGACTGGCAAGAGAAGGTCCACCAGAGAGACGAATGGAGACGGATTGTATTTGCAGCAAAGAACCTCAATGGCTCGGAACGCTGAAGAAGAAGAGAAGAAGAAGCTGCCATACATACGTGTTACAAATAAAGACAATGTAGTCAGCTGGGGCATGCCATGCTAACACTTGCATTAAATATTTGACTGCGTTGTGTTTCAGCTGTCAGGATTCATTGTTTGACTTTATTCTACATTGATTATTTCTAAATCGTGTACCTGAAAAGATACAGCAAAATAATGCCAGGCAATAAGACGTGCAACCCGTTGTTTGTGATCTCATTATTCAATAATAATATGAATATAAAAATACACATGCAAATATCTGGGGTCATCTACAGGTCAATAGAAGAGGAACAGCAGGCAGTGAACTGGCTGAGGTGGCTGATGACGTCGGAAGACAACTTTGAGAGGTAACTGGTCTGTTTTGTGTGTTCTCCTTGTTTGAGGAGGACATCTTGAATAATAACAGCACAAAGTAAAGGATCCATTTACATGCCCTACAGTGTGGTTAGCACGTGGTGCAAGACCCATGTGTTTATAAACAGCATACAAGGGGGTGATGTGGTCAGCATTATGTCGGCCGCCTTGACTCCCCGGATATTTCCTGGTGCCCATTTTATGCTGGGTCAACCTGCGAGCCCAGCTCAGTTTTAAAAAAATCTGGCTCATTGCAAATTCGAGCCATGACAATCGGGTCAGTAGAGCAAGGATCAAACCATGATCACTGCAGTGGTAGGCGAGCGTCTAGCCACTACACAACTGTGGCGCGTGATAACTTTGGTTGTGTGTTTTTATGGTAGCTTTGGCTGCATGTTTGTATGATAACTTTGGTGGTATGTTTTTATGATAACTTTAGCTGAATGTTTGTATGGTAACTTTAGCTGTAAGCTTGTGTGAGAATTATGGCTGCATGTTTGTGTGATAACTTGATGTGTCATAACATGTGCGGTATGTGCGATAATGTGAAGCCTGTGTTTAATTTATAATTTAGGTTGTATTTATGATAACATTGACTTATGTTAGTTTGTTATCGTGAACCTTATGTGTGATAGCATGAGCTGTGTATGTTATAACATGAGGTGTTTTGTGTGATAACATGAAGTGTTTGTGTGATAACATGATCTGTACATGTGATAACATGGCATGCATTTTGTGACCTACCAGGTATTCTGAGAAAACAAACAGTCCAGGAGAGATGCTGTTTTTGTTGGCTTTGAATTTTCACAACAACCAGATGCAGGCCATAACTGATTTGATATGTAACACATTAGGTATGAAGGTGAGTAGACTTGTTATCACTACATTTGATGTTACATAGAGTCCAGGTGTTGTGGTAAAGTGGCACCTGTCAAAGAAGTAAGGCACTTCCTTCCCTCTGCTAGCCTGCGGAACACCCTTGTATATATACCTATTATATGTGAAGGTCTAATACTTCACATTGAGAATAGAACCTCACCATGTAGTGAGGATAGGAATGGCCAAAAATGCTTTCATCATCATGAAATCAGTATTAACATCTAACGAGATTAACATCGCATTAAAAATGAGAATTGTCAAATGTTAATGTGTATTCAACACTACTATATGGCGTGAAAGTCTGGGCAATGAACAAGGAACTAGAAAGTCGAATAGAGGCACTGGAGATGTGAATATACAGAAGAATATGTCATATTTCATGGAAACAAAAACAATCAAATACAGAGGTTTTAGAAAAACTGGGAATGAAAAGAGTTGATGAAAGAAATAAAAAAATGGCACTTGAAATATTTTGGTCACGTTAAAAGTCATAACATATTGATAAAACCCATACTGAGGGGTAATGTTGACGGCAAGCGAGCAAGGGGTAGATAACGATACAAGTGGGAAGATAACATCAAGAGATGGATAGAAAGCAGTCTGACAGAATGTACTGTCAGGGCGAAAGACAGTCAGTGTTGGAATGTTCTTTTTTCTGGGATTTGTCTGGGAAGTAAAGGTGTTGTTGAAGGGAACTGTTCACCACAGCACATTAAGCATTGTGGAAGGTACAGTATCTTGCATAGGAATTCCATTATCTCCTTCTTTCGTTTGCTTGAAATTTGTCTATAATTGCAATATTGTCTCTTGTATGTATTTAACTGTCTTCTTTTTAGTTCACTCAGTGGTCCATAGAGTTTATTGTCCACTGTTGTTTCTCTAGGCCAGAAGGTTTGTCTAGATATGTGGTATTTTGTGCACATGGCTGATTGGTGAATCTTGAATTGTGTATACATGTGGTTGCGTAATCTATTGTGTCCTGTTCTCATGTGCAGAATGATGATTTGTTCTGGTCTGTCCATAAGTTGGTAATCACAATATGCTGGTGTTGGTGGCTTTCTGCCTTGATCTTACTTGTGTGGTTGACATTTAATTAGATGACTTTGACTTGAATCTTGTATCACAGGACAGTAAGTCAAGCACAGGCTCCTGTTCCACACCTTAAAAAAGTCTTAATAGTCAAGACAATCGACTTCATTGCACTGGGTTTTATCCCATATGGTTCATTCTCTTTCCACAGGGCAACCTGCCGAAAGCGCCGCACAAAGCATACATTCCATAGCTCTAGCGACGACCCCCAGGAGTCTCCGAGAAAAATGCACTCGTGAACCAAAAGACGTAGCCCGGAATCGAACTTACAACCTTCGGCATGCTAGGCAGGTGGCTTGGCCATGTAGACTCCCTGTTCCATATCTTGAGATATATTGGGTATATTGTCTCGGAGGGGATTCGAACATATGCCCACCGTACCCAGCTAGCTAGCTTGCTTGTCACTTCTACTACGGCTTCCCTTGTATCAATAGTTTTATTGTTGTTTAAACAATTATTGTGAAAGCTAGATTGTGCTCACTTGTAAACTTCACACCTTGCAGATTACAGTGAAGACAAGTGTTCCCTTGTATCAATAGTTTTATTGTTGTTTAAACAATTATTGTCAAAACTAGTTTGTGCTCACTTGTAAACTTCACACCTTGCAGATTACAGTGAAGACAAGTGCTTTGGTTAAAATCCGGCAGATTTTTACGATGGAGCTGTTTACGGAGCAGGTAAGTTTGGGTGAGAATGTGGCCAGTGTGTTACCGGGGCCCTTAGGGGAGGCAGAGGATGGCCAGACTGTAGCCTGTCATGTATGTCATAGGAGGCAACTGAGGAGAATTGGGTGTAGGGATGGCTGCCCCATCCCCTAGAAAATTATAGACATAAAATCCAACCAGCCATGAACAAGGCTAAAAATAGAGTGGATGGCTTGGTGCAAGATGTTGAACATGTTGTCTCGAATTGCTCCATCAGGGGATAAACGGCAGAAGGAGAAGTATAAATGAGACTGAAGACAACATGGGTGGCTTGGTGCATGCAAATCTATGCTCCATCAGGGGATAAATAGCAGAAGTAGAAATGAGAAATTTAGAAATAATGTAAATTCTTGTTAACACAAATATCAATTTGATTTTCTGTGCTGTGGTCTGGTTACACCCACATTGCCTTATATATTCTTTTATGTGGAAAAACACTTCCTCCTATGACATATTAATTCACTGCATTTTTATTTTTTGTTCATAACCCCAAGTCCTCATTTTCCCATGATCTCCTCACAACATGTGTTATCCGATCCTATCTTGGCATTCAGGTTACCCGTCAAAATGTTGATATTGCCATTTCTGTGATTACCTAGAATACTATGAAGTTTCATGTAAAATTCTTCCTTAACTGGCTCATCCTTATTATTTATTAGTGCACAACACTAGATCACGTTCATGTTTGCTTTCTTTTTTGTAGTTCTAAATGTTGCTGTTATTATTCTAGAACTCAACTACTTCCCACTTTATTAGTCTAAATTTCTTGTTAATTAAAGGCCTGTAGATTATTAGCCTCTTTAGATAGTGCTAGCAACACTCCTTAACTTTGAAGGGTATTTTCCTCTTATGTGCTGAGAACAGTACTGTTTCACCTGTGTTAGGCAGCTTTTTGCTGATCATTTGTCTTGTTTTTGCATAATCCCAACATGCTAATCTTGTAATTTTTTTTTTTTTTTTTTTTTTTTGGTATTGCTTTGAACTCAAGCATAGACCATACAAACTACTTCTAGTAGTGCTGGACTGATTTTTGCGGGTGGATTAGCTTTTCCTATTAAGTGCCCCTCGCCATTAGACGAATGCACTCCAACTTCAGAGATGCTTGTAATTTACGTCCCCAAGTCAAGGACGATAGGTCAACAATTCAGTCCAACTGTCCGGTGTAGGGGTTAAACCCCTTACCTTGGCATCAGCACACCGGATGTTTAAGAGAATGCATTCTTATCCATTCGGCCATGCTGACCTCCGCAATATTTTATTTCACCTACAACTTGAGCTGTCTTTCCCAATTCATACATATTTCTAACATCCCGGTACCAGTTCTGTAGATTGTCTGAGGTGAAATAAGGTTGGTCGGTAATCTAGATTCCTTACTGCTTTCTCCGCATTGCTCCATACATCTTCAACTTTCATCTTGGTTGCTGTTAAAATTAATGGGCAAAAGAAAAACAGAAAGACAACAGGAGTTGTTACTAGACTGTCTTGTGTCATGACATGGGCAGATATCAGCACATATCATGAGTTACAGTGAGAGAATGGAAGTTGTGGAGATGCATGATCTACCAGGTAGTTGATGCTGAGGGGAGTATATTTTCACTTATTTATGTTCATCCACAGGTGGTTGCAGCCCATGCAGTGAAAATTCCAGTAACTCTCAACTTGGATGCAAAGTCAACAGGTTACCTCCCTGTTCACAGCATTCTTCAGTTATTGAAAAACAGAATCTTCTCTAAGCACAAGATTTCTATAAAGGTATACATCATTCGTAAATGTTCTAGAAAAATTCTTAGAATACCAGAATCAAGAAGAAGGAAAGTACTGATAATTGTCAAGGTCTGAACATTGAAGAAATCTGTCTTATAAACAGCATCATCTTTTGGAAACTTGAATCTTTTGGCAATATTAACCATCAGAGTGGTTTGGGAAGAACTGTAATGGAAGACAGTTTCTGGTAGAAGGGGTTAACAAACATGACAGGACATTAAAGACACCCTGGGCTTGACAATGCATATGCTTGGAGAATTGGCAAGTGGCAGGTTGTGGTGAGAGCGACCTACTGCAGAGGATTTGCCTCAAGATGAGGAAAGAATAAATACCGTAAGATATCTCTCCTTCACCATCCTTATTATTTGCTTTAAGGCTCCTTCTGGGGCATGAGAACATTATTGTAGTTGATTCTATTTCCGGAAGTGTGTGTCATTGTATCTCAAGTGATGCTATGGTGACTTTCTCTATGGCAATACAAACATGCCAGAAAATGTACATAAAAGAGTCAGCATTATGCAATTCTGTCACGTTGTGAGGGTAGGTAATGAAAACTAGTGTATATGTTAATCTCAGATTGTGAGATACTTCTTCAATCTATGCTAGTAGAAGAATACTGTGAATGAAGAAAACAAGGTAAAGGTATCACAACACTATGGAGATTTATGAAGGAATAAATATAAGAAAGACAACTTTACACCACAGGGGGAATTAAATGACACTGTAAAGACACTTTTTACACCACAGTGTCTAATAGAAATGCTAATCAACATCACATGTGCCTCTACATTCTGGATATATAAGGTAAAGGCTAAACACCATTAGGTGCCTCTGCATTTCGGGCAGAGGTAGGACTAAACAAGATCATTAGATACCTCTAGATTCTGGGCAAATACTGAACAAGATTGTAAGGTACCTCTAGATTCTGGGCAAATGAGGCAAGACTAAACAAGATTTAAGGTACCTCTAGGTTCTGGGCAAACGAGGAAAGACTAAACAAGATTGTAAGGTACCTCTAGATTCTGGGCAAATGAGGAAAGACTAAACAAGATCGTAAGATACCTCTAGATTCTAGACAAATGGGGAAAGACTAAACAAGATTGTAAGGTACTTCTAGATCCTGGGCAAATGAAGAAAGACTAAACAGCCCCATTAGGTTTCTCTATATACCAGGCAGATGAGAAAAGACTAAGAAGAAAAAGAAACATGAAGTATTTAATTGTTATAACTTGTATGACATTTGACTCTTCCAGAAATGGGTGTACCGTCAGATCTGTAGCAGCAGTTTTCCCTTGCATCCACTTCTGCCACAACTCATCGAGTCCTACGTCCATTCCGTCATCCCCAAAAGCCCAAAGCCGGAGCACACCAACGAGCCAATTTCTGAAGAGGACATTCTTGCTCTATTTGATGCCAAGAAGAACTCTAATCCCCGGGACAGACAGAGAGAGTCGCCACCTGGTGGTGTGGGAGCAGCTGTCCCAGATAGGCAACTCTGTCCACAGTTGTTAATGTTGTATTATCTTCTCTTGTATGAAGATTTGTACCAGATGCATAAGAAGATGATAGGTGAGTTATGGCGTTTAAAGTTTAAAGCTATTGACTTATATTATCATTTTGCATCTTTTTTATCCCTTCTACAAGCTTACTTCTGTCATTAAGTAAAAGAAACCTTTTTCTTGCCTTAAGACACGTTGCCGGCTCTGTGGTTGAAGGGGTTACGAATGTAATTCGTAATCCCACATACCGTGATCGAAACACAGCTGTGGGTGGTTTGGAAACAGACCGTCTTGTGTTTGTTTCCATACAGTGGTATGAATGCCAGTCTTTCAGAAAGCAATAGACTGAAGATTAAACTTTGCCCAGGAGTCACAAAGAGGCAAGAAACACTGGGGTTGACAGCGATGTCATGTAAAGGATGGACTGGCACCTTGCCGTCTTGGTAGTCGATACATTGTAAAATGGCGTTATACCTCTCCATAACACAAAGCCTGGCTTGATTTTAGAGACCATGTGTTGCCCATGCAACATGATCCCTCTCTCGGCCTGCCTAGTTTGCTCCAGAGGAAAGGTAACACCAATACATCTGGAACAAGACAAACTGCAGAAGCTGCTGGATCAGCAAAGCAATGCTCTAAGTGTCCGCCTGTCGGAGTTTCGAACCTAGACCAGCTGCTGACCAAGGCTTATGGCTGGTCTGCCCTACCATGACATTTAGTCTTTAGGTTGCATTTCCTCACACTAGGGTAAGGCTTGTATCCTCCCAATTGTACTCCTTCCCCCGAAGCCATTGACACAATGTGGGGTGTCGGGTTTGGCAAGCGTCACCCAACATTCGGTGCTAACAGAAAGCAGGTAGTACTGCCTACTGTCATACAGTAGCTCAGTCATATCTGACTCAGACCCAACATTCGGGGCTAACAGAAGCAGGTAGTACCGTCTACTGTCATATGCTAGCTCAGTCATATCTAACTAAGACCCAACATTCGGGGCTAACAGAAGCAGGTAGTACCGCCTACTGTTATACAGTAGCTCAGCCATATCTGACTAAGACCCAACATTCGGCACTAACAGAAGCAGGTAGTACCGCCTACTGTCATACGCTAGCTCAGCCATATCTGACTAAGACCTGACAATAAAGGATATGCAACTAAATAAGACACAGTGGACATATGGTGCCAGATCCATATTTGTATACACCAATCAGCAGTAAGTGGGTCATACCCATATTTGTATGGACCAGTCAGCAGTAAGTGGGTCATATCCATATTTGTATGGACCAGTCAGCAGTAAGTGGGTCATATCCATATTTGTATAGATCAATCAGCAGTAAGTGGGTCATATCCATATTTGTATAGACCAATCAGCAGTAAGTGGGTCATATCCATATTTGTATGGACCAATCAGCAGTAAGTGGGTCATATCCATATTTGTATAGACCAGTCAGCAGTAAGTGGGTCATATCCATATTTGATAGACCAATCAGCAGTAAGTGGGTCATATCCATATTTGTATGGACCAATCAGCAGTAAGTGGGTCACAAGTTCAGTATGGACCAATCAGCAGTAAGTGGGTCATAAGTTCAGTGGCATATGAGCAGCCTTTACTTCCCAAGACATTTCCTGGCACCCACTGTCACCGATCGTTCAGAAAGCTATGGCAAACTACTGAACGTAAATCTTGCCCAGTACATCAACAGCAGCTGAAAAATACTGGTATTGACTGCAATGTCCTGTAAGGGATATGCAACATTTAAAAAAAAATTCTTCACGTCACAGTCACATATTGCTCATAATATGTGTTGTTTTTGTTTGCAGATGTCACAAAGCTGTCACTGTATAGTGACACGGTGATGTCACAGATCCCCATCAGTCATCTCGTGCAGGAGGCACTCAAACATCACAACAACTGCCAGAATCTCTTCCCGCCCATGATCAGGTAATCTTCACTCCCATCTAGTTTAGTTTAGTTTAGTTTAGTCGATGGATCAACATCACGGCACAGGGGTGTAACCCATAAGTGCTCCGTTCTCCTCCTAACTCAAGCCTGAGTCTGGAGAAACTCAGCTCAGTGCGTGAACTTCGTAGCGCTGGCGAGGATCCTGAAATACTTTGGGTAGCTTTTTAATTCAAAATTTTGCCCGGGCAGCGCCGTTAGTCTACTCTTTTTCGATTTTCAACTGCCAAGGGATTTTTTTCGTGCGCAACAATACACACGGGCGTCCGATCTCACTACCCAAAGACCAGGGGAAATTTATTTCTAGAGGTCCACGAGAAAAAAGATCCCAGCATCACCGGGGCTTGAACCCGGGACCTCTAGCACTCGAGGCGGATGGCATACCTCGAGACCACGCATCCCCCTCCCATCTATAATCAGGTAACTCCCATCTATAATCAGGTAATCTTCCCTCCCATCTAAGATCAGGTAATCTTCCCTCCCATCTAAGATCAGGTAATCTTCCCTCCCATCTAAGATCAGGTAATCTTCCCTCCCATCTAAGATCAGGTAATCTTCCCTCCCATCTAAGATCAGATAATCTTCCCACCCATCTAAAATCAGGTAATCTTCCCTCCCATCTAAGATCAGGTAATCTTCCCTCCCATCTAAGATCAGGTAATCTTCTCTCCCATCTAAGATCAGGTAATCTTTCCTCCCATCTAAGATCAGGTAATCTTCCCTCCCATCTAAGATCAGGTAATCTTCCCTCCCATCTATGATCAGGTAATCTTCCCTTCCATCTAAGATCAGGTAATCTTCTCTCCCATAATCAGGTAATCTTTCGTCTTCAATAAGGTAACCTTTACCCTTCCACCCTTTACCCTTTTACTTCTCCCATGATTAAATAAAATAGGTCACCTATTTTCCGTTATTCAAGTAACCTGTTTTCACTCATGAACTTGAAACCTGTATTCTCCCATCATCAGGAAACCTGTATTCTCCCATCGTCAGGAAACATGTATTCTCCCATCATTAGGAAACCTGTATTGTCAAAATTTGGATCAGGTCATGTTGAATCTCTATAATTAAGTCATGTTGAATCTCCGTGATTTATAATGTTGGGTCTTCATGATTAAGTATTGTTGAATCTCTGTGATTAAGTAATGTTGGGTCTCCATGGTTAAGTAATGTTTAATCTTTTACTAAGTAATATTGAATCTTGCATTATTAGTTTTCCCACTTTAAGCAGACAGAAAATATATGGAAATAATTCAACATATGATACTAGAAAACCTGAACAAATGACGCCTGAGATTCAAACCCACACTTTGAATGTTTGATTGTTGCATCTACAGACTGTTAAACACTCACTTCCCTCACCTGTGCCTGGTGGAAGACTGGCTGGACGCACATGTGGGCCTGATGTCTAGAGACAACCATATCTTGAGGAGGAAACCAATCTCGGTCAAACCAGAGTTCATTCACGAAGGTAAAGGGTCATCATCATCATTCAGTGGCTTATCCTGCGCGCACTTCTTCCCCAATAACACTTTTTAAAAATGTCTCGCTGTCATACGCCAGGTTGCTGTCTGCTGTGTCCACCTGGTAGCGGTAGTGGGGCATGGGTGTTCCAGTGACCCCAAGAGCAGTGCTGATAGTAGAGCAGCTAGTGGTTAGCTTTTGTATATGTTTTAATGTAGTTATATCAATGAGGTGTCAGGTCTTAGTCAGATATGACTGAGCTACCTTATGACAGTAGACAGTACTCCTTGCTTTCTGTTCTGTCAGCGCCGAATGTTGGGCGGCGCTCACCAAACCCAACACTCCACATTGTGCCAATGGCTTCGGGCAGAGGAGTGCAATTGGGAGGGTACAAGCCTTACCCTAGTGCGAGGAAATGCAACCTAAAGACTAAATATCATGGCAGGGCAGACCAGGCCCTAAGCCTTGGTTGGCAACTGGTCTAGGATTGAAGCTCCGACAGGCGGACAGTTAGAGCATTGCTTTGCTGATCTGGCAGCTTCTACAAGTTGTCTTGTTTCAGATGTATTGGTGTTACTTTCCCTCTGGAGTAAACTAGGCAGGCTGAGAGAGGGATCATGCTGCATGGGCAACACGTGGTATCTAAATTCAGCCCAGGCTTTGTGTTACAGAGAGGTAGAACTCCATGTTACAAACTATCGTCTGCCAAGAAGACAAGGTGCCAGTCAGTCAGTATATCAATGTCTGTTTGTTGTGTTTGTTGTCTGTGTGCTGCCGAAGTCTCCAGCCAGAGTCCATCTGATCACCTGTGATTGTTCTTGTGAAGCTACAAATTCCACTTCATGCTTTCATTGATTACTCAAGGTCTGTTACCGTGTCGGACAGGTCAAGGTGTCAGTACCAGCACTGTAGAAACCTTGCTGCCTTGTAGGCAGATTGGTGACAGTCAAAGGCTAGGGAAAGCAAAACCGAAAGAATGCTTGTCGAAGTTGTTCTGTTCTGTTGGTGTCACATCTTGAATCCATCCACATTATTATCTTTCTCCTCTCCTTTTCTCTGGTTCACCTCACCCACATAGTTATCTTGCCCAGATATGCATGTCTTTACATGCTCAAAATATTTGCTTTTCCTCAGTTTGCCTTAATCTTCTTTTCTTCTGCCTTCCTTTTCCCAATAGGGCATGGGCCCTCAAGTGACACATGCCAAGTCCTTGCAGACTCTTTAATCATTGGTTAGATATTACAGCTCAAGTTTTTATGGGATGCGGTAGCCAGTGTCATGTCAATTCTCCTTAGATGCATCTTATGACATGCCTGGTAGGGTGGTTCTCAATTTAATTTGCACACCTGATGAGTGTTTCTTCTTCTTCTTCTTCTGCGTTCATCCAGATTTTTTTTCCGGATGTAACTGTGTTGTGCCTGTTTACAGCAGAGCTGCGTTCTTGCGCTGTTAGGCCGACACATCCGACTTCTGCGGGCATTTGTTGACCGGGTTAACCTTCCTGGGGTGATGAGTGTTTGATCTTCTGGCTTATTGGGAGTACATATACACATCAGCTCAGTAGGTGGTGGGTATCTTTAATGTAGTTTTATCAGTGTTTGTTTGTGTGCTGATGAAGGCTCTAGCCACGAAGTCCACCTGATCACCTGTGATTGTGTTTTTGTGAAGCTACAAATTCTTCTTCTTCTTCTTCTTCTTCTTCTTCTTCTTCTTCTTCTTCTTCTGCGTTCGTCCGGAATGTTGTTTAGACCTAATTGCAGTGTACCTGTTTACATAAAAGCTGCAATATTTGCACCTTTTGGCCGACACATCTGACTTCTTCAAGCATTTGTTCATTGGGTTACCTTACCAGGAAGCTACGAATTTCACTTCATGTTTTCATTGATTTACTCATGGTAGGTTACAAAAACTGCATTCAGAACATCATTATGTATCTTATGCAAAAGTAATTATCACAGACGGCTGTGGAAAGATATCACCAACACCACACGGCATGGACTATATGAAGACTGGCAGTACACGAGACAGAAGGCTGTGGACAGACATGATCATCAATGCCATATGGCACGGACTATAAAAAGATAATGTTTTTTATGCTTTCAGCTTTTTCTGAAGCACAGACACACCCCAGTCGCGCCATTAAACTTCTGGAGCAGCTGCTGTCCATAAGTGATACAAATATCTTGAAAGATTGCCAGGACACAGTGGTGGCTGGGCTTCCCAAACTGCTGGAGGAAGGAACCCCGAGATGTCTGTTGGACCTGATGAAGAAAGTTTGGTTCAAGCTTCATGGATTTACACCGAGAAAGTAAGTCTCCCCAAGTCAGTAAAGCTATTAGTTGTAATGTGAACACATCTCTTCTTGTCATAGTGCTGGTGCGTTTTTTTACAAATCAATTGTTTGAGCGAGTCAGCCCATGTGTGTCTCTGCATTTTTTCCCCGTACATGATGTCTTCATTATCTTGTTATTTATGGATTAACCCTACCAGACCTGAGGCCCTGAACCTAACTGTCCCTATTACCTGGGCTCCTGAGCATTATAGAGGAAAAAAAAACATGATATAGAAAAAAATGTTAGTTACATGCAAACAAGTGATTAGAATAAGATGTAACTTGGAGACATTGTAGAAAATAGGTCTACCTTTCATCTAGCGCCGATATTCCATCTTTGTGTGCCAATCCAGTCTGAATAAACCAAAGTATCGATCAGCTGTTGGACTGTGAAAAGCCTGGACCTACTTCGCTTTCTTGTTGAAGTGCTTGGTTCATCAGCCGCTCATTTTATTGTGAATTTTCAGAATTTTTTCACAAAAAACCACACAAAGTCAGTTCAAACCTATGGAGGCAGACATTTGCAGTGGCTAACCATGAGGTTTGACCATGATTGATTGGTTATTTTTAGTTTGTGATGCATTTTTTTCACGTACTAGGCACCATATTGAAAATTAGGCACAGCGGTATAGTGCCAGATTAGGAAATTACCGAAAAATTGGTACATCGGTCTGGTAGGGATAATAGTGTGTCATTTCTTGATTATTATCATGTCATTTCTTGGCTATATTTGTGTCAATTCTTGGTGATTTTCATGTCATTGTTATAAATGGTCTTTTCCAGGCATTCCTGTAGCTTTACATGCCCAAAATATTTTATTTTCTTTAGTTTTATTTGCCTTGATAACCAGTTTTCTGCAGTATTAAGTTCTTGTTGGACAGACCTGTTCTATTTTTCAGCCAATGAGTTTTGAGTCTATAACACTACATTAAAAGGCACGTGTGTGTTCTCCAGCTTATTTTAAACATCCACGTTTCACAATTTGTAGCTGCCACAGGAAATATACATGCACTTAACACTCTAACTTTTATTGTTCTGTCTGTTTCAATCTGTTAATTGTTTTAGTTATTGCAGAGCAGTGTTTGTTCTTATCATTTCTGTCATCACATTTTCATCGCCTATCAGCGTTGAACATAGATATTTAAAAATGCTTACTAGTGTATACATTATAACTGAGTCTGACAGTACACCTGTGGGTTTCTCAGATTGCACTCCATCACGTCTGTTAGCAGGTAACTAAATATGGAATTCTTGGTATAATTTTGTAAATAAGAAAGCTTGTTCCTCGCGCCTCTTCCTGGTCTGATTGCAGTCGTAACAAAACATGGAATTCTCTGCATGATGTTGTAAATAAGAAAGCTTGTTACTCGTCTCTTAGCATAGTCTGCAGCTCAGATATACATACAATCGCAACCTGTTTGGACACTATCTTAGTACAGACTACATGTCCCCCTAAAACAAAACAAAAATAATAAAATTTATCTCACATGACAACTAGTATAATAAACATTCCCATATGTATGGTACGTAACATCGTCCTTAGGTATTTATAATGGCCATGTTAAAAATTACCTTAGTGAGTCATGTATTATTTATTATTTTAATGCTTATTGTTCTGTTTTTGTCTAAGATTAGCTTCATAACTGATGTTGAATGAAATAATGTATGAGAGGAAAGAGAGAAGAAGGGCAGAATGTCAGATGGGCCTGCGTGCCCAATTCTTAACCCTTTGAAAATAAAATTTGTTTGTTCATTCGCTCGTTCTCTTCTTGACCAGATTGCGGCTGAGCACAGTGAATGCCCTGCAGCCAGCGAGGAAGTTAGCTTTCAAACCTGCAGCACAGCTGAACGAGCAGGACCTGGTAGTGGACCCACTGGTTGTTTTACGATGTGATGATCGAGTTTTTCGGTGAGGATTCTGGTTGAGACTTCAGCGAGTGTCAGTGATTCAGTTACATCCCTGAAATGTTATGTCTTTTTGGGGTATAAAATTGCCACTTACGTCGACTTCCTTTAATTAATAGTGAGACATTGTCTAAGAGTCATAAATAATACGGGAGGACTTGGGTGGAGTAGCTTGGGATAACTAAAGATAGGAGGACTTGGAGTGAGTTGGTTTAGGTCTTATGGCCTAATGGGAGATGAAGGGTGCAAGAAGAAGAGGAGGTGTGTCAACTTTGTCTGACCCCTCTGTCATGTCCTATGTTATATGATGTTACATGGTCATAACTGTATTGATGGTGGATCCAACCAGGGATGGTTCAGACCATTGTCAATGAAGGTCACACCTGGCTGTCCCCATGTCTCACTGAAGGGGCTGCTGGGTAAGTTATTGTGCAAGAAGAATACAGGCTGGCTGCTCAACAACGTGAATCATGAGTAGTCATGTGACAAGCCAATGAACAGTGGAGTAGTAAAACAAACTGTTATGGCATAGACAAAACATGCATGATCCTCTTGGTGTAAAAGTGGATGGGCATGCTTCTGTTACTGTTTTTTCAGTGTGTCCTATCTTCAACCTCCTGACTGAAAGCTTCTAATTGACACCACACATGTGTCCAGAGACTGACTGTTAACTTTCTGATTGCCACCATATATGTGTCCACTGATGTTAGATACTTACTGTTAACTTTCTAATTGCCACCATACATGTGTCTACTGATGTTAGATACTTACTGTTAACTTTCTGATTGCCACCATACATGTGTCCACTGATGTTAGATACTTACTGTTAACTTTCTAATTGCCACCATACATGTGTCCACTGATGTTAGATACTTACTGTTAACTTTCTAATTGCCACCATACATGTATCCACTGTGACCACAGACTTATTGTTAACTGTCTGACTGTCCCCGTACAGGTGTCCACCGATACTAGAGATTGTCCTGAGGATACTGTCAGCCTACACGCAGGCCTGCCGAGTCTACCTCAACTCCCATGTCATGGACGCAGCAGTCACAGAGAAAGAGAAGGATCGCCAGGAGTTGAAGATAGCCTTGCTGGCCGCCCAAGAAAGTGCAATTGTTCAGATCTTACTTGAAGTCTGTTTGCCATTGGACAGTGAGAAGGTCAGTGCTCAGCCTGTGTGTTCTCATGTCTTATTGTGGGGTTGTAAAGTGCTCACCCTGTGTGTACTCATGTTTTATTGTGTGGTTGTAAAGTTAGTCATTAAAGGACTCCTTTACACTTCTTAAGACCCATTGGACATATGATGCCAGATCCATGTTTAAATATATCAGTCAGCATTGGCTGGGTGATACGGTCAGTATAGTGCCGGCTGCTTTTACCTCCCAAGACATTTCCTGGTACCTTTATTAGGCTGGGTGGATCTGGGGAGCCCAAGTCATTTTTAGAAAATAGATCCACATGCAGATTGACTGAGACATTTGGTGTGGAGTCATGTGTTTTGGGGCGTGTTATGAGAAGAAATTTGCATGACAACTGGTATACTTGATGGGAAAAGAGCAAGGGGAGTTCAAAGAGATAAATACCTGTGTGGCTTGGCCGAATGGTATAACCAGGATCATAGATCTGATCAAAGACTTTGGTGATTGCTTGAGATGGTCACAGTTGCCTTTTTTTGTATCAGTGTCTCACATGGTGATGATGTTACTTATATAACTTTTTGTGAAAAGTAAACTCGCAATCATATTGATTTGTATCTTTTACCGGAGCAGCAAACTAGAAAAGATTACTAATGTGACAGATAAGTTTGGTTATAGATGATAAAATGTGATACGTAAGGTTGGATATATAGATATATTTATAGATGATTAAATGTGACAGATAAGATTGCTATAGATGATAACATATGACAGGTAAGATTGGTTAGAGATGATAAAATGTGACAGGTAAGGTTAGTTATAGATTTTAAAATGTGACAAAAGATTGTTTATAGATTATAAAACATTGAAAAAAGATCATTTATATATAATAAAATCTACAGATAAGATTGTTATCATCAACAAGTAGATACTTGTGGTCGATCATGATTTGCCATCTTACACACCAACCCTTTGCTACCAACCTGGACTTTATCCAAATTACACCTTCACAAAATCAACACCTGCAAAATGAGATGCCTGAGGAGAGCTGTCAACTTAACAATCCGAGACCGTGTAAGAAATGCTATTATCAGACAGACAGTGGGATCAACACCTTGTGCCACATTTATTGAAAGACAGATCTAGTGGTTTGGCCATCTCGTTAGAATGCAACACCAACAACTACCATCACTGGCCCTACATCAAAGATCATCTGCGACGAGACCACGAGGACGTCCAAGAAGAAAATGGATTGACGACATCACAGGCATTGTACAACCACACGGAATGACACTATCCAGTGCCGCCCACTGGGTGCTGGAACGCAAATTATTCCTCCCCATGACGCTTGACGGCAGAAGTGGAAGAAGATGATGACACAATTACCAGAATTTTCAAAAGATTGGTTATCGAAGATGATGAAATGTGACAAAATTTTACAAAATGTATTATCTTTGTAAGGTTTGCTATGTATTGGTTTTATCCGTCATTTCTATGTGGAACCTCATCGTTCCCTATATGTAACATGTTCAGTCGCCACATCCTGCGGGATTCACCATCTTTCCTACATCATCGTGGAACGTTGTATTTTCAGGAGCAAGCAAGTAGCCAGCTGTATAACCTGCGAGAAGTCCGTTGTTTGATCTTCTCATACATTCACCAGGTGTTCATCGCAGACCCGAACCTCGCCAAACTGGTTCACTTCCAGGTCAGTAGCATCCAGGTTTATCCACATATATGATGAGAGAGGTGTAGTGGTGTAGTGCGCAGCTCTCTTGCTTACTAAGACAGAAGTGTTCCCTGGACAAAGGGATGGGGGTTTGTTGGCAGTGAAACACCTGAAACATGTGAATAACACATCTCCAACTGAGGCTTAATCCCATCAAATCCGTATGAAAGGTTTGAAAAGCCAGAGGATCGGTTTCATTGCACTGGGTATTGTCCCATATGGCGTGGTCTCTTTTCACTTGGTGGCTTGCCTAAAGCTTTGCACAAAGCATGAACACCAGCGCTCCGATGACGACCCATGGGGGTCTTTGAGAAAATTGCAGTCATTATCTAAATACCCACATCTGTAGGTCAGCATGGCCGAATGGGTAATAACACGTGTTCTTAAACATCCGTTGTGCTGATGCCGAGGTAAGCGGTTCAACCCCTACACCAGACAGCTGGACTAAAATGTTGACCTGTTGTCCTTGACTTGGGGGCGTAAATTACAAGTACCTCTGAAGTCGGAGTGGGTTTGTCTGATGGTGAGGGACACTATTAATAGGGAAAGCTAATCCACACACAAAATTCAGTCTACCACTACTATAAATAGTGTGTATGGACTACGCGTGAGTTCAAAGCGAGCGAGCCCAAAAAAAAACAACCCACACCCTTTAGAATGTGAGGCAAGCGGCCACTCCCAGCTAACCCGCACTCCCAGCTAACCCATATGTCATCTTCAACATATACACTTTTGCTGTTCAGCAACCGATGGGTGGCACTGGATAGTGTCATTCCACATGATTGTACAATGTATTTGATGTCGTCAATCTATTTTCTTCTTGGGCGTCCTCTTGCTCTCGTATCAGACCAATGCTGGAGCTGATGGTGTTGCATTCTAACAAGATGGCTGAACCATTTGATCTTTTGCTTTTCAATATAAAGACCAAATAACTTCTGTCAAGATGTCTTCATCACTCATATATAAAGCCACCTATCTGTAGCTTACAGACGGCTGATGTAATAAATAACAAGATTTCATAATAAGAACCAGTAAATTAGTCAAATTTATGTGGTTATATGATTTCACCTTTTTTCTTCCTTTGTGCCAGTGCAGCAACCAGAAGCCTACCTTACCTATTTGCAATTGATAAACTGCCATCAGCTTGTTTTGCGTTTTCAGCTTGAACTGACCGGTGTAGGGGTTAAACTATCTCAGCATCAGCACACCGGATGTTTAAGAGTAATTGTTCAGATCCATTCGGCCATGCCGACCCCTACATCAGTTGTTTGAAACAAGCAATCTTTTATTTATTCTTTCTGTTTTAGAAAGTAGAGGTACTTGATAGTTTTGTATTGTTTACTTTTATATACAGAGTGTTTGTAAATCTCACTACACTTTGTATGTAGAACAGCTGTTTGTTGGAGAGAATGTTTTCCGTTTGCAAGATGGAAAAACATACTCTCCAACAAACAAATGTTCTACATATAGTGAGACTTTACTAACACCCTGTATATTTTTTCATGTCAGTTTTTTCATGTAGTTGTTTGTATCAGTGTATTAGTGTGTTTGTGTGCTGATAAAGACTTTAGCTGCAACGTCCATTTTTCACTTGTGATCGTGTTTTAGTCAGGTTTATCAATTCCTCTTCTTTTTTTTGTTGATTG
This sequence comes from Cepaea hortensis, assembly GCA_963921405.1. Classification (NCBI taxonomy): domain Eukaryota; kingdom Metazoa; phylum Mollusca; class Gastropoda; order Stylommatophora; family Helicidae; genus Cepaea; species Cepaea hortensis. The sequence continues at coordinate 99,539,429 of OY992890.1, forward strand.
ATTCATTGTATTGTTTTACCATGTATTTTAAGGAGTGTAAAGAATTATTGTTTTGAATAAATCGACAGGGCTATCCCAGCATGCTGATTCCCTTGGTGGTGGCTGGCGTTCCGTCCATGCATATATGTCTGGACTTTATTCCGGAGCTTCTTGGGCAGCCGCAGCGGAGTAAACAGGTTGGTGATTATTTTTTTTTCAGGCAGAAGAGAAAAACTTTGATGCATGAGAATGTGTGTGTGTGTGATCATGAGAATGTGGAGGTATGATCACGAGAACCTGTAAATATGATCATGAGAATTTGTAGGTATGATGATGATAATTTGTAGGTATGATGATGATAATTTGTACATATTATCATGAAGAACATGTGGGGATTACCATTCTTCTTCTTCTTCTTCTTCTTCTTCTTTCTTCTTCTTCTTCTTCTTCTTCAGTGTTCCGAGCCATTGAGGTTCTTTGCTGCAGATACAGTCCATCTCCATTCATCTCTCTGGTTGACCTTCTCTTGCCAGTCATTGATTCCAAGTGCTTGTAGGTCTGTATATATATTATCTCTCCACCGCCTTCTTGGTCTACCTCGGGGTCTACGGTCATCTATTTCCTGAGTGTAAGCGAGTTTTGTTTCCCTATTATCTTCCATTCTTTCTATATGCCCCAGCACACCATTGTAGTCTATTAGCCTTCATGATACCAGTGATTAGCGGGGACTTAAACATATCATAAATGTCTTTGTTACTTCTTTTCCACTCTCCACTTTGTGTATCCCTAATGGGTCTAAAGATGCGTCTTAAAACTTTGTTCTCAAAGGTTTGTAGCAAGGCTTCGTCTCCTTTCGTTGTACTCCAGGTTTCAGAGCCATACAGCACAACTGGTCTGATCAGTGTTTTGTATATTGTGATCTTGGTGTCATGAGATAGCGCATTTGATTTTAGTAGATGTTGTAGTGCATATTAAATCTTATTTCTAGAATTGATTCTAGTTTGTATTTCTTCCCTTATGATGTTGGAGCAGTTGAAGATTGTACCATTGCCACTTATAAATTATCAGTTGTTGTTGTCGATGCCACAGTGTAACATGTCAATGCGACAGTGTAACATGTCGATGCCACAGTGTAACATTATTGTTACATCTTTAAACACAGAAGTCATAAACAATATGTTGCAGGATTTATTGCCAGGCATATTTCACTGCATCTCGTCGGGTATATACTGCAGTTGAAATACTAAATGCATAGTCACTGATATTGTTTGAATGTGGAGCATGTTATCTTCTCAGAAGTGAAAGATTGAACATTTGTCCTATGTTTTTATATGTTTATGTAAGTCACTTGACTTCATACCAAACGAAAGAAGATTTGACTTCTTCCCTCCTCCTGTGTGCTGTGTGACTTAAGTTAAGGCTGTGGTGTTGCATTGTAAAGGAAACCCTGTGGCCACCTCCGACACCAGCAAGCTCTGTACTGGTTTTACCCCAAGTAAAACTGTTGCCATATGTCCTCGTTGTACACCACGGAAATATAAACAATGTAAAATACACAAAGTATTGCAGCTTTACAAAACATAGTTATGGAAAACAAAGTCCATTGCGGCAGCTAGCCTACATCAGCAAACAAATACACAAAATAAAACATATAAACACAGGGGCGACACTACATTGACTAGATTAAGGCATATTAACCCTGTGAGAAGAATGGAAGAGGTGGAAAAAAAATATGTGGTGCTTATCTCAGAATTCCAGGCTGTAATACCACCATGGAAATATGGTCCAATGGGCTTGAGCCAAACTGGCAGAGGATCTTGGAGATAAAGGATGCCCAGTTGCACTGACCAGAAACAGGAAAAATAAGAAGTTCTTGTCACTCATCAACGCACTCTTCAAACAATGGGTCAATGATGTGCATTGAAAGCGTGCTCTACTCAATAACATTGATTCAAATGTTCATAAGTTGCGTTTCCTACTGAATATTGGCTCAAATTTCCTTCGAGTGCATTCTTCCTGAATGACAAAACAGTACAAATGTCTATGGTTGAGAGTCCTGCTAAATGATAAATCATTTCAAATGTCTGTGATTGAGAGTCCCGTTAAATGATAAATCATTTCAAATGTCTGTGTGAGAGTTCTGCTAAATGATAAATCAGTTCAAGTGTCCATACAAAACTCTCCTACTGAATGGAGAGTCTTCAAGTCTAAGAGAGAACCTTTCCTTGCTTGCAAGTTTCTTGAACGTAGAAGAAGGGTTCTGAATGTCCTGATCCAGGGTTCTGGATGTCCTGAGGCAGCTCGAAACATGCTCTTCACGAAACCATTGCAGAAGCCGCTGATCAAACCCCTGACAAACAATACATCACACCTTGAGAGAAGTTACGCTGAGCTGACCTCTGTAAATAAGTTTGTGATGCTAGTTTTAATGAAGATTTTTAATGTGGTTTTTCATAAAATAAAAACTGGATCGTATTGACTGTGTCCAGGTGTTTGGAATACAGCTGCTGTCTCACCTGTGTAAACAGTACCAGCTTCCCAAGTCTATGAACATTGCCAAGCTGGGCATAGATGTCATGTTCACTTTATTGTCAGGTGAGTTCGGTGAGAGAAATATGTTCATTTTATTGTCAGGTGAGTTCAGGGAGAGAAATATGTTCACTTTATTGTCAGGTGAGTTCAGTGAGAGAAATATGTTCACTTTATTGTCAGGTGAGTTCAGTGAGAGAAATATGTTCACTTTATTGTCAGGTGAGTTCAGAGATAAATGTCATGTTCACTTTAGTGTCAGGTGAGTTCAGAGAGAGAAATGTGTTCACTTTATTTTCTGGTGTGACAGCATGTTGGAGATGTTCACTTTCTCATCTGTTATGTTAGATGTTGTGTTCACTTTATTATCTGCTGTCATACATGTCATTTTTACTTTATTTACTGGTGTTTAGCTTATCTTACACATTATGTTCACTTTATTGTTATCTAACAACATGTTGTGTTCAGTTTATTGTTATCTAACAACATGTTGTGTTCACTTTATTGTTATCTAACATGTTGTGTTCACTTTATTGTTATCTGACATGTTGTGTTCAGTTTATTGTTATCTAACAACATGTTGTGTTCACTTTATTGTTATCTAACATGTTGTGTTCACTTTATTGTTATCTGACATGTTGTGTTCAGTTTAGCATCTGTTACCTAAGAGGGGAATAATTAACACATGTTATAATGTTGTTATTGACCCAGCTGCAGGCGAACTTTAGCTCTCTAGCTCAAACCCCTGCATGTTAATCAGCTGTTTTCTAGTTTTATATAAAGTGTTCCCTTTGTCTGGCTTTGGGGAAAATAACTTAACTGATATGTGTAAGAACTGGCCGTTATGTTGTTGTATATAAAGTTTTTCTTTTATCTGTCTGGCTTTGGTGGAGTCATCATTTCCTGATATCTCTAACAGCTGGACACGTACTGTGTTTAAAGTCCGAAAACCATATTCTTGCACTTCCTTGTGAGGACCTGGTATATATTTAAATACTTCCCTCCCAGTCTCCAGTTGTTTGTTTATCTTATCAACCAAATGTATTTATTTATAGTTCTTATTTTGCTGCTCAGCAGTTTTGAAACTTATCGTACACTATTGTTCTGGTCTGGATCACTTCTTTGCTAGTCTCTCTATCTTGTTGTTACCAGGTATATTAGAATGAGTTGAAAAAGGGCAAAAAATTAACTCAGATTCCAAATATGAAGAGGGTGATATTTTTTTTTTCATATCTAGAACTTCTGGGTTAAGTACCACATATTTTCCCCCTTCTGCTTGTTTATTTGTATTTTTCATGTTTCTATATTTTGCCTTAATGTAGTTACTAGAGTGTCATTTCCATTGTTTTTATGTATGGTTGTTTGTTCTTCTTCTTGTTGGGCTATATCCAACATGGCAGCTACGCAGGTAAGACTTGGACTGTTTGTTTTCCTCCGGGCATGGTTTCGCTAGTATATTTTCCCAAGTTTTGACTTGTAGAACTTGGTTTTGTCGCCCAGCTGCTGACTTGATTGCCTGGTATGATACTGAGCTGTGGATTTATTTCAGAATGCATTTGTTTGCGCCCACGTTTGCCGAGTTGTGAAGTGTAAATTTCAGAAAATGGCGGACGGTTATCTGCCTTCGGTCTTCAGCAACTGCCTTATGCGATAATGCGTGTGCAGGTTGCTGGGGTTTTGCTTGGATGGCCATCTCCTTCAACAATGAACTGCATTTTCATGTTAAGGATTTGTTTCCTTGAGTTCACATGGTGCATTGATGAGCATTTCATGTTGATGTTGCAGACACAGGAACGGAGCAATTATGGAGCCACCCATTGCTATGAAGTTGAACCACATGACTGCTGACGAGGTTGCCGCCACAGCATTCTGTTTTTTTTTTTAAATTCTGTGTAAAGCTGCCCTACACTTCATGTTTTCTAGTTTAAATGTGTAGATATTGCTCACTTTCTCATTCCACTATTTGTGCACATTCCGCTGTTTGACCTCCAGATGTCATTCTGTTGCAGTGTTGGAAAAGAGCGAGTGGCTGGCCTTCTTCCAGCAGACGGTGCCTTGCCTCCTGCCCATCTCTCAAGCCTTCCCCCCACTCTGTGATGATGCTGCCATGTTGTTGACGCAGCTGGGCAGAGTCTGTTACTCACAGATCACCGTCGCTGGGAATGCCTCTAAAACAAGTTAGTATTTTGTGTGTCGTCGCTCCTTCAGGGGTGGGGGAGTTGAATAGCCGATGTATGTTTGAATGTCTTGATAGCAGGAATATTGTAACTCTCTGTCTGTGCCAAACAAAACATTACACGTTTATTTACATGATATTGACATAAATTTAGCTGCAGGTCCTTTACAGTACATTGCAATCAAGCCCAGCATTCATCGACTTTGTGATTTACAAAAAAGATGTGGTTTCTGAGTAAAATGCAAAGAGCACCGTGGACAAATAGAAAACCAATGAGCAAGTTCCACAAGAGGCAAATTAGAACCATAAACTGATTAGAGAAATTAGACATGGACAGTCAACATTTTTTGGACTCATTATAAGTTAGTTGGCATATCCTTTACAGGACGTCACAGTCAACCCTAGCATGTTTTGGCACTCATACCATTTTTATAAAAACCAATGCAAGGCAGTCTGCTGCCAAATCGCCCGCAGCTGTTTTTCGAATGCCGTATGCGGGATTACGAACTGCACACGTAACCCCTTTGCCACAGTTATATAGTGTTAGATTCATGTTTGTATAGACCAGGTGGCACTTGGTGGTGGTGTGGTCCATGCCATGCTGCAGTCTGTGACATGTGACCTGGAACTTCCGCCAACAGACTCTGACTTGTGATTGGTTTTCTCTTGTAGGTTGCCTTGTGGACAAGGACAAGAGCCTGATTCCTGTCTCTGTGTGTGGAGACTACGACAACTTGTACCAAACTATCAAGTTGACCTTCTCGCAGATTTGTGGCCATGCTCTGGTCATGGGAAAGCTGTACTGATCACTTTGTTGCACAAGATGCTAGCAAGGCATTGGTTAGTCTGGGCTACAGAAATATTGTGTGGAATTCAGCTGTCAGTCTGTCGGCTGGGATTCATACTAACCTTCTAGTATCACTAAAGAAGGACATCCGGGCATTTGAACTGAAATGTTACAGAAATGTTCTTAGAATATCGTGAACCTAGAAGAGATAGATACCTGGATGGCTTGCTCATAAGGCACAATGGGGACAAGAACACTGACCTGATCCAAGGTGTGGTGATATTGTGAGATGCGAACCATGACCGCTCATGTTCACCACCATGGCAGACACTGAGGAGAAGATAAACACTGACATTCTGTCAGGTCTAAACATGGAAATAAGCTGACTCTTACACAGCATCATGTCTCAGAACCTGAAATACCTCAGCCATGTTACACATCACTGTGGCTGGAATCAACAGTAATGGAGGACATGGCTTCTGGAAGAGGAGATGTGAGCTCCCCCAGTGATGGGTGCAAGGCTTGGCTGCTGACTTCTGTCATCATGGAAGAATTGCTGTGATTCTCCTGCAGTCTTGTAGTGTTTGATTCCTTGGCAGGATTCATCACAGCGGAGACTGGTTGATCCTCCTTTTTTAGCCTGACACCTGTCTGCCCAGGATGTTCCTACAGAATAGTGTCTGCCCAGGATGTTCCTACAGAATAGTGTCTGCCCAGGATGTTCCTACAGAATAGTGTCTGCCCAGGATGTTCCTACAGAATAGTGTCTGCCCAGGATGTTCCTACAGAATAGTGTCTGCCCAGGATGTTCCTACAGAATAGTGTCTGCCCAGGATGTTCCTACAGAATAGTGTCTGTCCAGGATGTCCCACAGACTGGTGTCTGCCCGGATGTCCCACACTTGTGTTTGCCCAGGATGTCCCACATACTAGTGTATGCTCAATATGTCCCACAGACTAGTGTCTGCCTAGGATGTCCCTACAGACTGTTGTCTGCCCATTATGTCCCACAGAATAGTGTCTACTCAGAATGTCCCTACAGAATAGTGTCTGCCCAGAATGTACCACAGGCTTTAGTGTCTGTCTAGGATGTCCCACGTGAAAGTGAAATGAGATGGTCAGCATACTCCCCAATGCTGGTGAGAAACTGGACCCGTTTGACATAGTGGATGACACTACACTAACATGTAACGGCTGACCTCCAAGATGGGACATCATTGGTCCAAGATGGGACATCACTGGTTACTTTGTTTCTCGGAACACAATAAAAGAATAGTAAAATACAGTGTTGTAATAGTTGTATGTGATTTCTATGTAACATGATCACATGAAAGGTAATCTATGTAACATGGTCTCAGGAAAGGCAATTACATTCTTAGTAACATGGTCAGGGAAAAGGTAATAATAAGGTAGATACTGTGATAGCCGTGTGAAGTGTTAGGCCTTCACATAGACTAGATCATGGCACGAGACCAGTTCCCATCCACGTCACCTTTCATTTTGGGTAATCCCCAGAAAATTGTGAAAACTATCCGACACTCATCTGTCAAGGTCAGGTTCAGCTCCGGTCTTGGTAAGCCAGCGCACTAACTGCTAGGCACAATATTGTATATGAAGTACGTGACGATGCCACGTATTGCATGAGGTTTTATGGCCAGGTGTTCAGGTGATGTCAGACACTTGTATTTTCAATGTACATATTTTGTAATTTTTTTTATAAAGAGTTTTTTGTTACAACAAATTATGGAAGGATGATATCTTAACCGGATCTATAACAAGTAATTGACTATACGTTGATCTGCTTGTGGCGGTTTATTAGCCAGATTTATGCAGAACAAATCCACCATCAATAGTCTGTAGGATGTATAACAACTCGGAATCCCCCCCCCCCCCCCCCCCCATTTTTTTTCTAAACTGAGGAGTCAAGAACCAACATCATACCACTCGGGACATTCCCATACATGCTCCGTCCTCATCTTCAGCAGCCAGCAAAGTTTAAATACTAATGGTACCAGTAGAATTCCGATTATCTGGCCTATCCTTGGAGTCCTGAGTGTCGGCCAGATCCTCGGTCACTCACAGCTGCACCATTTCCTCAAGGCCATGACATAAGACTACAGACACACACATGAAATTCAATGAATAAACACTATTGTCTTTAGTTTATTTACATGACTGTTGACTTTCTATTAGTCAGATCCAAAGAGCCATTACTGAAAAGGGCATTCTCACACAGTGAAGTAATTTAATCATGAAATGTTGAGAATTATTCAGAAAGTCACCAGTCTCTTTGCTGTGATCAAGGTCAGGTTTACTAGTGTGATCACCAGCAGTATAGGAGCTATGCTAGCCTAGTGGCTAGTACGTTTAAAGTTGTATATCCTTTTACAGGACGTTGCAGTCAACACCAGAATTTTACTGCCGTTGATATCTTTGCAAGTTTTTACGTTCAGTAGTTTGCCATTGCTTTCTGAATGACCGGCTGCCATACCATGCCTACCCATGCGACACGGTCTGCTGCCAAATCAGTTGCCGCTGTGTTTCGAAGCAGGTAAGCGGCATTACGAATCGCGTCCGCAACGCCATCGCCACGGAGATAGGCATGGGCTCTTTGATCTGTCTAAAATGGATTCCATGAAATGTACTGATAATGACCACATCATGCACAGTCAACACCTGCGAGATGAGATGCTTGAGAAGAGCTGCCAACTGAACTATCCGAGACCAAGTAAGAAATGTTATCAGACAAACAGTGGGATCAACACCTTGTGATACATTTACTGAAAGGCAGAAGATCAAATGGTTCGACCATCTTATCAGAAGGCAACACCATCAACTACCAGCACTGGTCTCACTCCTCAGTATCTGCCTCAATGTGTGGTGGCTGACAACACCAGTTCTGTGTTGGTTGACTACACTTCTTCAGCTTCCCGCATGGCGCTCTAGTCTAGCTGGACCCCGTTTGACTTGATGTCCTGGCAGTCTGGTCACAGTTGCAGAATCACATCCATCCCTTGAGTCATTTGCTTGTCCTGTCTCCCCAAGAGTGTTCAGGATGTCAGTCAGGGCTTTGTCTCACCTGGTCCCCAGAGCAACCAAGCCTCTAGCATATCTACTCGATCGCTCCCTCTTACACCAGTGTGCCCTGGCACAAATATCACACTGAAACTAGTCAGTCTTGACCTCAAAGATTCGAGCCACTGCCTTCTGGCCCAGCCCATCTCAATCTTCCTTAGATACTCATGCAGTGCCAAGAAAACATGCATAGGTGAAGTTCTGTGTCATCAGCCAGTTGAAAATCTGTGTCCAGAAAGAGCAGCATAAGAGGACGCTTGTTAACACCAAACTGACACAATTAGTTGCTGCATGCTGAGGGGTGTATTTAAGGCAGACTGGAGCATGGACATATCCAGAGTCCAAAGATAGAGGCAGTCCAGATACCACAGTATTTGGCCTTCACATATTTTAGGTTATGAGATGAGTGCAGGTCCGCATGGCCGAATTGATAAGAACGGTGTTCTTAAACATCCGGTGTGCTGATGCCAAGGCTCATCCCCTACACCGGACAGCTGGACTAAAATGTTGACTTCTCGTCCTTGACTTGGGGATGTAAATTACAAGTACCTCTGAAGTTGGAGTGGGTTCGCCCGATAGCGAGGGTTAATAGGGAAAAAGCTAACCCACACGCAAAATTCAGTTGATCACTACTGTAAAAACAATTGTGTGTGTGGACTACACTTGAGTTCAAAGCAAGTGAGCGCCCCAAACAAATGAGGTGAGTGGGCAGCTTCCTTTCTCATCATGTTTCCTTCCCAGAAAATTCTGTAAAGTAATCAACTTTGCTAACATTCAAAATATATAACTTGTCTGCTAACATTCAAAGTATACAACTTGTCTGCTAACATTCAAAGTATACAACCTGTTTGCTAACATTCAAAACATGTAATTTGTCTGCTAACATTCAAAATATACATAATGTGTGCTAACATTCAAAGTAACTTATCTGCTAACATTCAAAGTATACATAATGTGTGCTAACATTCAAAGTATACAACCTGTTCGCTAACATTCAAAACATGTAACTTGTCTGTTAACATTCAAAATATACATAATGTGTGCTAACATTCAAAGTATACAACTTGTCTGCTAACATTCAAAGTATACATAATGTGTGCTAACATTCAAAGTATACAACCTGTTCGCTAACATTCAAAACATGTAACTTGTCTGCTAACATTCAAAATATACATAATGTGTGCTAACATTCAAAGTATACAACTTGTCTGCTAACATTCAAAGTATACATAATGTGTGCTAACATTCAAAGTATACAACCTGTTCGCTAACATTCAAAACATGTAACTCGTCTGCTAACATTCAAAATATACAACTTTGCTAACATTCAAAATATTTAACTTGTCTGCTAACATTCAAAGTATACAACTTGTCTGCTAACATTCAAAGTATACAACCTGTTCGCTAACATTCAAAACATGTAACTTGTCTGCTAACATTCAAAATATACATAATGTGTGCTAACATTCAAAGTATACAACTTGTCTGCTAACATTCAAAGTATACAACCTGTTCGCTAACATTCAAAACATGTAACTTGTCTGCTAACATTCAAAATATACATAATGTGTGCTAACATTCAAAGTATACAACTTGTCTGCTAACATTCAAAGTATACATAATGTGTGCTAACATTCAAAGTATACAACCTGTTCGCTAACATTCAAAACATGTAACTTGTCTGCTAACATTCAAAATATACATAATGTGTGCTAACATTCAAAGTATACAACTTGTCTGCTAACATTCAAAGTATACATAATGTGTGCTAACATTCAAAGTATACAACCTGTTCGCAAACATTCAAAACATGTAACTCGTCTGCTAACATTCAAAATATACAACTTTGCTAACATTCAAAATATATAATTTGTGTGCTAACACTCAAATTTATTTGCTATTATTCACACGCAGCCATAAACTGCCACTGACACACACCACTCTTACCGCATCTAACACCTGTGACAAAACACACACACACTCTCTCTCTCTCTCTCTCTCTCTCTCTGTGGATGTGATCACGTCCCTGCTTGACTGGGTTGCTGTCTGCCATCTTTTGAAGCCTGTGTCTTCTCAGCTTGTTCCTGAGAACAAAGTGGGAGAAAATTGACAGAAATGTTAACACAAAAATCAAAGGATTATAAACGCTAAAAAAACAACAAATGTTTCAATCAACAAGTATAGAAATGTAAGAAAGTCAAGTGAAGACATCAAAAGACTGTAACAAAACAACCAAATGTCTCAATAAATAGAATGTAACAACCGGGAAGGCTAACCCGGTCAACAAACACCCGCAGAAGTCAGATTTGCCGGCCTAAGGGGGCAAATAAAATTGGCAGAGTGCAATTACGACTGAAAATACACTTCGGATGAACGCAGAGGAAGAATAATGTAACAAAACCTTGAAATGTTTCAATCAAATAGTATAGAAATGTAGCAAAGCCAGATATTTCAATCAAAATAATGTAACAAAATCATGAAACGTTTCAATCAAAAAGTATAGAAATGTAGCAAAGCCAGATATTTCAATCAAACTAATGTAACAAAATCATGAAACGTTTCAATCAAAAAGTATAGAAATGTAGCAAAATCAGATATTTCAATCAAAAGGTATGCCCAAGAAGAAAATGAATTGACGACTTCAAAGACGTACAACCATAGAGAATGACACTATTCAGTGCCACCCAACGGCGGAGTTGGAGCGCCAACTAATCCTCCCCACGCCGCTTGATGGCAAAAGTGGAAGATGATGATGGTAACTTGCCAATCTGAGCCTGGACTTGAAAGACTAGCCATCAAAGAGGAGTAAGCTTTTCCTTTTCCAAGAATTTCTGCAGCTGAACAGTAACAATCTTCTCCCGTACCTTGCCAAATGTATTCTGCCAGGTGATGATCCTGCTTGGAGAGTTGGATTAAACAGCTGTACACCCACTCTTGGTGCTGTCCTAATGCTCAGATTCTAATGACTGCCGTTTCCATCGATGATGAACTGCATGTTTCGTAGAGGACTTTTGTGTTGGCATTCTGGAGACTGCATTATGTACAGTGAAATTGTTTTTTTTTTACATCTGTTCGAGGTTGTTTTGATGCGTGAACTACATTTCGGAGAAAAAATGGCGTGGCTGGCTCGAAAACATCTAGAAATGGAACAACATTTAGAAATATCGAGACTTTGTAGGCTAACATCTGGTTGGGATAGTGACTGCCGCTTCCATCAAGGATGAACTGCATGTTTCGTAGAGGACTTTTGTGTTGGCATTCTGGCGATGGCATTATGTACAGTGAAAGTTTTTACATCTGTCCGAGGTTGTTTTGTTGCTTGAACTGCATTTCGGACATAAAATGGCGCTGCTGGCTAGAAAACATCTAGAAACGGAACACCAACATCTAGAAACATCGAGACATTGTAGGTTGGGAAAGTGACTGCCACTTCCATCAAGGATGAATGTTGCGTGTAGGACTTTTGTGGTGACATCCTAGTGGCGGCATTATGCACAGTGTGCCTGAGCGGGCTGTTGTTTGTCGAGACTTATGTCTTTTCCACTTTTTACATGGAGCAGTGAGGAACATTTTATGTGATAATATTCACTGGCACAGAAACGGAGCATAATGGGGACGACCTGTTGCTGTGATGTTGGAACTGCGACTGGACTAAAACAAGCAGCCATCTCCTTTAAATCTCCATAAATCACTCATATCTTTCATACGGGAGCAAAAAAAGATGGTGAAAATACCATAAAATTATGCTAAACTGAAAAAAGATATTATACGGAGATAAAACAAATACAGGCCCTGAAAAAAGAACCCACTACCCCCATAGTGTCCTGAACACTTAGAGACTGAGACGACCCCCTTATGTGCTGCCAGGTACTTGTAATATTCAAACTGGGTGTAAAGCCTGGCCAAGCACATCAATCCAATCTTCAAGGACAAGAGAGGAGACATTGGAACTAACTCCTCATGGTAACAGTGAGTAGAGATACTTTGAGACAGCTGCTGCATCAGCGAACTGAATGGGAATACCCAATGTGCAGGGATGTTGATCATGATAATATTCAAACATGCTCTTTCAACTTGCTCTCAGCATGCAGCAAAACTTTGCTCTTATCACATCGTAAAATGATTCATCTGTCTGGTTTTATGCTCGAGTTGTCTGTGAAGTCGTCATGCTCTACTGACCTGCAAAAGGGTGCTCCTCTTTCTCTGGTAGTGCTGCCAATGCAGGAGTTGTTGGTCGTCGATGAACTTGGTGCACTGGGAGTTGACCAACTCCTTGCGGAAGTGTTCGTACTGAAGCAACTCCAGCATGTGTAGGCACTGGGGGTACCTGCGTGACAGAGGTGCATTCATTCAATGACCAAGCCCACTGACATGCTGGATGACAGAGGTTCATTCATTCAATGACCAAGCCCACTGACATGCTGGATGACAGAGGTGCATTCATTCAATGACCAAGCCCACTGACATGCTGGATGACAGAGGTTCATTCATTCAATGACCAAGCCCACTGACATGCTGGATGACAGAGGTTCATTCATTCAATGACCAAGCCCACTGACATGCTGGATGACAGAGGTTCATTCATTCAATGGCCAAGCCCACTGACATGCTGGATGACAGAGGTTCATTCATTCAATGACCAAGCCCACTGACATGCTGGATGACAGAGGTTCATTCATTCAATGGCCAAGCCCACTGACATGCTGGATGACAGAGGTTCATTCATTCAATGACCAAGCCCACTGACATGCTGCGTGACAGAGGTTCATTCATTCAATGACCAAGCCCACTGACATGCTGCGTGACAGAGGTTCATTCATTCAATGACTAAGCCCACTGACATGCTGGGTGACAGAGGTTCTTTCATTCAATGACCAAGCCCACTGACATGCTGGATAACAGAGGTTCATTCATTCAATGACCAAGCCCACTGACATGCTGGATGACAGAGGTTCTTTCATTCAATGACCAAGCCCACTGACATGCTGGATGACAGAGGTTCATTCATTCAATGACCAAGCCCACTGACATGCTGGATGACAGAGGTTCATTCATTCAATGACCAAGCCCACTGACATGCTGGATGATAGAGGTTCATTCATTCAATGACTAAGCCCACTGACATGCTGGGTGACAGAGGTTCTTTCATTCAATGACCAAGCCCACTGACATGCTGGATGACAGAGGTTCATTCATTCAATGACCAAGCCCACTGACATGCTGGATGATAGAGGTTCATTCATTCAATGACCAAGCCCACTGACATGCTGCGTGACAGAGGTTCATTCATTCAATGACTAAGCCCACTGACATGCTGGATGACAGAGGTTCATTCATTCAATGACCAAGCCCACTGACATGCTGCGTGACAGAGGTTCATTCATTCAATGACCAAGCCCACTGACATGCTGCGTGACAGAGGTTCATTCATTCAATGACTAAGCCCACTGACATGCTGGGTGACAGAGGTTCATTCATTCAATGACTAAGCCCACTGACATGCTGGGTGACAGAGGTTCATTCATTCAATGACTAAGCCCACTGACATGCTGCGTGACAGAGGTTCATTCATTCAATGACTAAGCCCACTGACATGCTGCGTGACAGAGGTTCATTCATTCAATGACTAAGCCCACTGACATGCTGCGTGACAGAGGTTCATTCATTCAATGACTAAGCCCACTGACATGCTGCGTGACAGAGGTTCATTCATTCAATGACTAAGCCCACTGACATGCTGCGTGACAGAGGTTCATTCATTCAATGACTAAGCCCACTGACATGCTGGGTGACAGAGGTTCATTCATTCAATGACTAAGCCCACTGACATGCTGCGTGACAGAGGTTCATTCATTCAATGACTAAGCCCACTGACATGCTGCGTGACAGAGGTTCATTCATTCAATGACTAAGCCCACTGACATGCTGGGTGACAGAGGTTCATTCATTCAATGACTAAGCCCACTGACATGCTGGGTGACAGAGGTTCATTCATTCAATGACTAAGCCCACTGACATGCTGCGTGACAGAGGTTCATTCATTCAATGACTAAGCCCACTGACATGCTGCGTGACAGAGGTTCATTCATTCAATGACTAAGCCCACTGACATGCTGGGTGACAGAGGTTCATTCATTCAATGACTAAGCCCACTGACATGCTGGGTGACAGAGGTTCTTTCATTCAATGACTAAGCCCACTGACATGCTGGGTGACAGAGGTTCATTCATTCAATGACTAAGCCCACTGACATGCTGCGTGACAGAGGTTCTTTCATTCAATGACTAAGCCCACTGACATGCTGGGTGACAGAGGTTCATTCATTCAATGACTAAGCCCACTGACATGCTGCGTGACAGAGGTTCATTCATTCAATGACTAAGCCCACTGACATGCTGGGTGACAGAGGTTCATTCATTCAATGACTAAGCCCACTGACATGCTGCGTGACAGAGGTTCATTCATTCAATGACTAAGCCCACTGACATGCTGCGTGACAGAGGTTCATTCATTCAATGACTAAGCCCACTGACATGCTGCGTGACAGAGGTTCATTCATTCAATGACTAAGCCCACTGACATGCTGGGTGACAGAGGTTCATTCATTCAATGACTAAGCCCACTGACATGCTGCGTGACAGAGGTTCTTTCATTCAATGACTAAGCCCACTGACATGCTGGATGACAGAGGTTCATTCATTCAATGACTAAGCCCACTGACATGCTGGGTGACAGAGGTTCTTTCATTCAATGACTAAGCCCACTGACATGCTGCGTGACAGAGGTTCATTCATTCAATGACTAAGCCCACTGACATGCTGCGTGACAGAGGTTCATTCATTCAATGACTAAGCCCACTGACATGCTGCGTGACAGAGGTTCATTCATTCAATGACTAAGCCCACTGACATGCTGCGTGACAGAGGTTCATTCATTCAATGACTAAGCCCACTGACATGCTGCGTGACAGAGGTTCATTCATTCAATGACTAAGCCCACTGACATGCTGCGTGACAGAGGTTCATTCATTCAATGACTAAGCCCACTGACATGCTGCGTGACAGAGGTTCATTCATTCAATGACTAAGCCCACTGACATGCTGCGTGACAGAGGTTCATTCATTCAATGACTAAGCCCACTGACATGCTGCGTGACAGAGGTTCATTCATTCAATGACTAAGCCCACTGACATGCTGCGTGACAGAGGTTCATTCATTCAATGACTAAGCCCACTGACATGCTGCGTGACAGAGGTTCATTCATTCAATGACTAAGCCCACTGACATGCTGCGTGACAGAGGTTCATTCATTCAATGACTAAGCCCACTGACATGCTGCGTGACAGAGGTTCATTCATTCAATGACTAAGCCCACTGACATGCTGCGTGACAGAGGTTCATTCATTCAATGACTAAGCCCACTGACATGCTGCGTGACAGAGGTTCATTCATTCAATGACTAAGCCCACTGACATGCTGCGTGACAGAGGTTCATTCATTCAATGACTAAGCCCACTGACATGCTGCGTGACAGAGGTTCATTCATTCAATGACTAAGCCCACTGACATGCTGCGTGACAGAGGTTCTTTCATTCAATGACCAAGCCCACTGACATGCTGGGTGACAGAGGTTCATTCATTCAATGACTAAGCCCACTGACATGCTGCGTGACAGAGGTTCATTCATTCAATGACTAAGCCCACTGACATGCTGCGTGACAGAGGTTCATTCATTCAATGACTAAGCCCACTGACATGCTGCGTGACAGAGGTTCATTCATTCAATGACTAAGCCCACTGACATGCTGGGTGACAGAGGTTCATTCATTCAATGACCAAGCCCACTGACATGCTGGGTGACAGAGGTTCATTCATTCAATGACCAAGCCCACTGACATGCTGGGTGACAGAGGTTCATTCATTCAATGACTAAGCCCACTGACATGCTGGGTGACAGAGGTTCATTCATTCAATGACCAAGCCCACTGACATGCTGGGTGACAGAGGTTCATTCATTCAATGACCAAGCCCACTGACATGCTGGGTGACAGAGGTTCATTCATTCAATGACCAAGCCCACTGACATGCTGGGTGACAGAGGTTCATTCATTCAATGACCAAGCCCACTGACATGCTGCGTGACAGAGGTTCATTCATTCAATGACTAAGCCCACTGACATGCTGCGTGACAGAGGTTCATTCATTCAATGACTAAGCCCACTGACATGCTGCGTGACAGAGGTTCATTCATTCAATGACTAAGCCCACTGACATGCTGGGTGACAGAGGTTCATTCATTCAATGACCAAGCCCACTGACATGCTGGGTGACAGAGGTTCATTCATTCAATGACCAAGCCCACTGACATGCTGGGTGACAGAGGTTCATTCATTCAATGACTAAGCCCACTGACATGCTGGGTGACAGAGGTTCATTCATTCAATGACCAAGCCCACTGACATGCTGGGTGACAGAGGTTCATTCATTCAATGACCAAGCCCACTGACATGCTGGGTGACAGAGGTTCATTCATTCAATGACCAAGCCCACTGACATGCTGGGTGACAGAGGTTCATTCATTCAATGACTAAGCCCACTGACATGCTGGGTGACAGAGGTTCATTCATTCAATGACCAAGCCCACTGACATGCTGGGTGACAGAGGTTCATTCATTCAATGACCAAGCCCACTGACATGCTGGGTGACAGAGGTTCATTCATTCAATGACCAAGCCCACTGACATGCCGGGTGTATGGTGTTAGGGCTACAGCTTCATTAACCAAAATTCACTCAAAGGATAATTAATATAAAGTATAACTAAGGAGACCCTTTTATACTTGAGGCATATTTGGGTATACGGTGAGAGCTCTATATTTTTATATACCAACTGGCACACCATGTGGTCAATATGCTGGCCACCTTTACTTGCCATGAATGTCCTGGTGCCGATTTTAGGATAGCAAATCTGGCAGAACCTAGGTCAGAATGATCAAACTAGCTTGATGGGGATTCAATCGCACAACCACCAGGCTGGTAGACAAACATGCTAACCACAGCACTACCACGGCTCCCAAAGGATAATATGGACGGTCCCAGTGTAGAAATGGTGCAATAAACTAAACTTTGTCGCTACTGAGCATACAACAACTGAACTGGGCCTCACTGTAATAGTAGACTGACTAGCATCAAGTGCCATCTCCATGCTGCAGGTCGGATGTAATGAACTTAAACACCTGTCTGGCATATACATGGTGCTCTCATACAGGTTTCTTCAGTCCATCTCTTCTTGTCTACCCGTATGTATTGTCGTCTTCCTCTTGCACTCTTCCCTCCAGCACTTCTTTTAACAAGAAGGTTTGTCTCTATAAATGGCTCAAGTACTGTAGTTATCTCACTCTGATCTCATTCTTCTTCTTTGTTCATCCAATATTTTTTTGGGTTCTGGGCGTTGTTGCATTGTGTCAGTTTACAGAAAAGCTGTGATGTTTGCAACTTTAGACCGGCACATCCCACTTCTGTGGGCATGTGTTGACGGGGTTAGCTTTACTGGTTTTTTCTCAGAACTTTTTGCGGTCAAGAAGTGTTATCGTCATCTTTGTTTCTGTATCCACTGTTGATCCCCATTCTGTGACAAAAGTCAACATTTCACTGATCTCATTCAGAAATGTTTTCTTTAACACCAGTTACAGTAACGTCTTCGTTTGATTTCCACTCCTGCCATGATACTCCTCATCTGAGTTGAATTGGGTCTAGTACCCAAATCACAGCACCCAGGACTTCCAATACACAGTGGATCCTCATTTTCAACAACCAGAGAAGAGTTCCATACTGATGTTACCAGTTACAGGCAGATTATGTGTCCACCTGGCCCTTTCTCGGTGTGCCGAGTGTTGGTCAGAACCTCAGGTTAATCCCTGCTACACAATTCTGGTCTTTCCTTGGTGTGCCGAGTGTTGGTCAGAACCTCAGGTCAATTCCCTGCTACACAATTCTGGTCTTTCCTTGGTGTGCCGAGTGTTGGTCAGAACCTCAGGTCAATCCCTGCTACACAATTCTGGTCTTTCCTTGGTGTGCCGAGTGTTGGTCAGAACCTCAGGTCAATTCCTGCTACACAATTCTGGTCTTTCCTTGGTGTGCCGAGTGTTGGTCAGAACCTCAGGTCAATCCCTGCTACACAATTCTGGTCTTTCCTTGGTGTGCCGAGTGTTGGTCAGAACCTCAGGTCAATCCCTGCTACACAATTCTGGTCTTTCCTTGGTGTGCCGAGTGTTGGTCAGAACCTCAGGTCAATTCCCTGCTACACAATTCTGGTCTTTCCTTGGTGTGCCGAGTGTTGGTCAGAACCTCAGGTCAATTCCCTGCTACACAATTCTTGTCTTTCCTTGGTGTGCCGAGTGTTGGTCAGAACCTCAGGTCAATTCCCTGCTACACAATTCTGGTCTTTCCTTGGTGTGCCGAGTGTTGGTCAGAACCTCAGGTCAATTCCCTGCTACACAATTCTGGTCTTTCCTTGGTGTGCCGAGTGTTGGTCAGAACCTCAGGTCAATCCCTGTCCCATCATTCTCTCCAAGCCATGGTGTTTGATCTGTTCTTCCACACTATGCATAGAATTCCAAAATGTCCTGATGACATCACCGTACTGTGCATCCACCCTCCACCCTGCACTGCACACCCAATGAAGTGTGCAAGAGCGGTACTGGAACTTCACACCTACAGGAAGGCAAGGTCATCCTTGCAATGTCAGCCAAATGTGGGGCACATCACGAAGAGATGCCCCAAGGTTTGGGTAGTGTGCAAGAGTGGTAGTGGAAATCCACACCTACAGGAGGCATGGTGATCCTTGTAATTGTAGCCCCATGTTGTAGGACACCACGCCAAGAAGAGATGCCCCAACGTTTGGGCAGTGTGAGTCCTGACTCTGGTCTTTGCAACCTCAGCGGCCTATGAGGTTGGGTGAACCCCAGAGCGGTTATGGTTGGAATATTTCTATTGTCACTACAAGACTCAACCTTGGCCATAACTTTGGAATGAGTTGAGCTGAGTCAAGAATCAACATCAGTACTTGGAAACATTCCCATACTGGTTCCATCATCTTCAACATCCAGCAAAGAGTCCCTACACTAACTTTTAGATGAGAATCCAGTAAACCATTCCACAATATTGTGACGCCTATAAAGCCTAACTGGCAGTAAAATTACCGTCCCACTTCTGGAGGCCAGTCAGGCACATGGTGCTTGCCCCATATTTGTATAAACCATGTGCACAAGATGGTCACTGTGGTCATTATTACATTATTACACTATTATTAATAAGGTAAGATAAAATAATTATTATTAAACTATTATAAAGATCATTATTACACCGGCCTCCTTCACTCCCCAGAACATGTCCTGGTACCCATGACAGGCAGGACCGGGACGACGGGCCAGTATTTACAACTCCCGTCTCAAGGGGGAATCAACCACACTGCCAGCAGGCACATGTGCTAGCCCCAGCGCTATTGCAGCCCCCCCCCCCCCCCCCCCCCCCACTGGCAGCGCTTACTTCAAAAACTTGGCATACTTGGCCTCCTTCCAGTACTGCAAGTACCTCAGGTAATTCACAAAGTTGAGATCTTTGAGGATTCCCCGCTGAGCCAGGACTGAAAGTAATGAATACATTCTGAAATGAACAAGGCAGCAGAGAAGAACTGTGGTGTCTACTGTAGGTAATCATTCAGAATTCTTATAGAGAGAAGAACTGTGGTGTCTACTGTAGGCAATCATTTAGAATTCTTATAGAGAGAAGAACTGTGGTGTCTACTGTAGGCAATCATTTAGAATTCTTATAGAGAGAAGAACTGTGGTGTCTACTGTAGGCAATCATTTAGAATTCTTATAGAGAAAAGAACTGTGGTGTCTACTGTAGGTAATCATTTAGAATTCTTATAGAGAGAAGAACTGTGGTGACTACTGTAGGCAATCATTTAGAATTCTTATAGAGAGAAGAACTGTGGTGTCTACTGTAGGCAATCATTTAGAATTTGTATAATTTGTCCCCAGGCAGTTTCCCGCCAGCGGTCTGTGAGATGATAGCACCATCACATTCTGTAGGCCTGAGAGCAAGAGGAACAATGCAGAAATATATATATTTTTACTAAAACAAACATTGTAGTTACAACAACAATGGTGGGTATGTTAGTGTAATTGATATGGTGCTCCACTAACAACATCATAAGAATGGTAAGACCAGGGTCCAGTGCCTGCATTTGTTGTCTGACAACACAGGACAAGACCGGCCGCCTACTCCCCCGTGCATTCAAGCCTATAGAATGTGATAGCCCTATTAGATCACAATACCACAGCAAGTTCCCGTTTTATGTTTGTAACAATAAAAAGCTGGCTCTGTGGAAAAGGGATTACAGATGCAATTAATCATCCCACATACTGTGTTTGAAACACAGCTGCAGGTGATTTGGCAGCAGATCGCCCTGTGTTGGTTTTTATACAATGGTATGAGTTCCGGTTATTAAGAAATCAATGGCAAACTACTGAACGTAAACTTGCCAAAAATTCACAAACAGCCAAAAAATGCAGGGGTTGAAAGTGACATCCTGTAAAGGATATGCAACTAGCTTAACACAAAAATCTTACATTCCATGGGCCCTATCCATGAAGTCACTCTTGTCCTGCCAAACTACAAAAATCAAAAAGCTGTGAGTGTTTACAGCTTTTAGGCTGAGAAGATCTATCAAAAATTAACTTAGTCCCAAAGCAAATACTGCCGCTGAGATGGCCAGTTCCCTTCCTTGCCAGAGAATTTCCAGAAAATTCTCAGAAACTGTCAGATACCCATTTTAATAAAGCAGGGTCAACCTCAGAGCCATACTGCTCAGGGGAAAATAATCCTGCCCCTGATGGGAACTGAACCTGGAAGGCCGTCTTGGCAGGCAAGCGTACAACCACTTTAGCTTCTTTACCACAGACTACAGAGAATCAATCACAGCCATGCAAGCCAAACCACCCAGTGATTGAACAATCTATGCCATGCAGGTACAGCTGAATAAACAAATGCAGTAGAAGTGGCTGCATGTAAGATTTAATCACTCATAAAGATACAACAACCAAGGCTGAATAACAAACACATGATAAGCATAGCTAGGGTATCACAACTGAAGTTACTTACAATTCAGATAATTAGGATTGGCCAAACACTGCACAAACTCTAGCTCCACCTGGAATCGGGTTCTTTGCTGCTCTTCTGTCTCTGGAAAAACAAAATACAGTGGCCTAATTAAGTATATGTTTAAAGATTATGATTGTCAGTCCACAATGGCAGACAGGCATGGAACCTGTTACGGCCTTGGGGTGTTTTTGTGTGTGCTTCTGGCCATGGTTTGCTTATGCAGTTTCCTCATTTGGACTTGTAGTACATGGTTCCATCGCCCAGCTACTGAGTTGAGTTGTAAGGTATGTACACTCTGTGTTTATAATCTCTCACTTTTTTTAACTGGTATGATTTCATAAGTAAAAACCCAATTTTTAAATATTGACCAAAATTGCTACTAAGGGCTTGTGAACGCGGTTTGTGAGCTCGTATACCTGGGTTCGAACAGTAAACACAGCGGTGCTGATTTTTTCGAAAAAGGTATAGGAGCCGGTCGTTCAGAAAGCAATGGCAAACTACTGAACGTAACACTTGCCTAGTACATCAATTGATCAACAGCAGCTGAAAATGCTGTTGACTGCAACGTCCAGTAAGGGATACGCAACGAATTTTTGTTTTTTATACGCAACAACTGCATCATATTTCAACTATTTGTTTTGAAAAACAGAGAACGTGTTATACACGATTCTAATTAATTAAGCCGAAATTTCGATTCTTTTTTCACCACCAACATTAAACATTGTCATTGATTCATCATCATCATGAAAAAAAACTGACTTCTTTGAGTTTTCTTGTCTTGCCTTTCCTGGCCCATAAGATGGGTAACTTGTTCTATTCATTTAATTTACGTAACATATGAAAAATAATTGTGCTTATAAATTTTAAAACGAAACAATTACTTACCGATAGTGCCAAATGCAGATCGCTTTTCCTTTCTATCCATGTTGTGGTATCTATCTTGCATCCAGCGAGTTCTCTCGTCTGTGAACTTTTATCGATTACAATCACAGACAGCTTGTTTCAGCGATTCCCAAACCATGAGGTTATATTACATTGCTATACAAAAGTGTGGTGGGAAGATAGCCACTTTCGTAATTTACTTGATAACATTTAAAGATATTACTTAAAGATTTATGCATGATTAATAGCAAATTAAGATTTTTGAAATTAATCTTAAGAGCCCCCCCCCCCCCCTCCTCCCTCAACCTACAACACAACTATAGGCAGTAATTAGTAAATTACATTTAAATAAAAAAAATAGCAGTAATGTAGAAGCACAGGTCTAGGGGTTACACGACTTTCTCCGTAATCCCGTATATTCTCGTGAGTAACGTGACGTGTGTGAGAATCGGTAGTGGTTCGCTCTGCGTCGGTAACTTAGGGGTATGCGAGCCGGTCACTCAGAAAGCAATGACAAACTACTGAGCGTAATCTTGCCTAGTACATCAACAGCAGCTGAAAATGCTGATGTTCACTGCAACGTCCTGTAAGGGATATGCAACATTTTAAAAAAATGTAGAAGGTGATTTGCAGAAAGTCACTACCATCATGTACCGCTGGAAAAACGTTCTGTCCCTTACCAATTGCCATTCCTCATGCATGTTCGTACTAAAATTGTCTTGAGTGTTCCGTGCTCACCGTCGTGCTGGTCGACCACTGCCCCTTCTTCCAGAAACAGTGTCATCCAGTACTGTTTTACCTAATCCACTAAAGTGTTTAATACGGTCAACATATTTCCAGTTTCAGAGACATGTTGATGTTTATAAACCGGTTTTCTTCCAAGTTCAGAGACATTGACTAATGACTAATGTCAGTTTTTCTCGTTTGCTTGATTCACTGTGTCCAAAGAAAATTATTAAAATTTTCAGCAGTTTCTTAAAAGTTCTTCTTCTTTCGTCCGAAATGTTTGCATTGGACGTAACTGCGTTGTGCCTGTTTACAAAAGAGCTGCAATATTTGCGCCTTTTGGCCGACACATCCAACTTCTTCAATCATTGCCATTAGTTGACCGAGTTGAGTTGAGTTGAAAGAGTGTTGAGATGCTACATTGAACCTGTACTGTTGTATGGTTGTGAAGCGTGGACAATGAGCAGTCAGGCTGAAAAACATCTGATGGCTGTAGAGATGTGGTTTCTGAGGAAAATGGAAAGAATACCATGGACAGCCAGAAAGACCAATGAACAAGTCCTTCAAGAAACAAATGAAGATCGTAAATTGATTAGAGAAATTAGACGTAGACAGTCAAACATTTTTGGGCATGTTATGAGAAGAAATGGATTGGGGAACAGACCAAGGGGAAGACCTAGAAGCAAGTACATGGATGGCTTGGCCTTGTGGCATGGTCGAGACAGAAACACGGAGCTGATCCACGACTCTGGTGATCGAGTGAGATGGCAGAACATGACCGCCCACGCTTACCGGCATGGCACATGATGGATGGATGGACCGAGTTAACCTTTCTGTGAGGTAAAAGTTCGAGAACCACTGGTTTACTTTCTACTGGCCGGCCTTGAACCTACGTGTGTACACTTCACTTCTGCTAGACAGAAGAGAAACAATACATTGCCGGCTGCAAATCTTCAACAAACACTTGTCCTATAGTTGACTGTTGTGTTTCAGAAATAGGAACGTTTTAAATCCACGGTTGTCAATAATGTCAGAAAGGAGAGCGCTACATTTTGTTTTCAAAGTAGGAAATAGAAAAGAGACTGTCAGATTTTTCCGCGATGTTCTCGGAATGAAGGTAGATAAACAAAATTAATCATGACGAAGCAGATCTCATTCCAGTTCGGATTCACTACCCTGTTGCTACAAATACTTACTATTTCTGCTAACACTACTAAATTGCTAACTAACTACATTGCTGGCTGTTGCAGATGAGGATGGAACATGTATTGTATGACTATGCGAATGCCCCGAGTGCTGTGATATCGGTCAACTCGGACCTGCCTGCTGCTCGTTTATTTATGAACTTCTCTAGTGGTCACATTAGTAATGACCACTGGGCTGGGGATTTGATTAGCTTTCCCTTTTACCAGTTTCCCTCGCCATCAGATGAACCCACTCCGACTTCAGAGGTACTTGTAATTTATGTTCCCAAGTCAAGGACTAGAAGCCAACATTTTGTCCAACTGACCAGTGTGGGGGTTAAATCTGCTACCTTGGCATCAGCACACCCAAATTTTAAGAATAAATACTCTTATCCATTCGGCCGCGCTGACCCCCAAAGGACCCCTACCTTGCCATGAGACATATTGGGTACATGGTGCTGGCTCTATGTTTGTATAGACCAGTCAAAACTGGATGGTTGCTGGTACCTCCGATGGAGATTAAATACTTCATTAATTCTAGTTGTTCCTGTCCGCCTCCTGCTAATACTACTACAACTGCTGCTAATGAAAATATTTGATACAAAATCTATCCACATTAAATATTGGATATAAAACTATTCATTGAAAATATACAAAACAAAATCTAAACACTAGAAATATTTGATACAAAGTCTATCCATTGAAAATACAAAGTGACTATTCATAGTCCGACCATGAATAAAGTCTCCCTTTTTTCATCGTCAAACTGTCCCGGCTGGTCACGTGATTTGGCAAGTCACGTGACTTAACATATGTGACATCACCGGGACATGCGTGTAGCAATATTATAAATTTTCGTTGATTCATAATCATGTCCGCAGTAGCATAGTGGTAAGTGTCTCCACCTGTTACATGGGAGCTTGAGGTTCGATTCCCTGTCAAGGAGGCAGCCATTTTTTTTTATTGTTCAGCAATTAATTGGGTGAAAGCGACTTTTTAATAAAAAATATTAAACATTAGGAA
This sequence comes from Cepaea hortensis, assembly GCA_963921405.1. Lineage (NCBI taxonomy): Eukaryota > Metazoa > Mollusca > Gastropoda > Stylommatophora > Helicidae > Cepaea > Cepaea hortensis. The sequence continues at coordinate 99,564,954 of OY992890.1, forward strand.
CTAAAATATAGAACTGAGAAACTCTAAGCTTGTGAATAAAGTGTGCCCTATGGATCTGCAGAAGCTGTCATGGGGGGAGGGGGGGGGGCACATCCCGCAGGCAGCGGAATGATTGATCAAGGGTTGGACTTGATGGATCCAATAGATGTCTTTGTTTAACATGAATTTTATTTGCCAAATGAAATATCGCCCCAAATTAACCACCTTCTTACTGGCTCAAACTAAAATTGACTAGTGAGCGGCCGCTGCAACATGTTTGTTAATTCCCGCAATTTGATTGGGAATAAAACTGAGCTTTATTCACAATTCGACTATGGATAAAACTGAGCTTTATTCATAGTCCGACAATGAATAAAGTCTCCCTGAAAGTTTATGATAACAAATGTATCCATTGAAATATTTGATTCAGAATCTGTTAATTGAAAACATTTTATACAAAATCTGTCCATTGAAAGTATTTGATACAAAATCTGTCCTCAGTTTCTCCGCCATGAAGAGTTTAATGAAGGTTGCAAGGCTTCATGCAACGGGTGAGTTGTGATTCTCCTTCTTCTTTCGTTCGCTTGAAATATGTCTATATCTGCAATGTCGTCTCTTGCATGAATTGAACTGTTTTTTTCAGTTCACACAGTGGTCCATAGAGTTTATCTTCCACTGTCGTCTCACTAGGCCAGAAGGTTTGCCTAGATATGTTATATTTTGGGCAGTCTTGGAGTATGTGCTCTGCTGTCTGCGACGCCAATCCACATGTGCACATGGCTGTTTCACCAATCTTGAATTTTGTATACATGTGGTTGCGTAATCTATTGTGTCCTGTTCTGAGGCGCAGAATAATGACTTGTTCTGGTCTGTCCATAATGTGGTAGTCATCTTGAGCCGGTTTTGGTGGCTTTCTGACTGATTTGATCATTCTTTTCTTTTGGTGGTATGTAACGGGCACATCAGGCTGTTCCTCTTTGGCTCCTTCCTTAGCCAATTGATCAGCTCTGTCGTTTCCGGGTACTCCACAGTGGGATGGTATCCACTGTATGGTGACTTTATGCTGACTGCTAAGTTCAGAAAGTAGTGTCCTTAGTACTGGCAATTTCCCAGAGAGGAGCGCCTCGAGTACTGATTTTGCATCTGTTAGTAGCACCACAGGTTGTGTACCATTGCTGTTATTTAGTAATTTCTCTGTTGCTATCTTGATTGCCTCAATTTCGGCATCATAGTTATGGCAGTACTTTCCTGTCGGTACTCTGGCTGTGTCCCTAGTATTATTTGGGTATTCTATGTACACTCCCGCTCCTCCATTTCGAACAGTATTTTGTGCTGACCCATCTGTGTAGACTCGGATCCAGAGGTCCTGTGGGTATTCTTCATCAAGGAAGCTGAGAGTGGCTGTTCTGCGCTGCACACTGTTCTGTTCTTCCTTGTCAAATATTCCTCTCACTTTTGTCTGGATTTGTAACGATAGTCTATGCTCATCTTTCCATGGAGTTCGCTCTGGAATAGTTGTTAGGGGGATACCAACTGTGGGCAGATCAGTGGTTTCTCTGCAGAGTCGTTTGGCCTGGTGGATAAAACTACTTCTTTTCAACCGCCCCATAGCTAGGTTTTCAAATCTGTTCTTCATAGGGTGGCCTGGCAAGCTGAGGAACTTTTCTGCTTGTATTAGCGTTTTCGTATCTCTGCGCTCACTCAGTGCCTGTGTCCTCCCCATCTTCTCCATTTCCACTATAGGGGTTGATCTCATCCCTCCTGTGGTGACTCTAAGTGCTTGATTTTGCACCTTGTCCAGCTCTTGTAGTGTGGTATTTGATGCTGAACACCACACAGTTGACCCATATTCCAGGTGTGGTCGTATGCTCTGTTGGTAAACTTTGCTAAGTATTTTCGTACTGGCTCCCCATGTGGTTCCACTTAGCTTTCTCAGGATGGCTATTTTCCTTCTGGCTTTTGCTACTGCTTTGTTGATGTGCTTTCTCCATGTCAGCTTGCCATCAAATGTTACTCCAAGGTATGTTGGTTCTTTATCTTCTCTTAGGGGTGTTCCATTTATCTGGATGATCCCTGCCTTTTGTTTTGGAGAGAGGGTAAATAGGGTGGTGCTGCACTTGTCTGTGTTTATACTGACACACCATCTATTTGCCCATGCAGCAAATGTATCTACAGCTCTTTGTAGCAATCTGGTGGCCACTGATGCATATTCATTTGTGCTCCATAGAACCAGGTCATCGGCGTACATTGCCGCTTTAATTCCATGCGGTAGGTGAGCAACAAGATCATTGATGAAGATTAGAAAAAGTGTGGGGGACACCGTGACGCAGTAGTACTTTCTTGCTCTTGAGTCCGTCTATCTGTACTCGGGCTCTTCTGTTGTGCAAGTATGCTTTCACCCATTTGTACATTCTTCCATTGACTTTGCAGTTTCTCAGTTTCTTCATCAGACCTTCTTTCCAGACTTTGTCAAAGGCTTTCTTCAGATCTATCCATGCCGCAAGCACCAGCTTCTTCTCTTGGAATGCATCCTCAATTTCTTGAGAGAGGTAGGTTGTCTGATCTTCCGTAGAGTAGCACTGCCTAAAGCCGCCTGCTGTGGCACAAGGATGTTTTTACTTTCAATGTACCACTGCAGTCTGTGATTGATGATGCGCTCCAGTGTTTTGCAGAGACAGCTGGTGAGGCTAATTGGTCTGTAGCTAGAGGCAATGGAACCATCTTTCCCTGATTTTAGGAGGGGTATCATGATTGCTTCTCTCCAGGCTTGTGGAACACTGCCTAAGGTCCAGCTGTTATTGAAGATCTGCAACAGCTTTGTTTTGGCCTCTGTTCCTAGGTTCCTGATCATTTCATTGGAGATACCATCAGCTCCTGGTGACTTTCTCATTTTCAGTTTTGATATGGCTAGCTCCAGTTCGCTGATTGTGATGGGTGCCTCCAGAACCTCATGTACTATTTCCTTCTGTCCTGTATGTTGTCGTTTCTCTCGAATCTCTTGTTGTTTCTCTGGACTAATTTTGATATTGCTATCTTGTGCGAACGAGTCCGCAAAATGGTCAGCTGCTTGCTTTCTTGTTAAGATTTTTCCATCTTTATGTAGTGCAATTTTTGAGTTTCTCCCTGTGCCCTCGTCATTAAGCTGTTTTATTAGCTTCCACAATTTCCTTGTGTCTCTTTCAAAGTTCAGAGACTCCGTTTTCTCCTGCCAGCTTTTCCGTCTAGCCTGCAGCTTGGCCCTTTGAAATTTGGCTTTTGCATGCTGGAATTTATTGTGGTGCTCTTGGCTGGGTGTGGCCTCTGCTTGCTTTCTACACACTTCAACATCATTATGCAACTGTTCCAGTTCACTACTCCAGTAGGGTTTATATTGTTTACGGGCTCCTCTTGGTACTGTTTCTCGCGCTGCCTGTAGTATGCATTTCCCAAACTCTTCAACTGCTTTATTTATGTCTTTCTCGGTGTTCAGGTTTCTAACCAGTATGCTGGTGCGATGCTTGTACATTGCCCAGTCTGCTTTCTTGTAGTTCCACCTCGAGAGGGTGCTGCTTTCACTTACAAGCTCATTTTCTACGGTTAGAAAGACTGGCCGATGGTCACTGCCACCAAGTTGTTTCCCAACAATTCGTGTAATGTTCCACTCCAGGTCTGGTGAATGAAAAGCCAGGTCAGGTGTAGTTGTAGAGTGCCATGATCTCGAGTAGTGAGTTGTGATAAATACTTATTTGTAATTTGTTATTTTACAATTGCGTCCTTTCAAATTGTTTACCTTTTTAAGATTTGGAGAACTGGATACTGATAGTAATGTTTTCATTTGATAGACAAGCAACTGTCTCTGAACTTTTGTATTTGGCATTTGCTCGCTTTGAACTCAAGCGTAGTCCATATACATGCCACTGCTTCTAGTGAACTGGACTTATTTTTGCATGTGGATTAGCTTTCCATATTACCAGTGTCCCTCGCCATCAGGGGAACCCACTCTGACTTTTGAGGTACTTGTAATTTACGTCCTAAAGTCAAGGACAAGAAGTCAACATATTAGTCCAACTTCTGGAAAGGTTAACCTGGTCAACAAATGCCCGCAGAAGTCGGATGTGTCGGCCTAACAGCGCAAGAACACAGCTCTGCTGTAAACAGGCACAACGCAATCACGTCCGAAAAAAACTCTGGATGAACGCAGAAGAAGAAGTCCAACTTACCGGCTTAGGAGTTTAACCCGCTACCACCGCATCAGCACATGGGAAGTTTTAATAGCGAGTTCTCTTATCCATTTTGTCATGCTGACCTTCTGTCTGTGAACGATGAGTTGAAGTGATTGGGGACTGGTAATGATTTGCTTCCTTCCTGTAGATGAGCACCTATCTGTGAATGACTACTAGTTGATTGGGGACTGGTAATGATTTGCTTCCTTCCTGTAGACAAGCAACTATCTGTGAACGACTACTAGTTGATTAGGGACTGGTAATAATTTGCTTCCTTCCTGTAGATGAGCAACTATCTGTGAACGACTACTAGTTGATTGGGGACTGGTAATGATTTGCTTCCTTCCTGTAGACAAGCAACCATCTGTGAACAACGAGTTGAAATGATTGGGGACTGGTAATGATTTGCTTCCTTCCTGTAGACAAGCAACTATCTGTGAATGACGAGTTGAAGTGATTGGGGACTGGTAATGATTTGCTTCCTTCCTGTAGACGAGCAACTATCTGTGAACGACAAGTAGTTGATTGGGGACTGGTAATGATTTGCTTCCTTCCTGTAGACAAGCAACTATCTGTGAATGACGAGTTGAAGTGATTGGGGACTGGTAATGATTTGCTTCCTTCCTGTAGACGAGCAACTATCTGTGAATGACTACTAGTTGATTGGAGACTGGTAATGATTTTCTTCCTTCCTGTAGACAAGCAACCATCTATGAACGACAAGTAGTTGATTGGGGACTGGTAATGATTTGCTTCCTTCCTGCAGACAAGCAACCATCTATGAACGACAAGTAGTTGATTGGGGACTGGTAATATTTGCTTGCTGATTGGAGAATTTGGTGACAACTGGTAAGATCGAGGGGAACAGACCAAGGGGAAGACCTAGAAGCAAGTACATGGATGGCTTGGCCTTGTGGCATGGTCGAGACAGAAACACGGAGCTGATCCACGACTCTGGTGATCGAGTGAGATGGCAGAACATGACCGCCCACGCTTACCGGCATGGCACATGATGGATGGAATATTTGCTTCCTTCCTGTAGACGAGCAACTATCTGTGAACGACTGCTAGTTGATTGGGGACTGGTAATGATTTGCTTCCTTCCTGTAGACGAGCAATCATCTATGAACGACAAGTAGTTGATTGGGGACTGGTAATGATTTGCTTCATTCCTGTAGACAAGTAACTATCTGTGAACGACTACTAGTTGAAAATACCATAACAGAGGAAACAATATATTTAAAGATTCCGGTATGAACCTAAGGCCTATCCACGTCAATATGGATAGGCCTTAGGTTCATACCGGAATGCGATCAGCGTTGCCAGTAGTGGGTTGTGCTCAATATTTAAATTTCATATCCCGAAACAACCACATAATCAATATTTAAAGATGTTTGGTTTTAAGTGTGGTTGCAGCAGGTATGAGGGGATCAGTACCCACATCTGTACACACATGCTGACACACATACACATATGTGCATACACATATGTGCACACACATACGCTCACATACATGCTGACACACATACACACACACATATACACACATATGCACACACATCTAAGTCTTCAAAGATTGTAGATTTCTGAGCTGTAACTTGACCGCAAAACATCTCATCAGGTGCACACTTTAACAATCAGATGTTGCTTGTTCAACAGGCCATATGATGGGAAATGGAGTAAGTCTATGGTTGGATATGGACCTGAAGACTCACATTTTGTAATTGAGCTTACTTACAACTACGGCATTGGAAGTTACAAGCTGGGCAATGACTTTCTGGTGAGTTTTATCTGTATAGTTACAAGCTGTGTAATGATTTTCTGGTGAATTTTAACTGTATAGTTACAAACTTGGTAATGATTTTCTGGTGAGTTTTAACTGTATAGTTACAAGCTGGGCAATGATTTTCTGGTGAATTTTAACTGTATAGTTACAAACTTGGTAATGATTTTCTGGTGAGTTTTAACTGTATAGTTACAAGCTGGGCAATGATTTTCTGGTGAATTTTAACTGTATAGTTACAAGCTGGGCAATGATTTTCTGGTGAATTTTAACTGTATAGTTACAAGCTGTGCGATGATTTTCTGGTGAGTTTTAACTGTATAGTTACAAGCTGGGCAATGATTTTCTGGTGAATTTTAACTGTATAGTTACAAGCTGGGCAATGATTTTCTGGTGAATTTTAACTGTATAGTTACAAGCTGTGCGATGATTTTCTGGTGAGTTTTAACTGTATAGTTACAAGCTGGGCAATGATTTTCTGGTGAATTTTAACTGTATAGTTACAAACTTGGTAATGATTTTCTGGTGAGTTTTAACTGTATAGTTACAAGCTGGGCAATGATTTTCTGGTGAATTTTAACTGTATAGTTACAAGCTGGGCAATGATTTTCTGGTGAATTTTAACTGTATAGTTACAAGCTGTGCGATGATTTTCTGGTGAGTTTTAACTGTATATTTACAAGCTGGGCAATGATTTTCTGGTGAATTTTAACTGTATAGTTACAAGCTGGGCAATGATTTTCTGGTGAATTTTAACTGTATAGTTACAAGCTGTGCGATGATTTTCTGGTGAGTTTTAACTGTATAGTTACAAACTTGGTAATGATTTTCTGATGTTTTAACTGTATAATTACAAATTACACAATGATTTTTTGGTGAGTTTTAACTGTTTTGTTACAAGTTGCACAATTATATTCTGGTTAGTCTTATCTGTATAGTTACAAGCTAGGCAATGATGTTCTGATAGATTGGTATGTATACCACATACCAGATGGACGCATTCCAAAGCACTTTATCTATGGGCTGTTGGCAAATGGTTAAAAAAAATTGGATGCTGAATGCTACGATTCAAAGATACATGGGAGCAAGATATTAAAATATTGTGGATAGACACCACAAACTGGGAGGAAAAGGCTTTGTGCCCATGGAGATGCACTGTAAGGAATCATTTTAAACTCAGTGAAATTAGACTGCTTCAACAAGCAGAGGAGATCCATCGAAAGAAATGCCAGGCTGTGCTTCTGAGGACTTCCTGCTCACAATGCACATCAATCCATAGCAAGATGTTTTTTTTTTTTTTATTTGTTTGTTTCTGTTGTTGGCTTTGAACTCAAGTTTAGTCCATATATGTTCTATTGCTTCTTGTGCACTAGACTGATGTTTGTGTGTGGATTAGCTTTCCCTATTACCAGTTTTCCTCACTATCGGGTGAACCCACTCAGACTTCTGAGGTATTTGCATTTTACGTCCCCAAGTCAAGGACAAGAAGTCAACATTTTAGTCCAACAAACCATTGTAGGAGTTGAACTCACTACCTTGGCATCAGCACACCAGATGTTTAAGAACGAGCGGTTCCTTGCCTCCAGAGTTGTAAGTGCAGGCAGTCATCAGTTTGTGTTTTCTCAAGCAATACATCATTTATAGACAGCACCATTTCCCCTTGCCTCCAGAATAGTAAGCGCAGGTAGTCATCAGTTTGCGTTTCCTCAAGCATTGCATCATTTATAGACAGCACCATTTCTCCTTGCCTCCAGTGTTGTGAGCGCAAGTAGTCATCAGTTTGTGTTTCCTCAAGCAATACATAATTTATAGACAGCACCATTTCTCCTTGCCTCCAGAGTTGTGAGCGCAAGTAGTCATCAGTTTGTGTTTCCTCAAGCAATACATCATTTATAGACAGCACCATTTCTCCTTGCCTCCAGAGTTGTAAGCGAAGTTGTAAGCGCAGATAGTCATCAGTTTGCGTTTCCTCAAGCATAACATCATTTATAGACAGTACCATTTCTCCCTTGCTCAACCTCAGTGTTGTCCCAGGAGGTCAGCCAAGCGACCCTTTCATGTGCATGCTCACCAGCATAGTCTGGGCCATAAAGTTGCCGGAGATGTTGTAAGCATGTTGACACCGTGTGTGTCAACCCATCTTGCCAGAAATATCCACACTGAGCCTTCTTTAGCATTGTCTGATAGTCAGTTAAGCCAGCAGCCTTACTGAATAAAGCCTCAGTAAGCCATATGGGAGCTGCAGTGACTGCCTCCACCTCCATTCTCATGCTGGAGGCCATTCTTGAGAATCCTCCTGATCTGACATGTAAAAGTAAAGGATTTTTTTATGTGCCTTAAGACATACCGGGTAAGTCTGATATTTTTAGAGACCAATAAAGTGGTTGGTGTGGTCAGTGTCAACCTGAAGGACCAGGTTGATTAAAAGAATTCCACCTAAATAAAGATTTGACCATATAACCACTGTGCTGGCAGGCCAGTGTGCTAGCCACTGCACTGCTGCAGTTTCCAATTTGACATGGGTCTGCTGTTGATGCTGTAAGCTTTGTTGTAGACAACCAGTCACATGAAGCCAGTTTATAAATATTTAAATGTGTTTTCCTGATCTCTAGGGTGTCACTATACACTCCAATACCATTGTGGAGAGAGCAAAAAAGCTGGGCTATCCCCTGACCACGGAGAAGGATGTTAGCATCTTAACCTCACCAGATGGCTACAAGTTTACAATTGTCAACAAGGCTTCACAAGGAGGTAACGCTTCAGTAATTGTATGGACCACTGAGTGAACTTTGAGAGTCAGTGAAGTTTATACAAGAGAGAACATTGCAGATATAGACAATACATTTCAAACAAATGTGGTAATTCCTGGTGTTATCATCAGTTGCGCCATGCACACATTCTTGTGTTATGCAGTTATGTGTGTGTACATGTATGTTCAGTAGTTTACTATTTCTTTCTGAACGGCTAGCACTCATACAATTATATGAAAATCAACACAAGGCAGTTTGCTCCCAAATTATCCGCAACTGTTTCGACTGCGATATGCGGGTTTGCAAAATGTCTGTAATCCCTTCACCATAGAGCTGTTAGTCATGTTAATATAAAACAAGACAACAATGGCACATTGAGATCCTGTGGAGAAACAAGAAATACAGTCTCGTGTTCTTCTTCTTTTTCATTCATCCGGAGTTTTTTTTCGGACGTGATTGTGCCTGTTTACATCAGAGCTGCGTTCTTGCGCCGTTAGGCCGACACATCCGACTTCTGCGGGCATTTGTTGACCGGGTTAACCTTCCCGGGTCTCATGTTCTATATTCTATACCTCACATAGCTGCCAGGTTACGTACCTGGAGGTCACGGTTGTCATCGAATGGACAATCCTACCCTCACATCATCTTCATGTGGCAAGACCCTAGCAGAATGGCACTTTTACCTCAGCCCACCAAACCATGTATCAGTTCTTCTGCCTCGTGTATCCTCAGGCCTAAGGTGTCTGCGATATGCTGTAGGCATCTTTGTGCTAACTGACCCGAGCCTCTTCTACCAGCAACCGTGCCCTCCATCACTGTTCTCTCCAAGCCTCTGTGATGTTTAATAAGTCCTAAGTATTTCAGTTTCCCAGATAAGATGTTGTGTCCCTTCAGTGTTAATGTCTTGTTGAATATCATAATTTTTGTCTTGTTCTTGGCCCACGATATTCTAAGAACTGTTTTTGTAACTTTTAAGTTCTCAACATTTTTCTATTCTTCCAACAACAACAAATCTCCAAAGCCTGCGCTGGAATAGAGTGGATTAAAATAATTTGATATAACATATTTATTTTGTTTCCTTCTTTGTTCCTCTGTCAAGAGTAGTGTATGACACCTAGTTATGCACCTCTCAGGAATCTGAAAGAATCAGGTTTAATTTTGTGCCAGGATACACTACTGGTGTAAGGGGAAATGAATGAGCTGACAGGCTTGTGGGTCAGGCTTTTACAAACAAAGGACTAGCAATGGACCGGACTGATATATTGAAAACCATCAGAGAGGCAGGATGATCAAATGAATCAAAAGATGACTGTGAATCTGCAACCCTGACCAGACTGCGAGAACATCAAGTGAAATGGGGTGAAGCCAGACAGCAGGGAGTCAGAGAAGAATAGTCAGCCAACACAGAAATAGTGTCATCAACTGCTACATGCTGAGAGAGATACTGGGGAGGGGATCCGAGCACCTATGGTGTGAACAGGCAGATGTGCTATGAGGATAATCTGATGAGTAACTATGTACCCCAGAGGAGAGTATGTCCAACTTCAGCATGTGTTTGTGTAATGTTACTTTCCCTAGATAGATTTCATGGAAGGTAATGGGCTTCACCTACCCTTGGGTAGGTTTTTGTCCAAAGTTTTCCCAGTGCTGCAGCTTTGTGGCCTACTCTTTGTGATTTCCATCTGCTGTGTATATTTTAACATACATAACTGGCACCCTATCTGAGAAGATTAGGTAACCGATTCACTACCTAAGAGATTAGGGGAATAATGTGATGTTTTAGAAAATCAAAACAATGTTTTCCCATAGTGAATTTGAATAATGAAGACACAAACAATAGATTGTCTGCAGCCTACCTTGTGCCAGATGTATCGGTTACTCATTCCTCTGGAATACACGAGATTAGGCCGAGAGAGGGAACATGTCGTTTGGGCACCACATGTTTCTCTGAAGCTCTGCCCAGGCATTGTGATGGAATATTGGCCACATTCCAACTCACATACTTTGGTCTGTCAAGACTGCAAGGTGCCACCCTTTTGTTTGTGCTTTCATTATTCAAATAATGTGATGTAATTACAAACCTAATGTCCTTGTAAAAATGCCCAGCCCTGTGCTGGGATTTGAATCAGATGACTTCATGTGTTTGAATCCAAATCGAGGCTCTTTGGTCGATCCACCAACCTAAAATGGGCACCAGGAAATGGCCTGGGAAGTGAAGGAGGCTGACATGGTGTTGATCTTGTCACTGTTCCTGAGTGCTGATTGGTCTGCACAAATATAGGCACCATATACCAATATGCCTCCAGGTATGAGTGCCCTTTATTTTACTTATATAAAGTGAAACTAAAAAACTGATTGTGGGTTTCTTGGGACAGAAAGAGTTAATGGCAAATTCAAAGCCTTCCTTGCACTTTTATCTACTCCCATGGAACATTCCAGATGCTCATTCCACAGCAAAGTATCTATGTGTTGAGTGTGATGCTTGTACAGGATGTTTTTCTCTATCACCAGACCCTGTCAAACAGATTTCATTAGCCTCCTCCGACCTGGCAAAATCAGTTGGTGAGTATCAGTCAAATACTTGTGTATTTCTCTGCTGTGTGTATTCAGTTTTGACAACTGGAAAGATCAGCGGAAGAAGAGGCTGTGGCAGGCAGAGAAAAATTATGCCACTAAGACAGAATTGATCCAAGGATGAGATCTGTGGAGAGATATGCGTGTCTGCACAATTTAGCATCGCAAATAGTGATGATTTGGTAAACATCCCAGATTAAATGATTTGGCCACTTCACAAGAATGTCCTGGTACCATCTGCCACAAAGAGTCACATTGAAGAAATAAAGTGGATACCGAGAAAAGGGAAGATCACATAAAAGATGGAGTGATGGTATCAAGAACAACCTTAGAGAAATTAATACCAATTTACAAAGGGCAGGAGAAAGAGCACATGAAAGATATTTACATCTCCTCCAACACATCACTGAAGTGAATGAAGAAAGAAAAAGATGGTAAACATGATGATAATGCCATGAGCAGCTGCACTCATTCTTGGCTAGGAGAAGGAAAGACTGACCACCTGTGTCTACCTGTATTCTGACCTATAAAATGTGATGGTCCTAACACTTCACAGACCAGTCTGCATGGCCAAATGGATGTGTATGAGTGAGCACTCCCATCCATGTCACATCTTACACGTCCAGTGTGCTGATATTGGGGTAGCAGGTTCAACCCCACGCGGTCAGTTGGACTTAAATGTTGACTTCTCGTCCTTGACTTGGGGACGTTAATTACAAGTACCTCAAAAGCCAGAGTGGGTCCGCCTGATGAAGAGGGACACTGGTAATAGGGAAAGCTAACCCACACGCAAAAATCAGTGCACTAGAAGTAGTAGCACATGTGCAGACTACGCTTGAGTTCAAAGTGAACAATGGGAAAAACATAACTTCACAGAACCATGGTAGGTTCCTGCTAGGGGATTTTATTTAATCTGTTGTTGTTGTCAAGGCCTGTTTTGCCACTCCATATTGTAGTGTTGAATACATATTTGCCACTCCATATTGTAGTGTTGAATACATATTTGCCACTCCATATTGTAGTGTTGAATACATATTTGCCACTCCATATTGTAGTGTTGAATACATATTTGCCACTCCATATTGTAGTGTTGAATACATATTTGCCACTCCATATTGTAGTGTTGAATACATATTTGCCACTCCATATTGTAGTGTTGAATACATATTTGCCACTCCATATTGTAGTGCTGAATACATATTTGCCACTCCATATTGTAGTGTTGAATACATATTTGCCACTCCATATTGTAGTGTTGAATACATATTTGCCACTCCATATTGTAGTGTTGAATACATATTTGCTACTCCATATTGTAGTGTTGAATACATATTTGCCACTCCATAGTGTAGTGTTGAATACATATTTGCCACTCCATAGTGTAGTGTTGAATACATATTTGCCACTCCATAGTGTAGTGTTGAATACATATTTGCCACTCCATAGTGTAGTGTTGAATACATATTTGCCACTCCATAGTGTAGTGTTGAATACATATTTGCCACTCCATATTGTAGTGTTGTTGAATACATATTTGCCACTCCATATTGTGGTGTTGAATACATATTTGCCACTCCATAGTGTAGTGTTGAATACATATTTGCCACTCCATATTGTAGTGTTGAATACATATTTGCCACTCCATATTGTAGTGTTGAATACATATTTGCCACTCCATATTGTAGTGTTGAATACATATTTGCCACTCCATATTGTAGTGTTGAATACATATTTGCCACTCCATAGTGTAGTGTTGAATACATATTTGCCACTCCATATTGTAGTGTTGAATACATATTTGCCACTCCATATTGTAGTGTTGAATACATATTTGCCACTCCATATTGTAGTGTTGAATACATATTTGCCACTCCATATTGTAGTGTTGAATACATACAGCATTTGATGAACCCAAATTTTATGTTCCATATTTTTAGTTAAGGTTCATACCATAGTGTTGAATACATATAACATTTTATGAGCCTCAATTTTTATATAATTCTGTTTTACTGAAGGTCCATACGGTAGTGTTGAATACACACAGCCTTTAATGATTCACAATATCAATTTCACTTATATTTGTTTAGAGTGAACCTACAGTTACTTTACTGTTAGGTGAGTGCGTGAACCACTATACCAACAGCACTAAATACAAAGTGTGATTCACCTGTGATGTGTATGTTAACTGTGAATCCACATTTAACAGATTACTGGAGCAGGCTTTGTGGAATGAAAATCTACAGCCGGGAAGAGAAATCAGCCCTACTTGGCTATGATCATGACCAGGTATAGTTTTCTTGATAATTACATTATCATTAGGACATGATCTCATCATTTCATCTTGTTCCTCGTGTACCTTTCAGTGTCAAGGTGATTACTACATGATAAACAATGATATTCAATCATATATTTTTGTGTAAACAGCTGTACCAGTAGTCAGACAACATATGCTAACTTTGTTATGGTTGAGTAGCAGAAAGGTATCTCTCTGGAGTGTATTGGATCTTCTTCTCTTCTGTTGCCTTTTATCCCCCCATTGGCTCACAACCACCCACATCAAGCCATCTTATCTGTTGCTTTCCCCTGCAGCTCCCTTCATGTACATACTATTCATCTCTGACTTAACTCTCTTCTCTGTGTGTTTCTAGGTCTCCCGCTATTTCATTTGCCCTTTGGGTTCCAGACTAGAAAAAAAAGTTAGTTGCATATCCTTTACAGGACGTCACAATCAACCCCATAATTTTTTGGCTGTTTGCGTTTTCTTGGCAAGTTTACGCTCAGTAGTTTGCCATTACTTTCTGAACTTCCAGCACTTATACCTTTTGTATAGGAAACCAACGAAAGGCAATCTGCTTCCAAATTGCCTGCAGCTGGGTTTCGAACACGGCATTCATAACCCCTTTGCCACAGAGCCAGACTAGATAGCATCTAATTATATTGTCCTCAGGTCTCTCAGTGTGTGTGTCCTATCCAACATGAGCATCTTTTCCTCATCTCTTGATTCACTGGAATTTGTTTCATTTTCTTCATGAGCTCCACATTGATGATTCTGTCGTACCCTTTTAGTCCCAAGATCAGAATCAGCAGGGTGTAGAAACCAGTATTGGGAATTCACGTCTGTGAAGAGGCATATTAGTATGTAACTAGGCCATGACTCAGCACAGCAATGACGGACTGGCTGGGGTTAGAGCGGGGTTGATCATGTTTCGTATGGGTTTTGGGTGTCTTATTGTCAGGAGACTCGAACCTAGTGCCCAGGAGAAAACTACAGGGAGTAATCGTGTCTTGGTTTTGTGCTTCCAGTGCAAGCTGGAGCTGGTTGATATCAAACAAAAGGTGGATCATGCTACAGCCTTCGGAAGAGTTGCGTTTGCTTGCCCTGCTGCAGACGTAAGTGGAGCCATTGTTGATGGTAGCACTGATTGCATTGTTTTGTCTTTAGTGGTAGTGTCTGTTGTTGAAATAACTGCATTGTGGTATCAGGGGGGACAGTCATTGTTTTATATTATTCAATTTCATATTATTTTAGTTTAACTGCATTTTATAATATAATATGTAATACGGCGTACATTCAATAATATGAAACATACTTCTCTCCAGACAAAATATCATCATCATCTAGTGTCTTGCAAAGTGGTATAGGCATTCATGTATGTCTACAGAACTCAGTCCTTGGTGTTCTGGATTGACGATCGACTCTACTGATGTCAATGTTTTAGACCAGTGGTTCTCAACCTTTTTTGGCCCGTGCTCCCCTTCATCATATTTTCAGAACGTCATTTCCCCCCCCCCCCCCCTTCCTATCAAAAATTTGGCCCATGCCCCCCTTCACCATATTTTCAGAACATCATCCCCCCCCCCCTTCATATTTCCTACCTAAAAATCCCCCCACCCCTACACAGTATACGTAAAAATGGAAGGTAAATATGTTAAAACAGGTCTAGACATCCACATAAAACGTGATTTGTGGGTCTACTTACTTTATAAAATGAATTTTAGAAGGATGAGACATGCATAACTGTAAAGTATGAAGGGAAAAGCAATATCAAGTAATCAGTTCTTGTATTAACGCGATCTTGAAATTATCTTCATCCCCCCCCCCCCCCCCCCCCCCGGAAACCCTAAAATTCCCCCCTGGGGGGGGGGGGGGGGAATTCCCCACCGGTTGAGAACCACTGTTTTAGACCATCAAGCATAATTTCTCTTGGTCTGGCTCCACTTCTTCTATCACTATTCTTTCCGGCTGTCACATTGTTTTCTTATTCATCTTTTCTCATTATGTCCAAATAATGCTGTTTGTCTCTTTCTTTTACTTGAGTATAATGTTTTACTTTGATTAGCCTCTGCTTGGCAATGATTAGTTACTCTGTCAGTGCAAGGTATTTGCAGCATTCTTCTAGAAACAACATCTTTGTTCCCTCCAAGCGCTTCTTAATTTGTTTGTTCGCGTTCAGAGATTCACTGACATACAGCAGACCAGGTTCGTTATAACATTTCAGAACTCTTTCTGTAAGATTCACTGACATACAGCAGACCAGGTTCGTTATAACATTTCAGAACTCTTTCTGTAAGATTCACTGACATACAGCAGACCAGGTTCGTTATAACATTTCAGAACTCTCTTTCTGTAAGATTCACTGACAGACAGCAGACCAGGTTCGTTATAACATTTCAGAACTCTCTTTCTGACATTCAGGGAAAGTAATATCAATCAATCAATCAATCATGTGCCATGCCGGAAAGCGTGGGCGGTCATGACTCGCCATTTCACTCGATCACCAGAGTCGCGGATCAGCTCAGTGTTCCTGTCTCGTCCATGCCATGTGGCCAAGCCATCCAGGTATTTTCCTCTCGGTCTTCCTCTTGGTCTGTTCCCCTCGATCTTGACAGTTGTCACTAAGTTCTCCAATCGATTTCTTCTCATAACATGTCCAAAAAATTTTGACTGTGTACGTCTAATTTCTCTAATCAGTTTACGATGTTCATTTGTCTCCTGTAGTACTTGGTCATTGGTTTTTCTGTCTGTCCATGGTATTCTTTGCATTTTCCTCAGAAACCACATTTCTGCAGCCATCAGATGCTTTTCAGCTTGACTGCTCATTGTCCAAGTTTCACATCCATACAAAAGAACAGGCTCTATGTATCCCCTCAACACTCTTTTTCTCGTTTCAATTGACATCTTTTTATTGGTCAGAATGTTTTTCATCTTGCTAAAGGCTACTTTCGCCATGGCGATTTTTGTTCTAATCATTTCAAGGCATCTCCCATCAGATGTTATAACTGTTCCAAGATAATTGTACCGATTCACTTGTTGAAGAATAGTCCCATTTACTTGTATATTACATTGTGGCACTTCTTCCTTCCTACTGACGACCATAACCTGAGTCTTTTTACAATTTAATTCTAACCCCAGTTGCTCACTGTGTACAACAACCGCATCTACTAATTGTTGCAGGTCCTGCGCATTGTCTGCAATTAATACTGTATCATCTGCATATCTAATGTTATTGATGTTTCGTCCTCCAATGCTGATTCCATTTATATCCTCTACATTTCTGAAAATATTTTCATTGTACAGGGAAAAAAGATCTGGTGACATCACACATCCCTGCCTAACACCTCTCTTAATTGGCTGATACTGTCCCACTTCATTATCAATTTATATATTACATAAGATACTTTTCATCTTCTGAATTGCAGCTTTTGCTTTGTATATTCTACGCTGAATCTTTGTTACGTATCTTCTGTCTCTTGTGATTTCCCCCCAAATATTTGTGTTGATTAACTTTGTTAACCATGTTTCCCTCTATTGTTATGGCTGGTTAAGTGGCTATAATGCATGGTTCTCCTTTGGAAGACCCACGTTAAAATCCTCGGTAAGGTGTGGATTTTCTTCTGTCAGGGGCAAAAAGGAAATCCTAACCTCCACATTTCACGGCGACTGCGCTAGCCCAGCGGCGTTAATTCCTCAGGCTTGAGGCCCACTCCTCCCCCCTTCCCCACAACACACACACACACAAACACACGCACACCGCAAGGTGCAGTAGAATACATTTTTGTCCCCGACATTTATGTCACATTTTGGTGTTATCTTGTTATGTGATATAACTTATGTAACTGTTTTCTTCAAGTGGATAATTTTAAATACCTAGGGGCATTTATAACATCAGATGGAAGGTGCACAACAGAGATTAAGAACTGAATAGAGCAAGCAAAAACTGCATTTCAGAAAATGAAAAGTATATAATGCACTAAGTCACTATGATTGAATGTAACAAAGAGAGCGCTGAAATGTTGTGTAGAACTGGTTTTGCTGTATGGCAGTGAATTATGGAATGTGAATGAACAAATTAGGATGAACTTGGAAGCAACAGAGATGTGGTTCCTGAGTCGAACGTTGCAAATTCTTTGGACTGCCAGAATAACTAATCACGATTGCCTAAAAGAGGCTAATGAAACTTTTGTTGTTGTTGTTAATGTTGCATATCACTTACAGGATGTTGCAGTCAACACCAGCATTTTTCAGCTGCTGTTGATGTACTAGGTAAGATTTACGTTCAGTAGTTTGCCATTACTTTCTGAACGACCGGCTCACATACCACCGTAAGTTACAACTGCCAAATCTTGCGCAGCTGTTTTCTCCACATGGATTTACAGGATTACGAACAGCGTCATTAACCTCTTGGCCAGGGAGACCGGCATGAAACTAGAACATTATGTACAACAATAAGAAAGAGACAAACAGCTTTCTTTGGTCATGTGATGAGAAGAGAGGCATTGGAGAACATCATGACAACTGGAGATTTCAGTGGGAAGAGTGGCAGAGGCAGGCCAAGAGAAATGATGTTGGATGGATTAAGATGGTGGCATGGAGATGATCCAGATGATCATCAGCAGAGATAATCATCAGCAGAGATGATCCAGAACACCAAAGACCGAGATATGTGAAGAGACATGAACGCCTACGCCAGCTGGCAGAGCACTTAATGATGATGATGACTGTTTTCTTGATATCCAAGAAAAGTCCCTTTGCAGATCATTGCATCTTGGGGACATGGTCTTAGGCCCATATTATTTTTTGTTGCCCTCCCCCTTAACTTCCTCGTCCTGTAATGGCACCTTGCCATCTTCACAGATGACAGTTTGTTGCATTGTGCTTAAAAAAAGGCATAATAACCTCTCCATAACACAAAGCCTGGGCTGAATTGTAGAGACCATGTGGTGCCCATGCAGCATGATCCCTCTCTCATCCTGCCTAGTTTACTCCAGAAGAAAGGTAACACAAATACGTCTGGAACAAGGCCACTGCAGAAGCTGCTGGATCAGCAAAGCAATGCTCTAACTGTCCGCCTGCCGGATCTTCTGTCTTAGACCAGTTGCCTACCAAGGCTTAGATCCTAGTCTGCCCTGCTATGACATTTAGTCTTTAGGTTGCATTTCCTCGTTGCAGGGTAAGGCTTGTGCTCTCCCAATTGTGCTCCTCCACCCGAAGCTGTTGGCACAATGTGGGAGTGTCAGGTTTGGTGAGCATCACCCAACGTTTAGCGCTAACAGAAAGCAGGTTGTACCGTCTACTATCATACGGTAGCTCAGTCATATCTGACTAAGACTTTCCTCATCCACAGTTACCGAAACTGGAGGAAAAGATGAAGTCAGAAAACCAGAAAATCCTGACTCCACTGGTTAGCCTTGATACACCTGGGAAGGCTACGGTTCAGGTTGTCATCCTTGCAGATCCAGTAAGTAGCTATGTCTGTCCATCAGTTATCATTATTGTTGTTATCATGATTTTTGTATGCTATTTAAGGGCAGTGGGGTTACTACAGGGTTGCATTCTCTCCCCATACCTGTTCAATATCTATGAAAACAATGGGTTTTAACAGGCGAGAGGATCATCTTCATTGCACCGGGTTTTATCCCATACGGCTCAGCCTTGTTCCGCAGGGCGACCTGCCAACTGTGTCACACAGAGCAAGAACTCCATTGCTGCAGCAATGACCCCCATGAGTCTCTGAGAAAATTGCACTTGTGAATCAAATGTAGTTCAGAATTGAACCTACAACCTTTGGAGTGTGAGGCAGGCAGTATAGCCACTTCACTGTGGAGATTCCCATCAATATCTATGGAGAGAATATCATGAGAAATATGAAACACGATGAGGCCAGAGACAATGTTGAACCATTTATAACTGATGGCTTGCACTGTGATATCTATAGAGAGAATGTCATGAGAAATATGAAACACAATGAGGCCAGAGACAATGTTGAACCATTTATAACTGATGGCTTGCACTGTGATATCTATAGAGAGAATGTCATGAGAAATATGAAACACAATGAGGCCAGAGACAATGTTGAACCATTTATAACTGATGGCTTGCACTGTGATATCTATAGAGAAAATATCATGAGAAATATGAAACACAATGAGACCAGAGACAATGTTGAACCATTTATAATTGATGGCTTGCACTGTGTCTTAGGGGCAGTGCACATGTTTCACAATTCCCAGACACACACAGTTGAGGGTTTGATATCAGCTGCAGATTACTTGGAAGCAAACCATTCTGAGTTGATTTTGATGGTATGGGTGTCGGTAATTCTGAAATCAATGGCAAGCTACTGTTGGAGTGAGCATTTGAGTATGAAATTGGAATACAGGCAAGGATGGTTCTGATATACAGCTAGCCATCTCACAGCAGGGACAGTTATCATGTCACAACCTTCAGCTTCTGCAGGGAGACACTGAACACTTACAGACTTGTCTACATTATAAATCATTATAAAAACTTCAGCTTCTGCAGGGAGAGACTGAACACTTACAGACTTGTCTACATTATAAATCACTATAAAACTGTGTCCCTACTCTGTTTCTCACTATGACGGTAGTGTTGCCCGTTGCTGTAGTGCATTCATATATTCAAATCTCCAAAGAGGCAGAGATTTTACAAAAAATCTACCTGGAGGTCCTAAGTTGGTCCCACCTAAAATGGGTGCCAGGAAATGTTCTGGGAACTTGAGGTGGCCAACAAGACATTGATCACTTTGAGTGCCGGTTGGTCTATATACGAGGGCGAATCAATAAGTAAGTCACAAATGGCTGTAGAAAAATAACTAAATATGATAGCAACTTGAAACCAGTTTATTTTTATACATACATTGTCCTTTCATTTCTCAGCATAATTTCCATCAACATTGATGCACTTATCCCATCGTTTTATCAGTCCTCCCAAACCTGCCGCATAGAACTGCGTGCTCTGTTTTCTATAAACCATGTTTTCACTTCACATTCAACTTTGGCGGCATGCACGAAATGTCTCCCGCCAAGGTGGGTTTTCAGTGGACCAAAAAGGTGGAAATCGCTAGGGGCTAAGTCGGGGCTGCCATAGAGGCTCTACCAACTCTTGACCACCTGGACACACTTCCCACCATAACAGAAGTTAAGTGTGTTATAAATGAACTTGCATCTGGCAAGGCTCTAGGTAAGGATGGGATTCCAATAGAGGTTATCAGGAGTGGGGAAGACACACTCACTCTACAGATCCACCAGCGAATAGAGCTATGCTGGCGAGAAGGACAAGTCCCACAGGATTTAAAAGATTAAAGCATCATAACACTGTACAACAACAAAGGCGATCGGAGCGACTGCAACAACTATAGGGGTATCTCACTTCTGTTTATTGTTGGAAAAGTATTTGCCAGAATTGTTCTGCGCAGACTTCAAGTCCTAGGAGATCAAGTCTACCCCGAATCACAGTGTGGCTTTCAACAGAACCGGTCTACCATTGATATGATATTCTCATTGCGACAAATGCAAGAAAAATGCCGTGAACAGAATCAACCAATGTTTATTGCCTTCATCGACCTCACAAAAGCATTTGATTTGGTCAGTCGTGAGGGTCTTCTGTTCAAGGCACTAAAGAAGATTGGCTGCCCACCGACTCTTCTGTCCATTGTGGAATCATTCCACACAGGCATGAAGGGTATAATCAAGTTTGATGGTGCAACTTCTAAAGAGTTTGAAATCAAGAGTAGAGTTAAGCAAGGTTGTGTACTAGCTCCCACCCTCTTTGGAATATACTTTTCACTTCTGCTGAAATATGCCTTTTGTGACCAGGATGGTGGTATATACATTCACTCACGCTCAGATGGCGGCCTCTACAATGCTCAGAGATTGAAGGTCAAGACCAAAATTAGGAGGGTACTGATCAGAGAGTTGCTTTTTGCAGATGATGCTGCAGTTACGACCCACTCTGAGGAAGAATTGCAATGTCTACTGTCTGCATTCTCCAATGCTTGTTCTGAATTTGGTTTAACAATTAGCAAAAAGAAGACACAGATTATGTCACAAGGTGCACATGGGGTACCATCAATCTTTATTGACGACGCCGAACTAGAGATGGTAGACCATTTTACATATCTAGGATCAGTGGTAAATAGCAAATTATCCCTAGATCAGGAAATCAACATCCGGATAGGTAAGGCAGCAACAACAATGAACAGGTTAAGAAAAAGAGTCTGGGAGAACAGGAAGCTTACTGCCAAAACAAAAGTCCTTGTCTATCAAGCCTGTGTCCTTAGTACTCTTCTTTATGGCAGTGAAACCTGGACAGCTTACTCACACCAAGAGAAACGTTTTAACAGCTTTCATATGCGGTGTCTGCGAAGAATTCTTGGTATTAAGTGGCAAGACAAAATCACAAATTGATTATGTGGTTGTTTCGGGATTTGAAATTTAAATATTGAGCACAACCCACTACTGGCAACGCCGATCTCATTCTGGTATGAACCTAAGGCCTATCCACGTCAATATGGAAGCACTATACTCGAGTTTCGCCCTCATTTGAGCTCGTCAGTAGTGCATATCCCTGACTGGATCCGGAAACAGTCCCGGATCACGCGTGTGAAGCGGGTGTATAACCACACGGCACACACTGGACACACCAAATTATCACAACAGAACATCACAACGCTACCCATCGTAGGCTATGCTCAAGATTGCCCAATCGCCGCGACCGACGTCCGTCAATCGATGGGACCCGAACGATCAGGACTTCTCACTGGCAAGGAACACCAGGCCTCCTAGATCCAGTGAGCAATAATCAATTGATTATGTGGTTGTTTCGGGATTTGAAATTTAAATATTGAGCACAACCCACTACTGGCAACGCCGATCTCATTCTGGTATGAACCTAAGGCCTATCCACGTCAATATGGAAGCACTATACTCGAGTTTCGCCCTCATTTGAGCTCGTCAGTAGTGCATATCCCTGACTGGATCCGGAAACAGTCCCGGATCACGCGTGTGAAGCGGGTGTATAACCACGCGGCACACACTGGACACACCAAATTATCACAACAGAACATAGCCTACGATGGGTAGCGTTGTGATGTTCTGTTGTGATAATTTGGTGTGTCCAGTGTGTGCCGCTTGGTTATACACCCGCTTCACACGCGTGATCCGGGACTGTTTCCGGATCCAGTCAGGGATATGCACTACTGACGAGCTCAAATGAGGGCAAAACTCGAGTATAGTGCTTCCATATTGACGTGGATAGGCCTTAGGTTCATACCAGAATGAGATCGGCGTTGCCAGTAGTGGGTTGTGCTCAATATTTAAAAATCACAAATACTGAAGTATTGGAAAGATCAGGTTGTGTGACGATTTATTCCATGCTCAGTCTTCGTAGACTTAGATGGATAGGACATCTTAGGAGGATGGATGATGGTAGAATACCAAAGGACATCTTTTTTGGTGAATTACAGATGGGTAAGAGATCTCAGGGTCCGCCTCTACTACGATACAAAGATGTGTAAGCGGGTCATGATTGATACAGACATTGATAATGCACAGTGCGAGCAAGTCGCCGCTGAACATGTTGCATGGAGGGCAAAGATCAGAAATGGAATAAAGACAAAGGAGAACATTATTGCAGATAAGTCACACACCGAGCGTGTGAGGCGTAAGATGGTGCATGATGGTGGAAATGACCACGTGTTCACATGCACCCACTGTGAACGGACATTTACAGCGCGAATTGGCCTTATCAGTCACATTCGCTACTGCCATAGGTAAAAGTTATTATGCCTTTTTAAAGCACAAACTATCGTCTGTCAAGACAGCAAGGTGCCAATGATGATGAAGTTGGGGCTGTAAAGTGGATGTTCGAGACATTTCGCGAATGATGCCGAAGTTGAATGTGAAGTGAAAAGGTGGTTCAGAAAACAGAGCACACAGTTCTATGCAGCTGGTTTGGGAGGACTGATAAAACGATGGGATAAGTGCATCAATGTTGGTGGAAATTATGTTGAGAAATAAAGGGACAATGTATGTATAAAAATAAACTGGTTTCAAGTTGCCATATTTAGTTATTTTTCTACAGCCATTTGAGACTTATTTATTGACTTCGCCTCATAAATATGGGATCAACACCATATACCTTATATACGCCCCAAGGCATGGAAGAGGGTGCTTTGCTTACCGTTTACCACAATGTCAAACATGGACACTTACTGCAGCTCATGGGTGCACATTCATAATAACACATATGAGGTGTCTTAGATGTGCTGCGGGAGTAACCATGAGAGATAGAATTAGGAATGAGGAAATTAGAAGTCTAGGTCTGAAAGACAACAGGTTAAATGGTTTGGCCACCTCACAAGAATGCCCTAGTACCATCTGCCACAAAGAGCCACATTGAAGAAATGTAATGGATAAAAAGCAAGGGGAAGACCACATAAAAGATGCAGTGATGATATCAAGAATAACCTTAGAAAAATAAATACCAACTTACAAACAGCATTAGAGAGAGCACATAAAAGATCATTATCTCCCCCCAACACTTCACTGAGGTAAATGGAGAAACATATGAAGAATTTACCACTCTTTACCCTATATTAGTTCATTAATTTACATGTCATTGTATGGAAAAATATATTTCCTGTTCTCAGGATGGGCACGAGATATGTTTTGTTGGAGCAGAAGCATTTAAAGAACTCTCTCAAGTAGATCCAGCAGCCGATGATTTACTAAAGAAGGTAAGATGTACCCTGTTGAAGACTGAATTTTTTAATTGCCTTCAAAGTACACTCTGATAGACTATGCACTTCTGCCAGTGGTCCCACCATTGCTTGAAGCATTTCGAATGAACAGACATGTGGCTAATGGGATCTTGGCAGCTCTATCCTGACAATACACCTGCCCATTCTTTGCATCTTATTCAGACTTTCTTGGATAGACTCAATATTTCTCTGGTTTGTCTAACTGCCTATTCTCCTGATTTGACTCCTTATGATTTTTGACTGTTGCACAAATTGAAAATGTCACTGAAATTGAACCAGTTTGAGTCACGAGACTGGCAAAGGTAGCCTTTTGCAAGATAGAAAATATACGCACCAATATTTTAAAAATTGCTTAGTTGGGATGAGAAGAAGAGTGTTAAAGTGCTACATCGAATCTGTACTGTTAAATGAATGTGAAACATGGGCAATAAGAGACAAGCTGAGAAACACATATTGGCATTGGAAATGTGGTTTCTGATTAAATTATCAAAAATACCATGGACGAACATCGCCATCATGTGCCCTGTCAGCTGGCATAGGCATGCATGTCTCTCCACAGATCTCGGTCTTTGTTCTTCTTCTTCGTTCTTCTTCTTCGTTCATCCGGAGTTTTTTTTCGGATGTGATTGCGTTGTGCCTGTTTACAGCAGAGCTGCGTTCTTGCGCCGTTAGGCCGACACATCCGACTTCTGCGGGCATTTGTTGACCGGGTTAACCTTCCCGGGGTCTTTGTTCTGGATCTACTACGTTCATGATATTTCTTCATGCCACAATCTCAATTCATTCAGCATCATTTCTTCTGGTCTGCCTCTTTCCCCATTGATCATTCCAGTTGTCACGATGTTCTCCAGTGCCTCTCTTCTCATCACATGACCAAAGAAAGCTGTTTGTCTCTCTCTTACTGTTGTATATAATGTTCTAGTCTTGCTAGTTTTCCTCAGGCGATCGTTGTTAGTTACTCTGGTAATCCAAGGATTTTGCAAATGAGCGGACAGAAAAATGACAAAGGCAGTCCTTCAAGAAACAAATTAAAATCATTAACTAATTCAAGAAACCAGACATAGACAATCAAGATGTTTTGGTATGTTGTGATGAGGAAAAAAACTGGAAAACTTGCTGACAACTGGCAAACTTAATGTGAAGAGAGCAGGGGGAAGACAAACAGATGAATACTTGGATGGCTTGGCCATATGGCATAATCGGGACAAAAACACAGACCTTATCCAAGTGGGCTAGACATCGGATCCACTGCTCCTCAGGAGTATAACATCCTTTTTTATCTGTAGTTGAGTTGAGTCAAAAACCAACATCACAGCACTCTGGACATTCCCATATGTGCTCTGTCCTCATCTGCAACAACCAGCGAAGAGTTCCAATATAAATGATACCAGTTGTTGTTTGATTATGTGTCTGTCTGGTCTTTCCTCAGAGTTTTGAGTGTCAGCCAGATCCTCTAGTCACTCTCTGCAGTACCATTTTCTTCAAGCTGTGATGATCTAACTGTTCTTCTGCACTATACATGCAATTCCAAAGGGCTTTTGTCCGTAAAAGTCCATTTTTTTTTTCACATTGTGAATGGTACCCGACTGTTCTAGTGTCACCTGTACAGTAGTTCTGACATAGCATCTTATTTCTTCTGGGGATGCGGTAGCATGCTTGTCTGCTTGCTCACTGGTCTTTTGTTTTAAATATTTTTTGGTACAAATTGACCTCAGCTGCCGGCTCAACATAGCCTAAAATAGGTACCAGGAAATGTCTGAGGAAGTAGTGGCTTTGACAACGATATTGGCCACGTCACCCATTAAATGCCATGTGGTCTGTAAAGATATGGGACAAGTACCATTTGTCCAATACACCTCAAGGTGTTTACTCTTACTTTAACCAACAAATTTTTTTGCATGTCCTAAACAGGATGTTGCAATCAACCCCAGCAGCATTTTTTTTTATATTTGTGATTTACTAGGCAATTTTTACGTTCAATAGTTAGCCATTGTTTTACATCAAAATCAACACAAGGCGGTCTGCTTCCTATTCAAATGCGGCTGATTTCTAACTCCCTACTCGGTTTGTTGGGGAATTGTGATGCACGTTCATTGCCTCAAAGCCAGTGCGCCGGTTTACTTGTACTCACTATCTGATTTCTTCTATTCAACTCAGACGCTTGGTGATAAGAGTGCATTATTTCATAGCATTTGTTGTTTCTGTTGTTCATGTGCAGACGTAATCATTCTCATTGTTACAGTTGTAATTATTTGTTTATTTTCTAGGCAATTGCTGCTGACAAGAGTGATGAATGGTATGCAAAGAAGGGAAAATCAAAAGATGCAGCATAACAATTGTTATTTTGTCATAAAGTTGCATAATCTTGAATGTTATATCTGTAGTGCGTCAGAAAGGTTATGTATATATTTTCACGTATAATGTGTATGTATATGTCAAAAGGGTTATGGATTCTTTAATTTTTGTATAGAATGCACTCATCACCATCAGCTGGCATGGGTGATCATGCTTCTCCACAGCTTCCATTCTATAGTCACATGCATCATGTCATGTGCTGAGAGTTTTCCAATCCTTGCTGCAAGACTAGGGACCAAGATTTGTGGAGAGACATGAATGCCATGACAGATACAAGGCACATGATGATGATGATGCAAGGCTTTCTACAGTTCTGCCTCGCTACCTGTATCTTTTTTTTAACGTTATTCTTATCATATTTGATTGCGAGACTTCTTGAAGACTGCGACTTTGAACTCGTAAATCCAAGAATTGGCGTACAGGACATTTGGACCCTGAAAAGGGCTTGCATCTATCAGCGTGAGGTTGATGTAGAGATTTGCCTCCTGGTCTGATACAAAAGTACCAGCTCCTCAGGGGTTGTGTTGCAGGGCTGTCCTTCCCCTCTCCAGACTTAGAACCCAACAGGGTGTCCAAGACCAGTGCTGGAACTTTGTATCTGTGGAGAGACCAATTAAGATGTAGCTAGGTCACGATTCAACACAGCACAAACAGACTGCCTGGGGTTACACCTAGGGTGGTCATCTTTCCTCCACAGGAGAGAGATGTTGATACTTTCCTCTGGTTTCATAGTTTGTAAACATCTACGTGTGTATTGTTGCGCACGTAAAAAATCCCTTGGCAGTTGGAAATAAAAAAAGAGTAGCCTAACGGTGCTGCCCGGGCAAAATTTCGAGTTAAAAATCTACCCAAAGTATTTCAGGATCCTCGGTTATCAGACCAAGAGGGCTGCGTGGTCTTGAGGTATGGTGTCCACCTCAAGTGCTGGAGGTCCCGGGTTCATGCTCCGGTGAGGACCGGGAGTTTTTTTCATGTGGACTTCTAGTAAAAAAATTCCCCCTGGTCTCTGGGTAGTGAGATCGGACACCCGTGTGTATTGTTGCGCTCGTAAAAGATCCCTTGGCAGTTGGAAATTGAAAAAGAGTAGCCTAATGGAGCTGCCTGGGCAAAATTTCGAATTAAAAATCTACCCAAAGTATTTCAGGATCCTCGGCTATCAGACCAAGGAGGCTGCGTGGTCTCGAGGTATGGTGTCTGCCTTGAGTGCTGGAGGTCCTGGGTTAATGCCCCGGTGAGGGCCGGGATTTTTTTTCACGTGGACTTCTAGTGAGATCTGACGCCCGTGTGTATTGTTGCGCACGTAAAAAATCCCTTGGCAGTTGGAAATCGAAAAAGGGCAGCCTAACGGCACTGCCCAGGCAAAATTTTGAGTTAAAAATCTACCCAAAGTATTTCAGGATCCTCACCGGTGCTATGAAGTTCGTGCACCGAGCTGAGTTTCTCCAGACTCAGGTTTGAGTTAGGAGGAGAAGGGAGCACTTATGGGTTACACCCGTGTGCCGAGATGTTGATCCATCGACTAAACTAAACTACATCGTGATTCATCCCTGGTCAAGTTAGAGCTAAACATGATTCAAGTTAGAGATGGATGTTGCTACATATAAGCGTTTGCATCTTCTTACATGTAAAAGAGTGTTTACACTTGTTGTCTGTATTCTATTGATTATTTGTTATGTCTACCTTATAAACATTCTTATAAACATTCTTTGCTTATAAATATTCTTTGCTTATAAATATTCTTTGCTTATAAATATTCTTTGCTTATAAATATTCTTTGCTAACTGACATACATTTGTGGTCATTGATATACAACTGAACTTGTTTCTTTGATAATAATTACTTGACCAATACTGAATGATACTGTATGTTGTACATTGATGATTATTAATACTATGTGCATAATTTACTTCAGAATGCAATTTGAATGAATAATTTATTAGTATAGTTTTTTCTTCAACCATTCCTTATGGTGTTGGTAATCTTTCTTTGTCTATTCCATTCTTTCTATCTGCCTCTCCCTGTACATTTACTTAATGTTAGGTTTGGTTTTGATAAAGAATCTCTCTCATTACAAACAGAAATCTCCATAAGTGCTTCAGTCCCCTCCTAAAGATCATGCCAGGAGAATCTCAGCACAGTACACAAAATCCATGGTGTGATTAGGATCCAAATATGTGTACTTCCCAGAACCATACAATCTATAAATGTTCTTTTGTGACTTTTTGTTTTCTGTTCTTGTGGATTTTTAAATTTTGCTTAGGCTGAATTCTATTAAGCTTCCTTTTTATTTCTAACTGTAAAGGAATTTTGTATGCGTGCAACATGCACATGAGTCCCACTAGTTCTTTGCCCTTATCTGAGATAGTAGATGTCTGATCTATTACTCTAGGGTCAGGTGGAATGCCACCTTTTTCTTATTTTGTAAAGCTACATACAGTCCATATCATCAATTGACCCAGGTCTGTTTGATTTAGAGTTGGATGCTGTACCTCTAAGACACCTCATCATGTGTCATGTCAAATAACGTATGCATTCATGCCTCTCCACAGATCTCGGCCCTTGGCGTTCTATATCAGTTTTATTAAGTTATTATTTCTCCATGCTACTGTGTGTGTTATACAATGTTAAAAATATCTATAAACAGTGAAAATTGATTTTTAAAATAAACAGTTGATATTTTTGGTATTTTGTTATTATTGTGATATTATGTTGAAGTTGTCATCAGATTGGGTATGAAGATGCAGATTTTAATAACACCAATCAGGCATACAGCGGTAAGGCTGGTCTAGGACACCACTTGATAAAACACAACTCAGAAGATATATTGACAACTGATACTGTATCTCTTCTACACCATCAGTAAATTCTCTAATTATTGCTTCGGCAAACTTACAAATACCAGTGACTTAATTGATTGGTTGGAGATTCCTCTGAAGGGCTGAGTTTTAACCCTTGTGTCCAGTGTGTTAGGTCCCTGAACAGAGCTTACATCAACATACACACCCCAACTCAGTGTGTATGTGTGTGTGCGCCCCGTGCGCCCCCTCCCCTCCACCTCTCCTGACAGGTAAATAGTATGTAGAAAGTTAGTTGCATGTCCTTAATTGGACGTTGCCATCAACCCCGGCATTTCTCCAACCATCTGAGGACATAAAAATCAAGAGTATATGATGTGTAGATCATTCAGTATAGTTTGCACACAATGAACAGGATCTGTAGCATTTAGTAGATACAGTTATTGTACACAGTGAACAACTACTAGGGTTAAAATTAAATTGTAAGAAAACAGAGATTATGGTCTTGTCCAAGAAGAAAGAATTACCATAATCTAACATCCTTTTATATTGGACTATTCAGGAAAATAGGCAGTTTGATAAACCAGAGGAACTATGATCATGGAGATGCTATTATATATACACACACTTTGTGATGGTCGAATATTGTGCGGCGCTCACCAAACCCAACACCCTACATTGTGCCAACGGCTTCTGGTGGAGGAGCACAATTGGGAGGGTACAAGCCTTATCCTCATGCGAGGAAACGCAACCTAAAGACTCAAAGTCATGGCAGGGCAGACCAGGCCATAAGCCTTGGTTGGCAACTGATCTAGGTTGGAAGCTCCAACAGGCAGACAGTTAGAGCATTGCTTTGCTGATCCGGCAGCTTCTGCATTTCCTGATGTATTATTTGGTGTTACCTTTCCTCTGGAGTAATCTAGGCTGGTCGAGAGAGGGATCGTGTTGTGTGGGCAACACATGGTCTTTAGAATTCAACCCAGGTTTTATGTTACGGAGAGGTTATTATGACTTTGTTTTAACGTATAATGTAACAAACTATCGTCTGTGAAGACGGCAAAGTGCCAGTAGTATAGTGTAGCGATGTCAATATGGGATAAGTGCGATAAACGAATGCCTCGAAGGTGGATACACGCGATAGGAGAAAAACACCCAGGAGTTGTGAACTTGATGGACCCGCCCCTGAGAGTATAAGGAAGATAAAGGGACCGAAACATTTGGCGGTGGGCAACCACTTCTGATGATTGGAAGCCTGCTGTCATACTTGCTCCGCGGCGGAATTTTTACCACCACACAGATGAGTCAGTTGTTCGGCATCAAATATACGCGCAGACCTTCTTGGCATTATCCCGTGGCAAAATTCATCAAAAGCCAGCATTGCTTTCATCGCATCCACAAGCGGTATGTCAGTGGAAGTGTTGGCGGTCAGAGCCGCACTGCTTTGGCTCGAGTCGCACGGCTACACCCATACTTACACACTAGGTGATTTATGTAACATGGTTCAGAAAGTTAAGTCTGTTCTCGCTGGCCAGCAGTGAATTGAATCCCCTTGATGAAGTCACCTTTGGGTGACTTCACACTATACCAGCACTTGATCCTCTCAGTAATTGATTATGGATTAGGTCTGCTCACTGTCTCAGAGTCAGCTGGTGAAGTTATAGCGCATAAAGAACGAAGCTATGCGAGTCATTCTGGGATGCACTAGAGACACCCCAGTAGTGTGTATGCGTTACATCCTTGGTCTGCCGAGTGTTGCTGGTGGGCTCAGGGTGATGCAGGTGAAGGCGTGCCTCGGAGTGGCTGCAGACACGGACCACCCACTGCATGAGGCGCTGGACGCAGTTAAGGGTCAGGGACTGTTAAGAGAGAGGTCATGGATGGCTCGGGCAGAGGATACGATCAGACAGGTGTGCCCCTTGGAGAACATTAGGCGTGGAGAGGAGTGGGTCAGAGTGCCAGTCAGAATTGTGCAGAGTTGTAATCACATTAAGCAGGGAGTGGCCAGCAGGGGCCACGGAAGTGGAAATCCAGTGACTAATTCAGGACAATGCTCACTCGGGTGATGTGATTATCTACACAGATGGTTCGGTGTCAAGAGGTGAGAAAAGTGGCTGGGGGTTCATAGCCAAAGCCAATGGTCGACGTTTGGGGCAGGAGAGCCTGGCATATGATACCACAGCATCCAGCTTAAGAATGGAGGTGGAGGGGGTCACTGCGGCTCTCCGCTGGATGGAGAATACGACACACACACACATCGTGATTGTAACTGACTCAGAAAGCATACTGACGAGGGTGAGGACGTGCAGGCTTCGTGCGGAGTGGCTTGCTTCACTTCGAAGGTCACGGGTGACAAGCATCCCTGGATCTTTTCTCCGGGGCATGCCGGTGTGCTGGTAAATGAACAGGCGGACAGATTGGCTGGCTCTGCATAACTTGGTGGAGTATTGATACATGACAAGGCAGACGTGGTTGCGGCCTTGTGGGAGCACGTGCACACCTCGGAGGAGCAAATGGATTACCATGGTCTGGCAAAAATGAGACAGCGAGGAGTGACGAGGGGATCTGGCCGACGCTCAACGCTCAGAGGAAAGGCGAGACGGACATATAATCAGATTGATACTGGTACTATTAGAGTTGGAACTCTTTGCTGGCGGCTGAGGATGGGGACGGAGCGCTTATGGGAATGCCCCGAATGCTGTGATGTCGATTCCTAAATCAATCAATCAATCAAAACCTTTGGGAGAGTTATGTTTATTGTAGTATATGAGATTAAATTCGGTGCTAAACGCCACTTGAGTGACAAATGGTCTAAACTCTGGAGCCCGTACGCTATTTTAGTGGCAAGATCTTGATAGTTCGTTATTTGTTTCATTTTTTTTATTTTCCGCAATTATTTGTGCCCGTTGATTGAAAATTTAAACACAGAATATATATATGCTTTCGAAAAGACATGTGGATTAAGCTTTGTGATAGTGGATTAAGCAGAGTTAGCTTTATGAAAGTTGTTTGTTTTTATCATGCAACGCGCAGTAGTTTTTGACTCATCGATGTACGCCAGCTATTCGTGTTAAACAATTTTAGATTACAGTTATTCTGATTTAATGGAATTTGTGAAAGATTGTAAAACTGATAGCACGGGCAGTCATGTGGTTATTCGGTTAAATTATTTAGCATTATGGAAAACAAACCTAACGCCACTAATAGAGCGACCTGTCTCGTGTTTTCCTGGCATTTTCCATTTTGTGTGACAATGTTGCGCTTCAAAATATGATGTTTTAATTGTGTTTTATTGGTGTTATGGAGCAGTTCAAGTGATATTCGTGAAGGAAAGTGGTGTATGTATCATTATTAAGTAAATTTAATTGGATTATCATCAGCGATTTAAATGTAGCGCCTTGGAAAGTAGAAATTCCATGTAATTGTCACCCCTGTCTTCATTTCTTTTTATTTAAAGCATCTGCTAATATTATCATTATATTTCTGACCCATAGTAATAGAGACAATACCAGCGTGTTCCTTGTGCAATCGTCTTTAATTTGATATATAATACAATATATCTGCTACCATTTAAAAAAATTTAGACCATTATTGTGACACACCCCTATTTCCCATTTTCTGCTTGGGTAGAACCCACTTTTTGTTTGTCACTGAATCAGTTAATTCTTTTGTTCAATCTTATTTTAGTACCTTGACATTCTATAAGCGATAATTTTGAAGCAAAATGTAACAAACCATCATCTGTTATGAAGGCAAGGTGCCAGTATAGTATTTCTCATGAGTTAGTCATGGTACCACCTCTCTCTCCCTCTAAGGCGGAATTAACGAATCTTAGCTGGTTTCACTCCCAGTACTTCTCGAGCGAGGCGGCTTGTCAGTCAACATCGTGCTAGCACAATTAACCACTAAGAGCTGTTGGGGCTGCAGCGAGTGACCAGAGGTTCTGGCCGACATTCAAAACTCAGAGTAAAGGCCAGACGGACACATACATATAATATGATAAATAAACTGCTACTGGTACCATGAGTATTGGGACTCTTCACTGGCTATTGAAGACGAAAACGGTGCACGTATGGGAATGTCCCGACCGCGCTTCGTTGACTACCAGCGTCTTGTCTGGCTTCACCCTTGATTGACTTGATGTTCTTGCAGTCTGACTGAGTCTGGTCAAAGTTGGAGAATCACAATCATACCCATCCCTTGAGTCATTGACTCGTCCTGCCTCCCTGAGTGAATCAACGAACACGAGATGTAGAATCGATGAGCTTTATTATATTATAATCACAATCACAAGTGACAAAATGGACTCTTCTCCTAACGCCTTCGTCAGCACACAAACATACCATAACATTATCACGTCACAAAGCAGGATTGTGCTATGGCTCTGTAATGCGATAAAGCCATTCATATTTTGTAGGCCTGAATGCACGGGAATAAGGGACCAGTCATTTTGTCTCTGTTAGCGGACGACATATGCGGGTGTCGAAAAGACTTGACAGAGATCTGCGCGTTATCAGCGTAATTCCACACCATCTACACTAGCGCGCTCGACAAACATACACTGATACAACTACACAAAATATCTAACTAAAACAAATATACGTAAAGGTTACTTAGCTGTTGTGACTCGCACCCTTGTTGAAGTCTCGACTGGTGTGTTCAACGCGCCCAGCATTCATTCAGGTGTAAGAGAACCTGCTGGCTCCCGGAGGACGTTCAAGATATCAGCTTGGGTTCATTGCTCGTCCTCTCCCTCACAGCACCCAGTCCCGCAAGCCTAATTACTAGCTCGTTTATCAGAACAGTGAGAAAGCTGAGTCTATGGTATATAGTTATACTGCCTGTGTTATCGGCTCTCTCTCTCTCTCTCTCTCTCTCTCTCTCTCTCTCTCTCTCTCTCTCTCATACGGTAGTGAGACCTGTCCAGCAAAAGAAACGACATAACAGGAGCTATGAAAATGTGATTTTATAGAGAAATTATGGCCTTGGACGGATGGACAGAGCAATGAGGATATCTTGAAAGAAGTTAACACACAAAAATAACTGATTCTTCGCATTAGAAGAGAAGTCGACATTCTTTGGGCATGTCGTGAGACGAGGGAAGCTGGATATATGATTAAAAAAAGAATGATATATCGTCACAACGGGGAAGTTGGAGGGAAAGAGAAGCAGGGGAAACCAAGAGAGAAGATATTGAACATTTTAACATCATAGCATGGAGGAATGTCGGTACCAGAAATAACTGGCAGCACAAGAGACTGAAGGCTGTGAACAGACACCATCAATGCCTAACAGCCAAACGGCATAGACTTAAAGAGGTCAAATGAGAAAACATTGTTTCGTTTCTGTATTCTAAGCCTTCATTTTTTATGGGCAGTGTTCCAACATGCAATCTCTTGTATTGAAGTCTCATAAGCTCGAGAACATGGCGGACGAGGACAGTTTCGAAATGTCTACGAATGAGCCGGGGATAGAATCACACCAAGATATGGAATCTGGGAACGAGTCGTCAGACGAAAGTTCCAGTGAAGATGAAGTTCAACGTGACGAAGAAAATGAAGCTAAACTTTCAGAGTTAGGAAAGCAGGTGCAGCTTGTTGATCTGGTTTTTTGCGACTGTTTCGGTTTTGTTTACTTGCAAAAAGTTCCTTGGTTTAGATTTTGTTTTCAATTCCCATAGTTATTTTGATTTGAAAGTGAAAGCAGGTTTTTAAAAAATAATGTTTTTTTTTAAAGAGTTGAAGCAATTTAATTCTCAAGGATTGCTTCGCTCAATGCACGAACTCCGTAGCATCTTCACAGATCTTGAGAAGAAACTCTTGGTATTTCATCCTGGCACACAAATTACACGCAAGAGACAAGCTTACATTATGAATGCTTTATGAGAAGTAAGACTTGCGAGAACCAAGTGATGACTGAATCTATAACCATGGTCAGACTGCAAGAACAGCAGATTAAAAGAGGTGTGGCCAAACAAGAACACTACGCAGGAAGCCAAAGAAGATTGATAAATCACCAACACAAACCTGGTGTCGTTAGCCGCTACACGCTGCGGGATTTGCTGAGGAGGGGATCTGAGCACTTATGGACTGAATGGTTCGATGTGCAGTGAGGATGATCTGTCGACTAACTAACTAACTAACTAACTGATCAATTTATCAAATTTCACTGTGGGACCAGGTGGAGAAAGAAGTGGAACAGACTGAGCACCCTTATGTAGAGAGAATTATGGAGGGGGGGGGGGGGGGTTGACAGGGGCTCTGGATGAATCTCAAAACTGAGAGTGAGAGGGAATGCCAGGAAATCTTTCAATCAGAAGGCAGTCACAATCATTAGCAGTATGACTTTTTTGGCTGTTGAACGAGGGGATGGAGTATGGGAATGTCCTGAATGCAGTGATGTTGTTCTTAACTCAACTGAAAATTTTTTCAAGACCAAGGTGTTTTTTTGGCGGGTTTTTAAACTGACCTGGGCTGTCAGGTTGATCCAATCAAAAATGGATACCAGGAAATGTCTTGGGAAGTAAACCAAGTGCTGATACTTATTATTTTCCCCCCGCATATTCTTTACAGGACATCGCAGACAAAATCAACATCTTTCAGCTGATTGTTGATTTCTTGGCAAGATTATGCTCAGTAGTTTGCCATTGCTTTCTGAGCGACCGGCTCACATACCTCATAAGTTATCAACGCGGTGAGATCCGCTACCAATTCTTGCACAGTTACGTTCGTTACATGCATATACGGGATTACAGAGAAAGTCGTTAATTTCTAGGCCAGGGAGACTGGCTGATACTCATTGCTTTATCAAAATATACGTCTAGCACCATATGTCCAGTGCACCTTAAAATACCCCCCACCACACACACACACACAACACACGCACACACACACACAAGTTCCGCAGTAGGAACCTGCTGTGGATGTGTGAAATGTTATGATCACGCCATTTTGTATAATTTTGAGTGACATAGGAATGGGTGCCCAGTCTTTCTCTCGTGTAGCTCGTGTCGAGAACAGGCATTGAGCCCTTATCCAGCCGGGCTCGTGCCGTTGTCAGCGTTACATTCTAACCATTACACCGGTGCAAATGTGCCATAAGAAAAAGGGTTCCTTTCTTTACATAACTGATTCTGTCATACAGAAAGTAGGTTTAGACCAAACAAAAATGGATGCTGGAAACTGGAAGTTGGGGAGCATCATGGAAATGATTTAAAAGTTGTTAATATGGTAGTGGACATATTGTTATATATTAAAAAATTAAAGAGAATTGCAAAAGTAACACTGCTATATTGATATTTAAACATATAAAGAAAGTATATTCATATAATGTTAAATTATATCTAGCTCATATTGAGAAAGAGAGAAAGGAAAATTATTAACAGTTTTCATTCACCAAGGCAATGGACCTTTATCTGTGATAATAATCCAATTAAATTAACTGAATAATGTTAAACACACCAATTTTCTTCATAAATGCCACAAGAACTGCTCCTTAATACCAACAATAATAAAATTTTCAAAAAATAAAAAACGCTTAGCAGTTTACACTAAATGTATTGAGAACCAATATGTGCATTATTTACAATACTGCTAAAATTTGTTGTGATAGACAGCAAAGCAAACCTTGGGGCACAAGTGTGGTCCATCAGAGCAAGCATAACTCGACCTGTGTCATTATATGATGATAAACTTTCACTGTCAGTATTGTACCCCTATCACCATCTGCTGAATCAATACTGCATAATCAGAGTCAGTATAAGAATTTCTCACAAAGTCATTTAACACAGAATCCCTATCATCTAAATTGTTTCAGGTAATAACCTAGCTTGTTCTGATATAAATTGCCAAGCAAATGAAATAGTGGGCATGGCCATTTTTTAAATTTACAAATATTAACCACAAACAAATGCTTATTTCTACAACTTACTGAGCCAGTGTCACATTAAGCGTGCTTTAAATTTGAATGAAAGAAATGTACATCGTAAATGTCCAATTACTGATTCTTACAATTGTGGAAGATTCCGTGAAACAAAACAAATCAGATGATCACTCTATAGTTTGGCGATATATCAGCCTCCAATCTCATCCTTATGCACTGAATCATTTAAGATGTTTTTCTTTTTCCTACTTTGTTGATTTTTATTGTGTTATTGTTTCTTCGGTTGTTTATTTTGTTGCCAGTTTCTGATGTAGTTTATTATGTGTTTGCAAATGTGTAACAGTCTCTAGACTAGACAAAACATATAAAATAATAAAACAGTCATCAAATCAATCAGAAGGTCACAAAATCAGAGCAAGGTACATTATGGACAGACCAAACAAAATCATTCTCTACTTCAGATTGGGACACAGTCAACTTTGCAGCCACATACATACACAATTTAAGATTGACATATCAGACATGTGCACATGTAGATAGGCACCGCAGACAGCAGGCCACATATTCCAAAACTGCCCCGAATATGACATATCAAGGCAAACCTGACCTAGAGAAACAATGGTAGAAGTAAAACTTTACATACCGCTGAGGGATTAAAAACCTATTGAAATGTATACAAGAGACAACATTGCAGTTCTAGACAATTTATTTGAAGCGAAAGAAAGTGGCTATTTTTTCTTATATAGAAACTGATCACAGAACCAACAGAGACACATAAATCCGAGTGGAGGGGAGAACAGCGAAAACTGATGGATTTGAAAACACCATTAGTGTTGAAATCTTCAAATGTGTCAGCCACTAGAGGTGAAAAGTTAGTTGCATATCCTTTACAGGACGTCACAGTCAACACAAAATTTTGTTGCTGTATGATCTCTAGGCAAGTTTTCGTTCAGTACACTAGAGGTAGATTGTGTTATTATTAAGAGTTGAAGTATATTTATCTTTTGTTTCTCTTATTTTGCTACTTTTTTACCTTAAAAGGATAAAGAAATAGAAGACCTCATTTGGGTCTTGTATATTTATTTTATCTCCTCCCTCCTGCTGTCTGTCTTTCACCCCCCCCCCTCTCTTTCTGTGTCTGTCTTCCCTCTCTGTCTCTCCCCTCTCCCGTCACTGTCTCATCTTTCTCTCCCCCCTCTCTGCCTGTCTCCCCCTCCCTGCCTGTCTCCCCCTCCCCCACACTCACTATCTCTCTCTCACACGTCCAACACTCACAAACACACATATAAGAACAACACACACACACTCACGGACCCACAGAGCTAAACTAAGACCAACATTTATTGTGATAATGTTCTGTTTAATTAATTCACATTTATTATAATGTTTTATTTGGATATCCAGATTTCACAAAACCCGTATTTGTACGACAATCACACAGAGCGGATTAAAATCTTGCGGGAAATGGGAGATCTTCAACGGCTGCGGAAAGCACGGGAGGAAATGGCGTGCTATTTTCCTCTTACAGAAGGTATGATTTCATTTGTGTAATGATGTCAGATTTTACAATATCTCTATCGAACAAACAGAGCTGCAGTAGTGTAGCGGCTAGAAGCTCGCCTGCCATACCTAGTTTTGGGTTTGATCCGCGTTGGAGCGATGTTTAGTTTTTAAAATTAGCCGGTCTCCCAGGTCAACCCAGCCTAAAATAGCTGCCAGCAAATATCTTGGGAAGTAAAGTGTGCTACCGACCACATGACCCACATAGCAGTGTGCTACTGACCACATGACCCATGTAGCAGTGTGCTACCGACCACATGACCTACTGAGCAGTGTGCTACCGACCACATGACCCACTGAGCAGTGTGCTACTGACCACATGACCCACTGAGCAGTGTGCTACTGACCACATGACCCACTGAGCAGTGTGCTACTGACCACATGACCCACTGAGCAGTGTGCTACCGACCACATGACCCACTGAGCAGTGTGCTACTGACCACATGACCCACTGAGCAGTGTGCTACTGACCACATGACCCACTGAGCAGTGTGCTACTGACCACATGACCGACTGAGCAGTGTGCTACCGACCACATGACCCACTGAGCAGTGTGCTACCGACCACATGACCCTCTGAGCAGTGTGCTACCGACCACATGACCCATGTAGCAGTGTTTGGATTATAAAAATATGGGTCTAGCTGCATAAGCCCAAGGCTTGTAAAAGGGACCTTCTACAACAGAACAGTTGCAAACATTGTTTCCCAGCTCATGGCAGCAAGTTACCATCACCTAATGTAAAAGGGACCTTCTACAACAGAACAGTTGCAAACATTGTTTCCCAGCTCATGGCAGCAAGTTACCATCACCTAATGTAAAAGGGACCTTCTACAACTGAACAGTTGCAAACATTGTTTCCCAGCTCATGGCAGCAAGTTACCATCACCTAATGTAAAAGGGACCTTCTACAACAGAACAGTTGCAAACATTGTTTCCCAGCTCATGGCAGCAAGTTACCATCACCTAATGTAAAAGGGACCTTCTACAACAGAACAGTTGCAAACATTGTTTCCCAGCTCATGGCAGCAAGTTACCATCACCTAATGTAAAAGGGACCTTCTACAACAGAACAGTTGCAAACATTGTTTCCCAGCTCATGGCAGCAAGTTACCATCACCTAATGTAAAAGGGACCTTCTACAACAGAACAGTTGCAAACATTGTTTCCCAGCTCATGGCAGCAAGTTACCATCACCTAATGTAAAAGGGACCTTCTACAACTGAACAGTTGCAAACATTGTTTCCCAGCTCATGGCAGCAAGTTACCATCACCTAATGTAAAAGGGACCTTCTACAACAGAACAGTTGCAAACATTGTTTCCCAGCTCATGGCAGCAAGTTACCATCACCTAATGTAAAAGGGACCTTCTACAACTGAACAGTTGCAAACATTGTTTCCCAGCTCATGGCAGCAAGTTACCATCACCTAATGTAAAAGGGACCTTCTACAACAGAACAGTTGCAAACATTGTTTCCCAGCTCATGGCAGCAAGTTACCATCACCTAATGTAAAAGGGACCTTCTACAACTGAACAGTTGCAAACATTGTTTCCCAGCTCATGGCAGCAAGTTACCATCACCTAATGTAAAAGGGACCTTCTACAACAGAACAGTTGCAAACATTGTTTCCCAGCTCATGGCAGCAAGTTACCATCACCTAATGTAAAAGGGACCTTCTACAACAGAACAGTTGCAAACATTGTTTCCCAGCTCATGGCAGCAAGTTACCATCACCTAATGTAAAAGGGACCTTCTACAACTGAACAGTTGCAAACATTGTTTCCCAGCTCATGGCAGCAAGTTACCATCACCTAATGTAAAAGGGACCTTCTACAACAGAACAGTTGCAAACATTGTTTCCCAGCTCATGGCAGCAAGTTACCATCACCTAATGTAAAAGGGACCTTCTACAACAGAACAGTTGCAAACATTGTTTCCCAGCTCATGGCAGCAAGTTACCATCACCTAATGTAAAAGGGACCTTCTACAACAGAACAGTTGCAAACATTGTTTCCCAGCTCATGGCAGCAAGTTACCATCACCTAATGTAAAAGGGACCTTCTACAACTGAACAGTTGCAAACATTGTTTCCCAGCTCATGGCAGCAAGTTACCATCACCTAATGTAAAAGGGACCTTCTACAACAGAACAGTTGCAAACATTGTTTCCCAGCTCATGGCAGCAAGTTACCATCACCTAATGTAAAAGGGACCTTCTACAACTGAACAGTTGCAAACATTGTTTCCCAGCTCATGGCAGCAAGTTACCATCACCTAATGTAAAAGGGACCTTCTACAACAGAACAGTTGCAAACATTGTTTCCCAGCTCATGGCAGCAAGTTACCATCACCTAATGTAAAAGGGACCTTCTACAACTGAACAGTTGCAAACATTGTTTCCCAGCTCATGGCAGCAAGTTACCATCACCTAATGTAAAAGGGACCTTCTACAACAGAACAGTTGCAAACATTGTTTCCCAGCTCATGGCAGCAAGTTACCATCACCTAATGTAAAAGGGACCTTCTACAACAGAACAGTTGCAAACATTGTTTCCCAGCTCATGGCAGCAAGTTACCATCACCTAATGTAAAAGGGACCTTCTACAACAGAACAGTTGCAAACATTGTTTCCCAGTTCATGGCAGCAAGTTACCATCACCTAATGTAAAAGGGACCTTCTACAACTGAACAGTTGCAAACATTGTTTCCCAGCTCATGGCAGCAAGTTACCATCACCTAATGTAAAAGGGACCTTCTACAACAGAACAGTTGCAAACATTGTTTCCCAGCTCATGGCAGCAAGTTACCATCACCTAATGTAAAAGGGACCTTCTACAACTGAACAGTTGCAAACATTGTTTCCCAGCTCATGGCAGCAAGTTACCATCACCTAATGTAAAAGGGACCTTCTACAACTGAACAGTTGCAAACATTGTTTCCCAGCTCATGGCAGCAAGTTACCATCACCTAATGTAAAAGGGACCTTCTACAACTGAACAGTTGCAAACATTGTTTCCCAGCTCATGGCAGCAAGTTACCATCACCTAATGTAAAAGGGACCTTCTACAACTGAACAGTTGCAAACATTGTTTCCCAGCTCATGGCAGCAAGTTACCATCACCTAATGTAAAAGGGACCTTCTACAACAGAACAGTTGCAAACATTGTTTCCCAGCTCATGGCAGCAAGTTACCATCACCTAATGTAAAAGGGACCTTCTACAACAGAACAGTTGCAAACATTGTTTCCCAGCTCATGGCAGCAAGTTACCATCACCTAATGTAAAAGGGACCTTCTACAACAGAACAGTTGCAAACATTGTTTCCCAGCTCATGGCAGCAAGTTACCATCACCTAATGTAAAAGGGACCTTCTACAACTGAACAGTTGCAAACATTGTTTCCCAGCTCATGGCAGCAAGTTACCATCACCTAATGTAAAAGGGACCTTCTACAACAGAACAGTTGCAAACATTGTTTCCCAGCTCATGGCAGCAAGTTACCATCACCTAATGTAAAAGGGACCTTCTACAACAGAACAGTTGCAAACATTGTTTCCCAGCTCATGGCAGCAAGTTACCATCACCTAATGTAAAAGGGACCTTTTACAACAGAACAGTTGCAAACATTGTTTCCCAGCTCATGGCAGCAAGTTACCATCACCTAATGTAAAAGGGACCTTCTACAACTGAACAGTTGCAAACATTGTTTCCCAGCTCATGGCAGCAAGTTACCATCACCTAATGTAAAAGGGACCTTCTACAACTGAACAGTTGCAAACATTGTTTCCCAGCTCATGGCAGCAAGTTACCATCACCTAATGTAAAAGGGACCTTCTACAACAGAACAGTTGCAAACATTGTTTCCCAGCTCATGGCAGCAAGTTACCATCACCTAATGTAAAAGGGACCTTCTACAACTGAACAGTTGCAAACATTGTTTCCCAGCTCATGGCAGCAAGTTACCATCACCTAATGTAAAAGGGACCTTCTACAACAGAACAGTTGCAAACATTGTTTCCCAGCTCATGGCAGCAAGTTACCATCACCTAATGTAAAAGGGACCTTCTACAACAGAACAGTTGCAAACATTGTTTCCCAGCTCATGGCAGCAAGTTACCATCACCTAATGTAAAAGGGACCTTCTACAACAGAACAGTTGCAAACATTGTTTCCCAGCTCATGGCAGCAAGTTACCATCACCTAATGTAAAAGGGACCTTCTACAACTGAACAGTTGCAAACATTGTTTCCCAGCTCATGGCAGCAAGTTACCATCACCTAATGTAAAAGGGACCTTCTACAACTGAACAGTTGCAAACATTGTTTCCCAGCTCATGGCAGCAAGTTACCATCACCTAATGTAAAAGGGACCTTCTACAACAGAACAGTTGCAAACATTGTTTCCCAGTTCATGGCAGCAAGTTACCATCACCTAATGTAAAAGGGACCTTCTACAACTGAACAGTTGCAAACATTGTTTCCCAGTTCATGGCAGCAAGTTACCATCACCTAATGTAAAAGGGACCTTCTACAACTGAACAGTTGCAAACATTGTTTCCCAGCTCATGGCAGCAAGTTACCATCACCTAATGTAAAAGGGACCTTCTACAACAGAACAGTTGCAAACATTGTTTCCCAGCTCATGGCAGCAAGTTACCATCACCTAATGTAAAAGGGACCTTCTACAACAGAACAGTTGCAAACATTGTTTCCCAGCTCATGGCAGCAAGTTACCATCACCTAATGTAAAAGGGACCTTCTACAACAGAACAGTTGCAAACATTGTTTCCCAGCTCATGGCAGCAAGTTACCATCACCTAATGTAAAAGGGACCTTCTACAACAGAACAGTTGCAAACATTGTTTCCCAGCTCATGGCAGCAAGTTACCATCACCTAATGTAAAAGGGACCTTCTACAACTGAACAGTTGCAAACATTGTTTCCCAGTTCATGGCAGCAAGTTACCATCACCTAATGTAAAAGGGACCTTCTACAACAGAACAGTTGCAAACATTGTTTCCCAGCTCATGGCAGCAAGTTACCATCACCTAATGTAAAAGGGACCTTCTACAACAGAACAGTTGCAAACATTGTTTCCCAGCTCATGGCAGCAAGTTACCATCACCTAATGTAAAAGGGACCTTCTACAACAGAACAGTTGCAAACATTGTTTCCCAGCTCATGGCAGCAAGTTACCATCACCTAATGTAAAAGGGACCTTCTACAACTGAACAGTTGCAAACATTGTTTCCCAGCTCATGGCAGCAAGTTACCATCACCTAATGTAAAAGGGACCTTCTACAACTGAACAGTTGCAAACATTGTTTCCCAGCTCATGGCAGCAAGTTACCATCACCTAATGTAAAAGGGACCTTCTACAACTGAACAGTTGCAAACATTGTTTCCCA
Organism: Cepaea hortensis; assembly: GCA_963921405.1. Taxonomy (NCBI): domain Eukaryota; kingdom Metazoa; phylum Mollusca; class Gastropoda; order Stylommatophora; family Helicidae; genus Cepaea; species Cepaea hortensis. The sequence goes on from OY992890.1 coordinate 99,609,296, forward strand.
GCTCATGGCAGCAAGTTACCATCACCTAATGTAAAAGGGACCTTCTACAACTGAACAGTTGCAAACATTGTTTCCCAGCTCATGGCAGCAAGTTACCATCACCTAATGTAAAAGGGACCTTCTACAACTGAACAGTTGCAAACATTGTTTCCCAGCTCATGGCAGCAAGTTACCATCACCTAATGTAAAAGGGACCTTCTACAACTGAACAGTTGCAAACATTGTTTCCCAGCTCATGGCAGCAAGTTACCATCACCTAATGTAAAAGGGACCTTCTACAACTGAACAGTTGCAAACATTGTTTCCCAGCTCATGGCAGCAAGTTACCATCACCTAATGTAAAAGGGACCTTCTACAACTGAACAGTTGCAAACATTGTTTCCCAGTTCATGGCAGCAAGTTACCATCACCTAATGTAAAAGGGACCTTCTACAACTGAACAGTTGCAAACATTGTTTCCCAGCTCATGGCAGCAAGTTACCATCACCTAATGTAAAAGGGACCTTCTACAACTGAACAGTTGCAAACATTGTTTCCCAGCTCATGGCAGCAAGTTACCATCACCTAATGTAAAAGGGACCTTCTACAACTGAACAGTTGCAAACATTGTTTCCCAGCTCATGGCAGCAAGTTACCATCACCTAATGTAAAAGGGACCTTCTACAACAGAACAGTTGCAAACATTGTTTCCCAGCTCATGGCAGCAAGTTACCATCACCTAATGTAAAAGGGACCTTCTACAACTGAACAGTTGCAAACATTGTTTCCCAGCTCATGGCAGCAAGTTACCATCACCTAATGTAAAAGGGACCTTCTACAACAGAACAGTTGCAAACATTGTTTCCCAGCTCATGGCAGCAAGTTACCATCACCTAATGTAAAAGGGACCTTCTACAACTGAACAGTTGCAAACATTGTTTCCCAGCTCATGGCAGCAAGTTACCATCACCTAATGTAAAAGGGACCTTCTACAACAGAACAGTTGCAAACATTGTTTCCCAGCTCATGGCAGCAAGTTACCATCACCTAATGTAAAAGGGACCTTCTACAACAGAACAGTTGCAAACATTGTTTCCCAGCTCATGGCAGCAAGTTACCATCACCTAATGTAAAAGGGACCTTCTACAACTGAACAGTTGCAAACATTGTTTCCCAGCTCATGGCAGCAAGTTACCATCACCTAATGTAAAAGGGACCTTCTACAACTGAACAGTTGCAAACATTGTTTCCCAGCTCATGGCAGCAAGTTACCATCACCTAATGTAAAAGGGACCTTCTACAACTGAACAGTTGCAAACATTGTTTCCCAGCTCATGGCAGCAAGTTACCATCACCTAATGTAAAAGGGACCTTCTACAACTGAACAGTTGCAAACATTGTTTCCCAGCTCATGGCAGCAAGTTACCATCACCTAATGTAAAAGGGACCTTCTACAACAGAACAGTTGCAAACATTGTTTCCCAGCTCATGGCAGCAAGTTACCATCACCTAATGTAAAAGGGACCTTCTACAACAGAACAGTTGCAAACATTGTTTCCCAGCTCATGGCAGCAAGTTACCATCACCTAATGTAAAAGGGACCTTCTACAACAGAACAGTTGCAAACATTGTTTCCCAGCTCATGGCAGCAAGTTACCATCACCTAATGTAAAAGGGACCTTCTACAACTGAACAGTTGCAAACATTGTTTCCCAGCTCATGGCAGCAAGTTACCATCACCTAATGTAAAAGGGACCTTCTACAACAGAACAGTTGCAAACATTGTTTCCCAGCTCATGGCAGCAAGTTACCATCACCTAATGTAAAAGGGACCTTCTACAACAGAACAGTTGCAAACATTGTTTCCCAGCTCATGGCAGCAAGTTACCATCACCTAATGTAAAAGGGACCTTCTACAACTGAACAGTTGCAAACATTGTTTCCCAGCTCATGGCAGCAAGTTACCATCACCTAATGTAAAAGGGACCTTCTACAACAGAACAGTTGCAAACATTGTTTCCCAGCTCATGGCAGCAAGTTACCATCACCTAATGTAAAAGGGACCTTCTACAACAGAACAGTTGCAAACATTGTTTCCCAGCTCATGGCAGCAAGTTACCATCACCTAATGTAAAAGGGACCTTCTACAACTGAACAGTTGCAAACATTGTTTCCCAGCTCATGGCAGCAAGTTACCATCACCTAATGTAAAAGGGACCTTCTACAACAGAACAGTTGCAAACATTGTTTCCCAGCTCATGGCAGCAAGTTACCATCACCTAATGTAAAAGGGACCTTCTACAACAGAACAGTTGCAAACATTGTTTCCCAGCTCATGGCAGCAAGTTACCATCACCTAATGTAAAAGGGACCTTCTACAACTGAACAGTTGCAAACATTGTTTCCCAGCTCATGGCAGCAAGTTACCATCACCTAATGTAAAAGGGACCTTCTACAACTGAACAGTTGCAAACATTGTTTCCCAGCTCATGGCAGCAAGTTACCATCACCTAATGTAAAAGGGACCTTCTACAACTGAACAGTTCCAAACATTGTTTCCCAGTTCATGGCAGCAAGTTACCATCACCTAATGTAAAAGGGACCTTCTACAACTGAACAGTTCCAAACATTGTTTCCCAGTTCATGGCAGCAAGTTACCATCACCTAATGTAAAAGGGACCTTCTACAACTGAACAGTTCCAAACATTGTTTCCCAGTTCATGGCAGCAAGTTACCATCACCTAATGTTATTTTCGCATTGTTGAGTTTTTAAGAATCTGAGCACTCCAGGTAAACCCATAGATGCTCAGTCTTTCTCAGCGAATGCTGTAAGGTGTAAATGCTGGTCGTTCCAGTACATACAGGTTGCACACATGTCTGATAAGCTCCTCATTCGACCCTCTCCTTGTTGGAACCACACTTAAATCCTGATGTTATCTTCTGCCTGCGCCATCCATGATCTTCATCTCTTTATTCGGCTTTCTTTGAGAACATTCTGGTCACCTAGGCAGCAAGAGCAACTGCCCCAAGTCCCGATGATGCAGTATGGCCACATCAAGCAGCTGACTGATGCAGCAATGCACTACGGTGTGAGTAACATTATGGGCTTATGCTCCAGAATCAGTGCAGGAGATCCTCCTCCTGGAACGTCAAGCATTCTTTGCCCACATTGTCAAAGAACATTTTGAGCCAAAAAATAGGCCTTTTCAGCCATCTTAGAATTCAGGCTCCATACTTTCAGCCCCACTGGATGAAATGTATGGTCATCATCATTCTTGATGGACAAACAACAACATGCTCCAGAGGAGGATATACAGCAGAAGAAGAAGGAGAAGTTACAGACTGCCAAAATTCTAGAGGACCAGTTACACAGCTTTCGGAAGTCACTTCCAAAATCTTCACAACTTAGCTGTAACAGAACCATCACCCTGCAGAACCTATACAGCAAATTACTGGAAAACATAGGAAGGTTGTATCTGGAGAATATAAAAATGTAGTTATGTTGACATATAGGAGGAATAAAGCAAAAGAAAACAAAGTATTACAAAGTTTTGAATTAAGCTTAGGAATTGAAGAAAACATTGCTGGATAATTAATTTATAATTCATTAGTTAGTTAGTTAGTTAGTTAGTCTTTCCTCTTGAGCCTAAGTCGGCGCATAGGGCAGAAGTCATGGCTCTCCATGTCTTGCGGTTCGCTGCTACCTGTTGTAGAACTTCTATAATTTATTACTGTCAGATAATTAAGATACTTCGGCCATATAAAAGACACAGCTGCTTATTTAAGGATAGGATTATTATATATATATCATGTGCATAACAGAACATCATTTTCTTCATGGTCCACTGGGACAACTCTTGATCTTTTGCCAGTTACCCTGCCTATGCATTATTTTCTTCTTCATTCGTCCGGAATGTTTTTTAAAAAAAATGTAATTGCGTTGTGCCTGTTTACAGACTATCTGTGATATTTGTGCCTTTTGGCCGACACATCCGACTTCTTCAGGCATTTGTTGACAGTTAACATTCCAAGGCTATGCATTTTCGTTGTCAAAATGACCACCTGCATGCTGGTTAACCCCTGCTTCTCCTTCCCCCAGCTGTGCTTTCCATGACTGTCCTTTCTAAACCACTGGCACTTAACTTAATATGGTCAAAATATTTCAGTTTCTAAGACATGGTGCTGTTTATGACAAGTACAATGAATGAATCACCAAACACGAGAAGTAGAAGGTCAGCTTTACTACAACTGATCACAAGTAACAAAATGTACATTGCGGCCAAAGCCGTCGTCAGCACACAAACAACAAACACACACTGATACAACTAAAGAAAAACACTGCATGATAATGTATAATAGTGACTAGTCTTTTATGACAAGTAGCTTTCCTGTGTGTTGAAGTAACCAATGAAATGTTTGCACTTGTCAACAGAACTGTGGCTGGATTGGCTGCATGATGAGGTTCCTCTGGTGGCAGGGGAAGATGAGAGAAAGAAAGTTGAAGAACTCTTTGAGAAGGCTTTCAGAGATTACCAGTGTAAGTGAGAGCTTGTGTGTTTCTGGATGTATTAATAATATATTTACGTGTTTACACCACAAGAGAATTGACTTCATTTCACCAGGTTTTATCCCATATGGCTCTGTCTTTTCCCACGGGGTGTCCAGTCGAAAGCGCCACACAGAGCACAAACTCCATAACTCCAGCAATGACCCCCAGGAGTCCCTGAGAAAATTACACTTGTCAACCGAATGGTGTAGCCTGGAATCGAACTCACAACCTTCGGAGCTTGAGGCAGGTGGTGTAACCACTTTGCCATGGATACTCCCTGTATTTACATGTTTATCTTTGTACTTGTGTGTTTGGTAGATACAATTTTGAACCTACTACTGTTTATTTGTGGCTCCCTGGCGAAGGGATTACGCGCGCAGTTTGTAATCCTGCATACCGTGTTTGAAACACAGCTGCAGGCGATTTGGCAGCAGACCTCCTTGCGTTGGTCTTTTTCTGAAAATGGTATGAGTGCCGGTTGTTCAGAAAGCAATGGCAAACTACTGAACGTATTCTTGCCAAGAGGTCACGAACAGCCAAAAAATGCTGGGGTTGACTGGTACGTCCTGTAAAGGATATGCAACTAACATTTCTGTTTACTCAGAAGCCATGGTAGCACAATGTCTGGCATGCTCTCCTACAGTCGTGATGGTATAGTTTTCAAATTCACAGGGTGGGGATATTAAAAAAAAAATAACAGACCTGAACTCTTAAGTCGGCTCAACCTAAAATGGCTACCAGGCGATGTTCTGGGCAGTCAAGGTGGCCGGCCTGGTATTGTCCAGGAAATCACAAGCAGCCAATAAATTCTGGCGTTGACTGTGACATCTTGAAAAGGACCAGTAAATCACAAGTAGCCAATAAATGCTGGGGTGGACTGCGATGTCCTGTAAAGGACCAGTAAATCACAAGTAGCCAATAAATGCTGGGGTGGACTGCAAAGACCTAAAGAAAAGGACATGCAACTAACCAAACTTAACCCATCAAGTGCTGATTGGTCTAGAAAAAATATGGGACTTGCACCATAACCCCACTATGCATTATGACACGGAAATGGGTCCTTTTTAACACAATTGTTGACTCCCGTAACAGATTTCAGGATCCAGATGAAGGTATTTCTGTTAGCAAGGCTTGTTACTAGGCCTGTTTATGTTATTTGTCAGTTAGTATCTTTTATCTTAATGGCCTCTAGGTTTCCTCCTATATTGTGACAACTGGAGAGATTTGTGGAAAGAGAGATAGAGGAAGACAGAGAGAAAGGATTCTTGACAGTCTTGTATTGTTGTCAATGCTAGAATTGATACATTCATTTGAAGATTGTGAGTTGTGGAGATATGGGATTGCCTACTTGGTGATGATGATGATGATGATTACGATGATGATGATGATGATGATGAGTGGTTTCCTCCAACTTCATACTTACCTTGTGTAAATCGGAGAAAGAAATGCCACAATGCAGCATCTGTGTAAAATGGGAATATTCATAAACAAGTGAATCGGTATAATTATCTTGAAACTGTCATAACATCAGATAGAAGGTGCTTTGTAGACATTAGAGCAAGACTTTCTTTTTACTTTATGTAAAACACAAGATTATTTAGCCACATTTTCTAGATTTCCTCCAAATTTCTTTTTACTTTTTATGAAACAGAATATATACCTGCTTCCATGCTAGATTTCCTCCAAATTTCTTATGACTTTATGTAAATCACAAGATTATGTGATTACAAGTTTGCAGGGCACGCGCCTACCTCAGAATTAACGCAAACACACAACATCCACTGCATAGTGAAATTAGGAAGGTGAAGGGCAGCAGGTTAAAAAGAGGACGGTCGTGGATGGGTCAAGCCGAAGACATTCTTCAACAGGTGTGTTCACTTGAGGACTTAGAACCTGGCGAGGAGTGGGTGCAAGTGCCAACAGACTTCTGCACATCCTTTTCAGTTTGCATCCAATTAGATAGAAAATGCAGACAAGAAAATCCGGCTGCTGTTGAGGCTGAAGTACAAGCGTTGATTTTCGAGAATTCGCTAGACGGTGACGCGGTCATCTACACAGATGGGTCGGTCGTCCGACATGTGAGAAGCTCATGGGCCTTTACAGCTCGGGCCGGAGGGAGAATTGTGAAGGAGGACTCTGGTGCTTTCACTGAAACCACAAGTAGCCTGACCATGGAAGTCATGGCAGTAAGTAAAGCAATAACATGGCTCGAGACACAGACATTCACCAGGGCTTGTTTCCTTAGCGACTCAATGAACATGATCAAGAGGATAGAGGAGGGGTCGATCCGAAGAGAATGGTTGCTGCCTCTGAAGCGGTCTCGGCTGGCAAAGATTAGTTTCATCTTCGTGCCAGGGCATGCGGGAGTACAAGGAAATGAGCGGGCTGACAAGCTCGCAGGTGAGGCTACTGTGGAGGGCGGACGCGCCATGGACCAGGCTGACATTCTGAATGCTCTACGTGATGTGAGACTTTTGCGAGAACCAAGTGATGACTGTGAATCTACAACAATGGCCAGACTGCTAGAGCATCAAATTAAAAGAGGTGTGGCCAAACAAGAACACTACGCAGGAAGCCAAAGAAGATTGATAAACCAACACAGAACTGGCGTCGTTAGCCGCTACACGCTGCGGGATTTGCTGAGGAGGGGATCCGAGCACTTATGGACTGAATGGTTCGATGTGCAGCGAGGATGATCTGTCGACTAACTAACTAACTAACTAACAAGATTATGTATTATATGATTCTGATACCACTTTACAGCTGTTCCCATTTGGTTGGAGTATGTGCAGTTTGCCATTGGTCGTATGGGGGAAGCAGATGGAATCTCATCTGTACGTGATGCATTCGAGAGGGCACTAACAGCTGTGGGCATTCACGTCAGCCTAGGAGCCAACATCTGGGAAGCTTACAGAGAGTTTGAGAATGCTATCTCTGCTGGGTTAATGGTATGTAGGCATTTCTGTATAAATAACATGAGAACATTTCAGTATTTGAGACAGGCTTATATTTTTCATGTTTGACACTATCTGACACAGGCTTATATTTATCATGTATTACAATATTTGCCGGCTCCGTGACAAAGGGATTACGGACACAGTATATTGTATATTTGTCACATATGAAAGTATCTGAGAAAGGCATACATTTATCATGTTTGACAGCATCTGACAGGGGCTTAACTTTGTCATGTAGGACAGTATTTGACAATGTTTTTTTTTAATCATGTAGGACAGTATTTGACAATGTTTTCTTTAATCATGTAGGACAGTATTTGACAATGTTTTTTTAAAATCATGTAGGACAGTATTTGACAATGTTTTCTTTAATCATGTAGGACAGTATTTGACAATGTTTTCTTTAATCATGTAGGACAGTATCAGCTAAAGGTTTACCTTTACCTTTCATAGCAGCTTTCATTTCTGTAATTACCAAGGCCTTAGCCTTTATGGAAATTGTGGGTTACTGCTGTTAGATTTGATTCTTGCGCTCGTCGCCTGCGAAAATGAGGTAAAGATTGGCCACCTATTACTCAGTGCATCCAGATCTACAAAAGGGGGGCTGCGTGGTTTCGAGGTATGGTGTCCGCCACGAGTGCTGGAGGTCCCGGGTTCAAGCCTCGGTGATGACCGGGATTTTTTTCTCATGGACTTCTAGTAATAAAATTTCCCCTGGTCTCTTGGTAGTGAGATCGGATGCCCGTGTGTATTGTTGCGCACGTAAAAAATCCCTTGGCAGTTGGAAATCGAAAAAGAGTAGCCTAACGGCGCTGCCCGGTCAAAATTTCGAGTTAAAAATCTACCCAAAGTATTTTTCAGGATCCTTGCCGGTGCTACGGAGTTCGTGCACTGAGCTGAGTTTCTCCAGACTCAGGTTTGAGTTAGGAGGAGAACAGAGCACTTATGGGTTGCATCCGTGTGCCATGATGTTGATCCATTGACTAAACTAAACTAAGACCTACAAATTGTGATGGCTCTGTCACGTGACAGACCCCTGGCAGGCAACTGCCTCGGGATGAAAGAAGAAGACTGGTAGCTCTGCTGGAACAAGTTATTGACATGATGCTGTGTGTGGTTTAGAAGGAAACCTAGCTACCTATCTAACTAAATAACTAGCTAGCTAGCTAATTAACCACCTTCCGACCGACCTACCTACCTACCTACCTAAACTACAGTACAATGTGTCTTTCAGCCTGCGCCTGGTGCTGTTGTCAGCAAAGAGCAGGAAGAGGCGTTTGCTGTACAGAACCAGAGAGTTGTATCCCTCTTCAAGAGACAGTTGGCAGTTCCTCTCCTCCGTAAGTCAGATTTCACTTGTTTTCTTTCTCATTCTATCTCTCCTTTGTAAGACTTAATAATTTTCTGTACATTTATCTGTTTGAAACAGAAATAGAAGGAAAATTATAACAACCCTGATTGCTCCAAATTTGTTTGCATTGAAAACCCTTGGTTCATTTGTTGAGTGAGAGGTCTGGCTTCAAATGTGTGAGAGATGTGATACTGTTGAGCCATCGTGAATCTTCATAATTGTTGTAAGAGGTGTCAATACTTCTGGCAAATCAAATCATTAATGCAACTTGCAGAACAATGGTTGTGACCATACAAGACTGAGGCTGTTGTCAGGGTTCAAACATTTAATAATTTTATATGACGCATTCACAAATGATGGGAGGGAGTCTCCGTGTTGAAGTGGTCAAGCCATCTGACTCGGGCTCTGAAGGTTGTGGGTTCGATTCTGTGCTGCGTCTTTTGGTTCACAGGTGAATTTTTTCGGAGACTCCTGGGGGTTGTCACTGGAGCTACTGAGTTCATGATTTGTGCGACGCTTTCCGCACTGCGGAAAGAGACCGAGCCATATGGGATAAAATCCTGATGCAATGAAGTCAACCATGTCGACTTTTAAGCGACTTTTAAATTTACAAATGATGTTTCCGTCTATGCATTGTTGTTTCTCTGTGAATACATTTGGGCAGTCTCGTTATTGTCACTGGTGCATAATCTTAATGAGTTTATAGTCAATTATTCTATTTCATGGCTGTCTATTTGACAATGAATATGAATCCTTTCATCTTTATAATGTTAATGTCCACCCTGAAGTGTATTTGTTCAGGCCACTACATAACTACTGCTACTACTACTACTACTGGCACCTTGCCATCTTGACAGATAATAGTTTGTTACACTGTGCTTTAAAAAGGCATAATAATCTTTCCATAGCACAAAGCCTGGGCTGAATTTATAGACCTTGTGTTGCCTATGCTGCATAATCCTTTTCTCGGCCTGCCTAGTTTACTCCAGAAAGAAGACAGTGACCAGAAAACGAGAAGTAGATTGTAACTTATTCACAAAGCATGCTGTCAAAGGTGAAGGCTGGCATGCTTCATGCGAATGGTATGCATCGATTCAGAGAAAAGGTAACATCAATACATCTGGAACAAGACAAGCAATGCTCTGTCCGCCTGTCGGAGCTTCATATAATAACTACAAGATGAACAATATATCTCTCTTGGTGAGGCTTTCTCTTGTGAACAAGACGTCCAAGTATGTTCTGCTTAATGCAGTAAACTATACTCTAGCCTCCTGCCAGTACAACCGTGGCCTACCCCTTGAAGGGCTGCCGGCTAAATTTGAGCCGGCTCATCCCTGCAGGGCTTCTCTTCCAAGACTGAAACAACTTTACAGTCACTAGCAAAAATAAATAGTTGCTTCATAAGTCAACGTGATATTTCTAAGTTCACCTTAAGTGCTCACTAGTCTGTCCAAAATATATGTCCATGTAATTTTATGACCAGGAAGTACTCAACATCTATGTGGCAAAGATTGTCTCGTAAGGCACTGAATGGAAAGTTTCTGCCTTAGTACATTTTTTGACAGAAATGGCCAATGTTTAGTTTTGTGTGATAAATCGTGTGATAAATGCTTGTGATATAACACTGATTATTTTTTGCACAACATGAACTGTGTGTGATAGATTGTAACACCCATTGTGTTTTGCACGACAAGATATGGAGACCACACTGCAGGAGTACAAGGACTGGCTTGGCCAGGATTCTGTGGATAAAGAAACTCAAACAATATTTGACAAGGCACATACGGTGCTGGAGGAAGTACAGCCATTTGAGGACAGACTGGTACGTAGATGTGGTTTTCATTGTGAATACTTTATTATTTTACAGCATCAAGTGTGAATTTGAATATATTTACTTTCTGGTATCTCACTTCATTGTAGGCTTGTATACAATCCTAGCCACACTCATCAAAACCCTTGTTTCTCCCAAATAAAACCACAGCCTCCGTCACTTCAACAAAGCCCTAGTTTCTCCCTAGATATCTCAACCTCACTTCAATACAATCCCAGCCTCAAACAAAAGCCTGCCCCAGCCACACTCTGCCCCAACCACATTTTGCCCTAGATACACAGTAGTACAACCCCAGGCTCACTTCAGCACAGCCCTAGCTTCTCCCTAAGGCAACCCAAACATCACTCCATTGACACCCAAATTTCTCCCTAATATAAACCACAGTCTCACTTCAACAGCCTTAGTTTCTCACTAATATAACCACTGTCTCACTTCATTACAACCACAGTGTGAAACAAAACCCTAGTCTCTCCCTAATACAACCCCAGTCTAACCCCAACACAACCCTAGTTTCTCTAAAAAACAACCCAAACATCACTTCTGTGAAACTAGTCTCCAACACAGCCCTAGTCTCCAATACAGCTCTAGTCTCTTTGTAATACAAGCAGTCTCTCCCTAATACAACCGCAGTCTGTCACTCCCTAACCCTTTACGGGGCAGACGCTTGTCTGTTTTGTAGCCCTGAATGGGCAAGAAGAATTTTGAGGTTCGGTAAAATTTCGGGTTACGTTAGTAAAATAATCACATAAAAGGTGTTAGTCAACCGATTTTACTTAAAAAAACAAAAACAAAATGAAGTAAAAAGCATGCAGGTTGTTTTACTCACGTGAATGTTCCCAGTAATCCACACATGAATACAAATATTTACAAAATACAACATATTGTTTGTGATTGGCAGTCATTTATACAGCAATTTACAAACACATTTTCAGAATAAGAATAACTTTCTTTAAAGTCTGACTCACGACTGCTAACGCAAAGTAATGTTGATCACTGATATCTAGCTCTGATTAATTAATAGTCAACTTCGTGCCCTTCAGTGTCACTTAAATTGAACCCAGCGAAATCTCCATTATCACTTGAAGAATCATCAAAATCCAGTTTGATATACAAAGCGTAAAACCCTCCAAAACTATAAAAAAAAAATCCATTCAAATTCAAAGTACACGCTGGTGAATGGCGGCCACGTTGTTGAGCTATCGGCGAAACCGAAAGTAGACAATCGGAAGTCTCGGAAAGCTCAGAGATCGCATTTTTACAATGCATAATAGTCACGGACACTTTCGGATGGTTTGCCCGTTTGGGGGTAATAACGTTCCCGGGCGATATGCCCGGTAAGGGGCTAATACAACCGCAGTCTCTCACTCCCTAATACAACTCCAGTCTGTCACTCCCTAATACAACCCCGGTCTGTCACTCCCTAATACAACCCCAGTCTCCAATACAACTCTAGTCTCTCTGTAATACAACCCATTCTCTCCCTAATACAACCCCAGTCTCCAATACAACTCTAGTCTCTCTGTAATACAACCCAGTCTCTCCCTAATACAACCCCAGTCTCAAACACAACTCTTGTTTCTCTGTAATACAACCCAGTCTCTCCCTAATACAACCCGAGTCTCCAATACAACTTTAGTCTCTCCCTAATACAACCCCAGTTTCATCCACCACCACCCTAACCTTATTAAAACAAACATAGTTTATCCCTAACACAAACCCAGCTTCACTCCAACAATGCCTTCTGGGCATTGTGTTGGAGTGTTTTCTTCTCATCCTCCATCTTCTTCAGTGAAGTATCAGGAAGTTGGAGTCTGTTGACAAAGAAATATCTAAAAACCCTTGAGGAAAGGTGACCAACTTGGGCGTACTCCCAGCCAGTCTGTATGTACGAATCATCATTTGATCACATCCTCGTATGCCTCTCTACAGTTGTGAAGTTTGGGTATCAGTCTTGCACACCCCACTGGTCTCTCAGCTTGGAAAGAGTAATGAGTACTCAGCAACACAGTTCCCACGAAGATGGTACGTTTGTATCTGGCTGGTAGAAAAGTCTCCACACTAGCCTGATTATGATAGATGCAAGCCCATTTCAAGGTTCAGACAACTGAGAGCCAGTGTGTTGGATTTAAGAGTTAAAACTCACTCTTCCAGGGAAGTCGCCAATCAGATAGTCATGAACAGATATAGAATAGGATTACAGAGGTATGACAAAGTCACGTATGTGGAGCTCATGGAAGGAACTACTGGCACTGGAAAGGACACACACTGTGGAATAAAAGAAAGAAAATTTGGGCTTACAGTGTAATGTAGTGTAGTGTAGTGTACAGTATAGAGAGAAAGAGTGCTCTGACTTAAAGAGTGAAACCTCAGGGGTCAAAGGTTGAAGTGTGGATCATCATCATCATGTGCCATACAGATAGTCTTGGGTGGTTATGGTTCGCTGTCTCATATTTGCTCACCATATTTGAATCGGTGGCCTTGTTCTGAATATGCCATGTGGTGAAGCCATCTGGGTATTTATCTCTTTGTTCTCCCCCCCCCCCTCTCAAGTTGCCAGTTGTCACTTAAGTTTTCAGGTTAATTTCTCCTCATAATGCAAGAGACATGAATGGATGAGATGTGCCAAACAGCTTTAAAACTATGTACATGCTTTAAGGCACAATGGGTATATAGTGCTACGTCCATATTTGGTTCACAAGCTGGCTGATAAGCCAGTGGTGCGAGGCTACCATCTGAGGGATTATGGCTGAATGCCTCTCAGTCAGAATCCCGCCCAGATGTGTGACAGTATTCTTAGCACCACTGCGTTATGAGGCAACGATATGGTTGGGACCAGGGGCTTCGGTCTGTGTCCGGCCTGGTCAAGCTGCAGCAAGAGGCATCTGCTGTCCCGCTGATCAAAGTGGGCATGGGATGTCCGATATTCACTCCATGAGGTGTGGAGGTGTGAAATCATGTGTAGACGACTCCCGGGAAGGTTAACCCGGTCAACAAATGCCCGCAGAAGTCGGATGTGTCTGCCTAACGGCGCAAGAACGCACCTCTGCTGTAAACAGGCACAACGCAATCACGTCAGAAAATAACCTCCCTGGATGAACGCAGAAGAAGAAGAAGATGATTTGTAAATGACTTAGTTCTCAGTCACAGACACTTGGTCTATGGCTCACAGCTAAGGGATATGGCTGGACGCCTCTAAGTCAAAATCTTCCAAATGTGAGGCTGTCATTCACCTTCTGCTGCATGGAGGTGCGATGCTGAGCCGCAGCATCACCATGCCTACCTTGCTCCAGACGTACTGGTCATCCTTTCCTCTGGAGGAAACAAGACAAGGCAGAGAGAGGTATCATGCTGCATGGGCAACACATGTTCTCTGAATCCAGCCCAGGCATTGTGCGATGGAGTTTTACATCCAGTCTACATACTTTTGTCTGTAAAGGTTGGCAAGGTGCCACTATATAGTTCTATAGACCAATCAGCACTCAGTGGGTCATGTGGTCAGTGTCTCGCCGGCCGCCTTCACTTCCCGGGACAGGTCCATTTAAGGCTGGGTCGACCTGGGAGCCTGGGTCAGTTTTAACTTTCCACCCAGAGGCAGCTGTGAACCCATGACCACCAGGTCTCCGGTGAACATCTGGCTAGGACGCCAACACGAAGGCTAACCCGGTCAACAAACACTCACAGAAGTTGAATGTGTCGGCCTGTCAGCGTTTCGGTCACTCGTTGGTCTTGGTTATGAGAGAAATTAATGCATGCATGAATAACCTGTCAACACAGTGTACATGTATAGGTATTTATTAACATGAATATGTTCTACGTTAATCACAAGTTACGTTTATGACAATTTATGGCGAAATACAATACAATACTCAGCAATGCACTCGTGCGCTCTAGCCTCGTAGATTATCTCACATACTAGCGCACAGGCTATTCAATGCCACACTCTCTCAGCATTAGCAAACTCTTGTGTCAGGTATTCAGTATACTCTTTCTCACAAATATACAAACACATCCTCCCTCAACCACAGTCTAGTCCAGTCTGTCCATTTCTACCCTCGGTCTGTCGTCACGTGGTACTTGACCTCGTGTCGTCCGTAATAGTCGTGCTAAGTAGGATGTCTCGGTATTCTGGATATCGTCCTGTCCTTCAACCGTCTGTTGATGGATGGTGTCTCAGGTCGTCCAGTCCAAGGTTGTACTTGTCATTCTTCAAGAACACTGTCCTGTTTATAAACCCCATGTCCTGTCTATTAATGGGTGTATAGTCCTGTCTACTCTACCCATGCTATACCTATGTCCTGTCCCTGTCATATGTCCTCTCTTTCATACTCCTGGGACTTTGACACGGCCTAAGGGCGCAAATAAACTTAGCACAACGCAAAAACGTCAGAGTGAGAGTGGAATGTCCTTCGAAGCACCCGGGAAGGTTAACCCGGTCAACAAACACCCGCAGAAGTCAGATGTGTTGGCCTAAGTTTGCAGATAAACGTGGCACAATGCAATTACTTCTGGAAAAAAAAATACTCCGGATGAACGCAGAAGAAGAAGAAGGACACCACACCACAGCTCCAGAACAACTTTTACAAGAGGTTATTTAATGAATACGTAAAGTGATATATGTGATGGCACATGATGATGATGAAAGTGATATGTTTGTATGTATTTATACCAGCTGGCAACAAAGCCACCAAATATTGATGTCTATCAAGGGTACATTGAGTACGAGCTGAAGTCGGGCCAACCGGCCAGGGTCCAATGCATCTTTGAACGGGCCCTCAAGGACAATTGCCTGGTTGCGGATCTCTGGTTGCGATACACAAAATATCTGGTAATGTTGTGGCTGTGTCTGTGAGAACAGTGCTTGTACTTGCCTGTTTGGTGTTGTACCGTTGTAAAACTTTGTAACCACGCAGAGTATGTGATGAATGGTTGAAAGGCTATTGAAATATTTAGAAATTGTGTGGTAGTGCTGTTGGGATTGTAGTAGGAATCTGACTGTGATTGTATTGGAGTATAGTTCAGATTGTGTTGTGGCAAGACTGGGATTGTATTGGAGTTTAGTTCAGATTGTGTTGTGGCAAGACTGATTGTATTGGAGTGATTGAGACATATGATAGAAATAAGATTTTATTGGAGTTTGGTTGGGATTATGTTATAGTAAAATTGAAATTAGAGTTTGGTTTAGATTGTGTTGTGACTAAATCCAGGATTGCATTGGAGTTTGTTAGGATTGTGTTGTTATACAACTGGGATTGTAATGGAGTTTGGTGAGATTGTGTTGTGGTGGAGCTGGAACAGTTTTGCAGTGAGACTGGGATTGTGGTAGAGATGACGGATGGAGTTAAGTGTTGCTTGGATTGTTTCAATCTGGTTTGGATTGTATCAGAGTTTGGTTGGGATTGTTTTAGAGTATGGTTAGGATATAAACAGAGCCTGGATTAAATTTTCAATGGGTTTTTCGGATTATGTTGTGAGCCTGGTTAAAAAGCTAGTTGCATATCCTTTACAGGGTGTTGCAGTCAACTCCAGCATTTTTTAGCTGTTTGTGATCACTGGGCAAGTTTACGTTCAGTAGTTTGCCATTGCTTTCTGAATGACCAACACCCATACCATTGTATAAAAAAACCCAACGCAAGGCAATCTGCTACCAAATCGCCTGCAGCTGTGTTTCAAATGCGGTATGCGGGATTACAAACTGCGTCTGCTTCCCCTTCGCCATGGAGTGAGCCTGGTAATATTGGCATATTGTAAGCAAATAAAATCTTTTGCACACCACAGTAGCCTAATATCAGCCAGTCCATATATGCTGTGTGGAGTCATGACCTAGTTGCTGATAGGCCTCTCTCAGATGTGAAGTTTCAGTAGTGGACGTGCCCACCCCGCTAGTTTCTGTGCTTGACAGGGGAAGGAGTACTCAACACAGACCTTGTGGAGAAGGCACAGTGGTACGAGGTCGAAAGCCAGGCCTCTACACCGACCTAAATCAAGCAGGACTCGACATGAATGTCATCGCATTGGACTTAACTCAGTCTTCCCAAGTATTCTCTGCAGCGACATGAATGTCATTGCATTGGACTTAACTCAGTCTTCCCAAGTATTCTCTGCGTAACACACCCCATAGTCTCTCCTTAATACAATCCCAGTCTCCCTAATACAACCCCCAGTCTCCCTAATACAACCCAGTATCCATAATACAACCCCCAATCTCTCCCTATTACAAACCTCCAGTTTCTCCCTTATACAACTTCCAGTATCTCTATAATACAACCCCAGATTCTCCCTAATACAGCCACCCAGTCTCCCTAACACAACCACCCAGTCTCCCTAATACAACCCAGTCTCTCCCTAATACAACCCAGTCTCCATAATACAACTCCCAATCTCTCCCTATTACAACCCCCAGTTTCTCCCTTTTACAACTTCCAGTATCTCCATAATACACCCAGTCTCTCCTTAATACAATCCAAAGATTCAGTTACCAACCAGCTAAATCAACTAAATAATCATTGTTGTCCCTTTGTATTTGGCAGGACAAACTCAAGATAAAGCAACAGATTACGTCTGCGTATGAAAGAGCTGTACGCAACTGTCCCTGGTCATCTCAGCTGTGGGTCAACTATTTACTGGCCATGGAGAGGCAGAACACAAACTTTGCAACAATGAAAGGTCAGTTGGGTGGCCACGTTGGGTTATCCCCTCTCAAAGAATTAAGATGCCTCCTTCTCTCTGGGACACCTTGGGCAAGGTGGAGTAACTGCTTAGCCTCCCGATCAGGGAAGCATGAAACCATGACAGCAGGTGATGGATGGAGCTGGGAGCAGCCAGCAGATAGTTGTTGGTTGTGGTCTCAAGTTTCACAGTGGTAGGCAGAGGATCTCTTTATAGAGACAATATCTTTGGTCACCGACCAGTATGGTCACTGCCAAGAAGGAAAGCAATGGCAAACTACTTTCTTTTCAGATGCCTTTAACATCATGTATTTTCACAGTCAATATTAGATGTTATTAGAAAACAGTGGTCAGGTGCTTATGTTCTTTAGGACTGGTATTTATGAATGCTTATTGGTACATTCTGAAAGAAGTGGAGACTTGACAGTTGTATCTCATGATTACTTCATACTTGACAAATTCTGACAGTCTGATGTCTTTTTTGGAGTGCAATCTAATTTGTCACATGTGTGTTACTGGAGCTGGATAGGGAAGCAAAGAAAAGTAACAGTGTTAGTTATCATGCATGCCATGAGAGGCAACTAAGAAAGGTTGTGCTGAGGACAGCTATCCCATCACATTGAAACACAAGAAATAAATGGGGAGAACCGTTGAGGCCACTAAGACGATTACATAAATGGACACACATAGTATTATTTGGCACTCACAGAAGAAGAAGAAGGAAATAGAGATTAGAAGACGCACTAGACAACATAAAATTTGAAAGCTATAATAGTTACCAACCGGGATCGAACCTGTCGCCTCCAAATGACGACAGCGCCTCGCTGCAGGAACAAGTGTACTTCGACACACGACCAACTAGACACTCCAAAAAAAGTGTCTTCATTGGTCGTGTCTATCATACACATGAACCAAACAACTATGGAATATGGACAGAATTCGTATCAAACCTTTGAGATATCTTCATAGGTCTCATAATTTATATTTAAACCAGCATAGGTCAAATAACAAATACACAAACACATCCGACCGTAATGCTGTTGTCGAGTATATATGAACAAACATTTATAGAAGAGAAATGATTGGTCGGTTCTAATAATGTACATGTAAACACAAGAAATAAATGGGGAGAACCGTTGAGGCCACTAAGACGATTACATAAATGGACACACATAGTATTATTTGGCACTCACAGAAGAAGAAGAAGGAAATAGAGATTAGAAGACGCACTAGATAACATAAAATTTGAAAGCTATAATAGTTACCAACCGGGATCGAACCTGTCGCCTCCAAATGACGACAGCGCCTCGCTGCAGGAACAAGTGTGCTTCGACGCACGACCAACTTTGAAACATTCAGCCGCAAAATCCGACTAGCCATAAACAAACAAAAATAAGAAGAACGTTTTGCAGCCAACCAAAAGGAAAGGATGCTCTTCTAGAAGAGCTGTGATGCGTTGTGGAAAATGTCGCCAGGAGTCAGGATTGCTGATTAACTGATTAACTTCCTTTCACGTAGGGAACATTTCCATGATTGGCCCCTGGAGTGTTAAAAGTGTGTATGAATTTGGAGAAACAGCACAGGTGGTAGAAAAAGCAGACCTACTCTAGGGCTGGCAGATGGTGCTCTCTGTCACTGGTGGACAAACAACTACACATTATCATTAATTGGTCCTCATTAAGCCCTTCATTCATTCCTTATGTCTTTGACAATTTTTCCAAGTTATTTCTAAGATTAGATTAGCCTGTTCCACTGTTTTGGTCTCTCTATATTTATTATACCTTGTGGATTAAAAAACACCACTGAGCGTATGAGACGTAAGATGGTGCATGATGGTGTTCACATGCACCCACTGTGTACAAACATTCACAGTGCGAATTGGCCTTATTCGTCACATTTGCTACCGCCACAGGTAATAGTTACTATGCCTTTCTGAAGCACAATCTATCATCTGTCAAGATGGCAAGGTGCCAATGGAATGGATTCCAAAACAGAGTGCTGTATTATTCTGTTAATTATCACTCTGGGCTTTGGGACGGAGTCTATCGAATGAACGAATGAATGAACTTTATTTTCAAAGGGTTAAGAATTGGACACGCAGGCCCGTCTGACATTCTGTTTTTCTGCTCTAATTCCTCTCATACATTATTTCATCCAACATCACGTATGAAGCTAATCTTAGACAACAAAAGAACAATAAGTATTAAAATGCATGAAAAAAAATCAATTATACACGACTCACTGAGGCTATGTTTAACATGGGCATTATGAATACCTTAGGAAGGTGTAACATACCATACATATGGGAAAGACAGTGAGATGCCTGAAACCCTTGGAAGAAACATGACCAGCCCAGGCCTAATCACAGATGGTCTTCTGTATGTCCTGTGCTACATCATAACCTGGGTACCTCGGGACATGCCTCTCTGCAGATGTGAAGTTTTGGTGGCAGGATGGCATGTTCCACTGGTTGCTGGGCTTGGAGAAGGGGGAGGAGAGCCCTTCAACACAGTCCTCATGAGATGCTTCTTGTGTACCGGGTCAGGGGAAAGTCTCTGCACCAACCTCACTCTGCTAATTCAGGACCGAAACAAGTGTTTGAAAAGTGGCGGGCTTCAGTTCAAAACTCAAAGACATTGGGTCTGTCCCCCAGGACATGCTGGTGTGGTGGGAAACATGCAGGTGGACAGATTGGCCGGGTCTGCACCACTTGATGGGGTATTTGTTCATGTTAAAGCAGATGTGGTCAGGGCTCGTGTCATTTAATCATGTGAATGGTGTGGAAGAACAGTTAAATCATCACGGCCTGGGGAGAATGGTGCAGTAGGGAGTGACCAGAGGATCTGGCCAACACTCAGTACTCTAAGGAAAGGCCAGACGGACATATAATCAGACTTCAGCTGGTACTATTAGTACTGGAACTCTTCACTGGTTGTTGAGGATGGCAGTGTCCTGAGTGAAGTGATGTCAATTCTTGTCTTAACTCGGCTCAACGACCTCATCGTCAGTTCATCAGACCTAAGAGTGAAAACTTCATCCACCAGAAGATTCTCAACCAACCAACTAACCTACCATACCTTTAGTGAGTTGACTTCCTGTGTGTCGTGTCCCATGCTAACATTTGTACAGGCTGCGTTGATGTATATATACTTCTGTGTTCTTCCAGAACTTGCTGATAAAGCCTTATCCGTGGGGTTCACACAAGCTTCAGACTACCTGGCTGTGTGGATTCAATACTGCGACTATCTGAGGCGCCGCATCAAGTGGAGCGAAAGTGAGTTTTATCACACAAATGTACGGGAAATATGCTTGTCATTGTATGTATCTTGCTGATGCTCTCATACATCATACAAGACTCAATCTTGTAGTAAGCTTCCATGATTAAGGACTTCTTGACAAAATAATAGTTTGTAAGATGGAAAACATACTCAACAATCAAGGGCTATCAATTCTAGTGAGAAAAAGTGTTGAATTGCTATATAGAACATAGTTAAGTATGAATGAAATTAGTGGAACTGCAGTAAAGCTGTGGAAATGTAAACAGTATAAATAACGCGAAGTAATATAGCTTTACGGAACACAATTATGGAAAACATAGGACGTTGCTGTGACTAGCCTTCATCAGCAACAAATACAGAAAACAAAACAGGGGAGACACTGCAGTGACTACATTAAAGCAAAATAACCGAATGAGACGAATGGACAGATGGAAACAATTAGAACAATGATCAGAAAATGAACAAAATGTGCTACTTATCTGAGAATCCAGGCTGTTTGTAAATGTTATACAGAACCTTTACTGTTGTATGAATGTGAAGCATGGACAATAAGTTGACAAGCTGACAAACATCTCATGTCAAAATAAATGTGGTTTCTGAGGAATTGTACAGAAAACCATACATTTATTAGAGAAAGCCAAGATTTTTGGGGTATGTTATGAGAAAAAATAAACATGAAAACTCAGTGATAGCAGCCAAATCTGGACAAGAACACCAGCCTTATCTGACACTCTGGTGGTCATCTGAGATGGTGAGCCATGACTGCCCATGCTAATTACATGGCACATGATGTTGAAACTATATCAACCTCCTGCATGCTCCTAATGCAGACAGCACTCACGTCCTTATGAAACAACCAAGGGGCTTCTCATCAAATGCCTTACACTTGGGTACAGCTTTTTCCATGGCAAATAGCCAGTTTGGGGTGTGAAGCATCAGGTCTTTACATATTCAAGGTTACAACATCATAAGTTGGTGTCTCCAGTTTCTATCCTCATCAAATGCCTTACACTTGGGTACATTTAACCACATGGCAGATAGCCAGTTTGGGGTGTGAAGCATCATGTCCTCACACATTTCTATCCTCATCGCCTTTCAATCCCTAACAATTCCCAGGAAATTCTGAAGATGACCCAGTACAAATGTTCTCAGACTGAGTGGCCCCTAGAGCACAACTAATTTAAGGTCCCTGTACTGCACAGGGTACATGGTACTAGACATATATTGTTATGGAGCCCAGAGCTGCGGTGTTAACGTTTCTATTATTTCTGTGTGTAGTATTGTATTGTCTTGTTCATATTTATTTTGACATATTGGGTTGGCATTGTTCATTCCTTGCTATCTCTACTTTAGCCTCCTTCACCTTTATCATCTTCCACTTGTGCTGCCAAGCGTCGTGAGGAGGAATAGCTGACGTTCCTGCACCCAATTTGTGGCACTGTAAGGTGTCATTCTCTGTGATTGTACAATGTCTTTGGTCTTTGATGTCGTCAGTCCATTTTCATCCCAGGCACCCACTTGCTGTCATATCAAATCATCTTTGGTGTAGCACAAGTGCTGGTAACTGGTGTTGCATTCTAATGAGATGATCTTCTGTCTTTCAATTTATGTGGCACAAGGTGTTGATCTCACTGTTATTTCATACTCAGCCTCAGATAGTTAGCAGCTCTTCTCAGACATCACATCTCGCAGGTTTTGCTTTTTCATATGTCACTTTATTCATTTTAACATATCAGGAAACTTCCATGGAAACATAGCAGCAGGAAGCTGTGAGATTGTCAGATGATCTCCCCACTGTCAAATGAGTCAAATGTAGTCAGCCTGGTCAAATAGATAAGAACGTATGTTCTTAAACATCCGGTGTGCTAATGCCGAGGTATGGGGTTCAACCCCTAAACTGGACAGCAGTATACACAGATAAACAAAGCCTTTTATGATATACCAACAACCGTAATGACAGAAAAAAAAAAAACAATGTTTCTTTGCAATATGGCAATTTTGGTCTGTTTTGATTTCAGCTCACGAAGAAGAGCTGGACACTTACAGACTAACTGCAGAGGCAGCAGCAAACTTTATGTATGAAAGTAAGTCCGTGTGTGTATGTGAACTCCTCTTTTTTTTCTGCTCCTTAACTCCTATTGGGGTATATGCCCCTCAGCCAACTCACTTCAAGCCGTCCTATCTGTTGCTGTCTCCTGCAGCTCCATCCCTGTCCTCCCCATCCCTGTCCTCCCCATACTGTACATCTCTGTCTCTGACTAGACACTCCATCACATTCAAAACAATGTATTCCCGTAGTGAATCTAAGCACAGAAGCTACAAATAATGCACGATTTATGGCCTGGCATATTTCGCTGCATCTCGTCAGGTGATAGGGTGCAGTGTCTGTTTTATTAAAATGTTTTATTTCAATTTTTTAAATTTCAGAAATCGTAGTTTTATGCAAACATAAAGAGTTTGTGTTAAATTTGAAATTTACCTTTGGGATACCAAATGCTCCACATTTGAACATTACCTGTGACTGTGTTTTAAGTATTTCATCAAAGTATTATTTATTTCATGACATACAAGTCATCCCCTCACTGTGGCAAGTGATGAGTCCAGGTGTCAAATCCACGTCCGACCGTTCTTACGACATTACTAGCGGAGTTTGTTATCAACTTCACTAGTGTGCCGTCACTTTATATGTAGATTAAGAAAAATGTCTTTATATGGAGATGCAGAAGAATGTCTTTATATGGAGATGCAGAAGAATGTCTTTATATGGAGATGCAGAAGAATGTCTTTATATGGAGATGCAGAAGAATGTCTTTATATGGAGATGCAGAAGAATGTCTTTATATGGAGATGCAGAAGAATGTCTTTATATGGAGATGCAGAAGAATGTAACTGTGGGATTGGTAAAATGACAGTTGCAGGAGTTTCTAACATATGCAGAACCGAGAAAACTATTCTCAAACTTGCTCCATTTGAAGACAAAACTTCATGGAGATGTCATGGTGACTGCTGAAAAGTGTCTAAACAGAATTCAATGCAAATCATCAACAGGCAAGGTGTCCAGGGTGTGACACAATTCCAACAAATCCAGAAGCAGGTAAACTCAACGGCAATAAAAGGTCTGAAGGCCGGCAGATCATATAGTCCAGTGTATTTTCAAAACAATCCATGAAAGTCAATAATATCTTATATATAAATTAGGATCTCCGTCCGTCTGTCTGTCTGTATGTCCGTCTGTCCTTTGTGAGCTCGCGAACGGCCCATCCGATTGAGATGAAATTTTCTACACGCCTTCCTTTCATTCCAGAGCTGCCAACTGTGATATTTTGTTAGTGTGAAATCGCCTGCTTACTCAGTATTATTTCATTTTTCATTTTTCATCATAATTTCATATATTTCAGGGGACCTAACTCTGTAAAAGTTATTTCAAGGGGCATAACTTTTCTGTATAACTTATAGTCATATTGTGGCATCGTTTTCAAAGATTTATAAACTCTTTGTCTATAGTTATGTACCGGCATATGAGTTATAATAAATAATGATACAGTCTGTAAGGCATTTTCAAAGTTTTCATAAAAATAATGCACAATGCATAACATTGTAACTCATCTTTTTTTGCTTAAGAAGTTACTGTAGTCATGCAGGTGATTAGAAAGAGTTTTCATTAAAAATAATGGATGGTGTGTGGAAGAACGTTCTTTATGAATTTAATGAAGCCGGACAGGGTCAGGCAGACAGATAGACAGACAGACAGACAGATAGACAGTCGGGAACAGGAACTTATATGACTACTTATATAAATTAAATGAGATGCTTCACACCAGGAGCTGTGCGATGCCGGGCCAGGTCAGACAGACAGACAGACAGACAGACAGACAGATAGTCGGTAACGGGAACGGGAACTTATATGACTACTTATATGAATTAAATGAGATGCTTCCCACCAGGGACTGGGCGAAGCCGGGCAGGGTCAGACAGACAGATAGACAGACGGGAACTTATATGACTACTTATATGAATTAAATGAGATGCTCCACACCAGGAGCTGGGCAATGCCGGGCCGGGTCAGACAGACAGACAGACAGACAGACAGACAGACAGACAGTCAGTCGGTAACGGGAACGAGAACTTATATGACTACTTATATGAATTAAATGAGATGCTCCCCACCAGGGTCTGGGCGAAGCCGGGCAGGGTCAGCTAGTATATATATATATATATATATATATACCGTGTCTCTAATGGCGAGACGGGCCGGTAATTACAATATGAGATATGAGTAATAGATCGTTGAGACCACTAGACCCTAATAATTCATGCCGCTAGCCTTCTATCATTCCTAATCTGGAATCGGTTTGACCTTGCTGTGAGGTGCCAAGTCCCGTTTGGATATGTTGCCTTCTGTCCGTTATTTCGAGCTCATATATATCGTTCCAACTCTTCTCGTTGTCCTCTGCATTCTGTATTGGCCATGATAACGTTGTCTTGCCAGTCAGTATCGTTCCAAGTTCCAGACAACTTCAACGTGCTGCTTCTTGGGTAAAATCCATGATGTGACTGCCATAACTATTGATCAACAAAACTGACGAGAACTACGTCATGCGTCAAACGCCTAATTATATCTGCGTTTTTAGTTTGAGAGTTTTGCTCCTTCTACTTGTGCCGTCATTAGCTCTGTTACGACTTGGCAGCAACTGCTGCTTTCTTTGGATATATTCATGTTGATATCTCAAGATATACACAGAAGAATATAGAACTACAACACAGCTAATGAACTCATGCCTGTATCACTGCGTGGAATTGCTTTCTTTGGATATATTCATGTTTATATCTCAAGATATACGCAGAAGAATATGGAACTACAACACAGCTAATGAACTCTTGCCTGTATCACTGCGTGGAACTGCTTCCTTTGGATTTATTCATGTTGATATCTCAAGATATACGCAGAAGAATATGGAACTACAACACAGCTAATGAACTCTTGCCTGTATCACTGCGTGGAACTGCTTCCTTTGGATTTATTCATGTTGATATCTCAAGATATACGCAGAAGAATATGGAACTACAACACAGCTAATGAACTCATGCCTGTATCACTGCGTGGAATTGCTTTCTTTGGATTTATTCATGTTGATATCTCAAGATATACGCAGAAGAATATAGAACTACAACACAGCTAATGAACTCATGCCTGTATCACTGCGTGGAACTGCTTCCTTTGGATTTATTCATGTTGATATCTCAAGATATACGCAGAAGAATATGGAACTACAACACAGCTAATGAACTCTTGCCTGTATCACTGCGTGGAACTGCTTTCTTTGGGCATATTCATGTTGATGTTTCAAGATGTACACACTAGGAGAAGGATATGGAACAACACAATAGCTAATGGACTCTTGCCTGTATCACTGCATGGAATTTGGTTGAAGGATGACACAGACGCCATAAACAAAATATTGCACAATGTTTTGCCTGGCATATTTCACTGCATCTTGTCTGGTGCATGCTGCAGATTTATATGAAGTGGACAAACAATGAATACTGTGGCTGGAATACCAAATACATAGTCATTGATATTGTTTGAATGTCGAAAACGTTAGTTAGTTTGCACGTGATGAGATGCAGCGAAATATGCCAGGCAAGAAATGGTGCAATATTTTGTTTGTAGTGTCTGTTTACATTCACCAAGGGAATACTGTTTTGAAGGGTGAAAGGTCAGGAGTTGTTGGCTTGATAGCAACAACTGTTGTGATAAATATTATAGGCTGTTTTCATTTGACATCTGTTTTATTGAACTGGCGTTGTGCTGAAGGGGTTACCAACATAATTAATCATCCCGCATGCTGCATTTGAAATGCATTTGTGGGCGATTTGGAAGCAGACATCCTTTCTCTGATGTTCATACAATGATATGAGTGTTGGTGGTTCAGAAAGAAGTGGCAAACTACTGAACGTAAACTTGCCAACAAATCACAAACAGCCCAAAAATGCTGTGGTTGACTATGATGTCCTGTAAAGGATATGCAACTAACTTTAAAAAAAAAATTTAACTAACATTTATCTGCTTTCATTTGTCAACAGATTATGGAAAAGATGGCGACCCTGAGGCAGTTCTGCAGCAGACGTGGGCATTCATAGAAGTATGTTCAGCGATAACAGTGAACCTTGTTTTAGAAACCTTATATATGATTTCTATATCGTTTCTATACGATTCCTGTATCTTTTCTATATGATTTCTGTATTGTTTGTACATGATTTCTGCATCATTTCTATATGGTTTCTGTAACGTTTCTATGATTTAAATTTCAATTATAAGTTTCATTTGTGTCAGAAAAGAAGCCCACATGTCATTTTGTAAGTTGTTAAATGTTTCCTGCATTGAGAACTACATATGGTGAGAATTTATCATCATGTGCCATGCCGATAAGCGTATGCGGTCATGGTTTGCCAACTCACACGAAGGCCAGAGTTGTGGATCAGCTCTGTCTTCTTGTCTCGATGAAACCATGTGGCTAAGCAATCCTGATATTTATCTCCTTGCCTTCCCCTTGCTCTTGTCCCATCAATCTTGCCAGTTGTCACTAAGTGTTTTAGTTTATTTCTCTTCATTATGTGCCCCAAAAACAATCTTTACTGTCTACGTCTAATTTCTTGAATCAGTTTACGGTTTTCATCTTTTTCTTCTAGGACTTGCTCCTTGGTTTTTCTCTCCATCCATGATGTTCTTTGCATTTTCATCAGAAACCACATTTCCATGCCATTAGATGTTTCTCAGCTTGTCTAATTATTGTCCATGTTTCACATCCATATAACAGTATAGGTTCTGTGTAGCACTTCAACTCTTTTTTCTCTCTCTGCATTTGATAGTTTTTTTTTAATTGGTCTGTATGGTTTTTTTTTTTTTTTTTTTTACAAAAGGCAACCTTTGCCATTGCAATTCTTGTTCTACTCTTGGCAAGGCACCATTCATAAGATGTTAGTTACATCTCTTTCGAGATAGTTGAGTCAATTCACTTGTTTAAGAATTGGATATTACATTGTGGTATTTCTTTCTTCTTGGAGATGTGAGAATTGGAAGTGGTGATTATTTATGAGAATTAAAAGGTGATTATTTGTGACAATTGGAAATGGTGATTTTCTTGTGAGAATTGGAAGTGGTGATTATTTGTGAGCCGGTCTCCCGTAAGTAATGTGATGTGCGTGAGAATTGGTAGCAGTTCTCTCCGCATTGGTAAATTATGGGGTATGTGAGCTGGTCGCTCAGAAAGCAATGGTAGACTACTCAGCGTGATCTTGCCAAGAAATCAAGAATCAACTGAAAGATGCTGATGTTGACAGCGACGTCCTGTAAAATGATATGCGAAAAAAAAAAAAAAAAGATTATTTGTGAGAATCAGAAATGGCGATTTTTTTTGTGAGAATTGGAAGTGGTGATTATTTGTGGGAATTGGAAGTGGTGATTTTTTGTGAGAATTGGAAGTGGTGATTAGTTGTGAGAATTGGAAGTGGTTATTATTTGTGAGAATTGGAAGTGGTGATTTTTTGTGAGAATTGAAAGTGGTGATTATTTGTGAGAATTAGAAGTGGTGATTATCACTTAGAAATGGAAGTGGTGGTTATCACTTGGAGGACTTGAAGTGGTTGTAATATCTACCAGTGTTAACTATATGTAATCTTGTCCTCTAATTGCAGGCCAAGTTTTGCAAGAACCAGGAGAAAGCCAGGGAGATATGGAACCAGATCTTGCAGGCTGGTCACGGGGCGGAAGCTGCTCTGTGGCTAGAGTACTATAGACTGGAGAGGTAGTTCTCCAGTTTAAAGCCATTTGTGTGATTTGTTTATCATGGCATTATGTTGTTTAACATACCTTTAGAGCAAACAATTGTCAGGATTGAATGAAATATAAAGAAAGACTATTGTGTACAAATTGAGATTTTAGACATTTGATTGGCTGGTTGGTTGGATGGATGGGTGTGGTGATTGGTTGGTTGGTTGGATTGGTGGGTTGGATTGGTGGGGTGATTGGCTGGTTGGTTGGATGGGTGGGGGTGATAGGTTGGTTGGGTGGATGGGTAGGGTGATTGGTTGGGCTTGTGATTGAGTGGTGGGATGGGTGTTTGGTTGGTAGATCCTCTGTGAGACTGAGCTGTAACTGTAAAGTTTGAAGCTCTGGCGTTCAGGTGGTTTGAGCCCAGAAAAGGTCTGGCATCAGAGTGAGCTTGGTGTAGAGGCTGTGCTCCTGGCCAGCTACGAAAGTGCCCTCACCATGGGGACAGTTGCAGAGCTGTCAACCCCCCTGCAAGCTCAGAAACCAGCGGGATGTGCAAGACTGGTACAGAAACTTAACATCTAAAGAGAGGCATATTAGTGTGTAGCCAAGTCAGGATTCAGCACATCATATTCAGACTGGCTGGAGTGAGGCCTGGGTTGGTCATGTTTTCTCACCAGGTTGTGTGTGTTTTATTGTCAGCGGAAGATTAGGAGCAGAACATGAACAACATCTTATGCAGTAAGTTGTAAGAAAGAGAGTCCAGAAGTGCTATGTAGAACCAGTTTTGCTGTATGGCAGTGAATCTTGGAATGTCATCATCCAGGGCCTTGCCGGCAGGTGTGGGTGATCATGCTTCTCCACAAATTGCGATCTCCGACAGTGTGGATCAATTCATGTGCTGCCATGACACAAGACTATCAAGAATTTTCTCTCGCTGTCTTCCTGTCTCTCTCTTTCCACAAATCTTTTCGATTTTCACATGTTCGAGTATTTTGCCTTCTCATTATTTGACCAAAAAATTATGGCCGCTTCTTTCTGATGTTTGTGATAAGTTGTCTTTCTGATGTTTGTGATAAGTTGTCTTTGTGATGTTTGTGATAAGTTGTCTTTGTGACTTAGCCTCCCTCAAAATGTCCAGATTTCTCATTATCGCAGTCCAGTGAATTTTCATAATTCTTCTATAAAACCACATCTCCAAGGTTTCTAGGGATTTTCTCGCCTTGAAACATAAATGAACAAATTAGGAAGAACTTGCAAGCAATAGAATTGTGGTTCTTGAGACAGTTGTGAATTTCTTGAAATGCCTGCATAACTAACAACAATTACCTGAAAGAGGCTAATGAAACTAGAACATTATATACAACAATAAGACAGAGACAAACAGCATTCTTCGATCATGTGATGAGAAGAGAGGCATTGGAGAACATTGGGAAGGTCAGTGAGAAAAGAGGCAGAGTAAGAGAAATGTGGCTGGATGGACTGAGATGGTGGTTTGGAGGAATACTGCCATGTAGCGAGTCAGAGTGAATGACGTAATGAATAAGTTACAGAGAATTTGAGAAGTAATCTAGAACCAACAGATAGAGAAAGTCGCTATGTGACGTGAACAAGTAGAAAATGTCACAGTTGTTAGTTTGGCAACAACAGAAAGAGCTTGGGGCTGACGGCACGGAAGGCGGCAGGAATCTAGTCGAGTAGAGCACATTGTCAACAAACTATGAGGACATGGCAGTGAGAGCTAGCGACTACGTGGAAGAAGGGCTATAGCGTGAAGGCATCGTTCCTCGCAGGCAGGACCAACGGCTGCCCATGAAGGTGTAAGTTAGAACTCTGCGAGAATATGGCCAAGGTGACGGAACAGTCAACCCATGAGAGGCATGAGAACCGACGCTAGGCGATGAGAAGATGTCCAGAGATTAGAGCGGTTAGATCGGCTGTGTGAGTATCTTGGTTCTTCTTTACGACACCGGCCCTCCCGGCTGTTACGGGAATGGTGGTCTGAGCATGTATTGTTAACTTTATTATTATTACGATCACAAGCTGTTCGCCGGAAAATAAACGTTGACTTTACGGACATGTCGCCGGCTTTCTGGTTGTTGATGCTGTTGGCGCATTACGCTTCTAAAGTCTGTCCAAGTGGTTTCACCCCGATGACGACGAGTTGTTTCTGTTGATGTTCACTGATTGCATTTTCATAAACACCATTTTGGCAAATACCATCAGCAGAGTTGATCCAGAGCACCAAAGACCGAGATCTGGGGAGAGACATGAACACCTACACCATCAGGCAGGGCACACGGTGATGATTGCCAGCAGACTCCTCCAATGCCTAGCAGTAAACATGATACTTCAATACTAAAGACTTTTTATTCTTACCTGAAAGACATTCTGGTTTATTTTCTGTAGAACGTTTGGGGACAACAAGCACTGTCGGAGAATGTTACAGCGAGCCTTGAACTCTGTCACCGATTGGCCAGAATCAGTTACCAAGGCTTACATAAACTTTGAAAGAGAAGAAGGTATGTATTTACTCATTCTCTCACTGGCTAATTTGAAAATAACTGGAGGATGATGGGTAGAAAATGTGCAGGGTGTTAGAGTGTAATCTTGCCAAGAAATCAACAATCAGCTGAAAGATACTGATGTTGACAGCGATGTCCTGTAAAAAGATATGCGAACAAAAAAAATAATATATTGCACAAATAATATATTGCACAATTTATTGCCTGACATTTCACTGTGCGTTCTACAAAAACAAACAGTTTAACACACAGTGAAGTAGGGTAATAAATCCTTTCAACCGAAATACACAAAACAAATTGTTATCTGTTTCAGTATCGCCTCTGATAGTTAAATGTTCAGTTTATAGCTCTAACAGTGAAACTATCAGCCTGTAACTCTAACAGTGAAACTATCAGTCTGTAACTCTTAACAGTAAAACTATCAGTCTGTAACTCTAACAGTGAAACTATCAGTCTGTAACTCTAACAGTGAAACTATCAGCCTGTAACTCTAACAGTGAAACTATCTGTCTGTAACTCTAACAGTGAAACTATCAGTCTATACCAACAGTGAAATTATCAGACTGCAACTCTAACAGTGAAACGATCAGTCTGTAACTCTAACAGTAAAACTATCAGTCTGTAACTCTAACAGTGAAACTATCAGTCTGTAACTCTAACAGTGAAACTATCAGTCTGTAACTCTAACAGTGAAACTGTCAGTCTGTAACTCTAACAGTGAAACTGTCAGTCTGTAACTCTAACAGTGAAACTATCAGTCTGTAACTCTAACAGTGAAACTCTCAGTCTGTAACTCTAACAGTGAAACTATCAGTCTGTAACTCTAACAGTGAAACTGTCTGTAATTCTAACAGTGAAACTATCAGTCTGTAACTCTAACAGTGAAACTGTCTGTAACTCTAACAGTGAAACTATCAGTCTGCAACTCTAACAGTGAAACTATCAGTCTGTAACTCTAACAGTGAAACTGTCAGTCTGTAACTCTAACAGTGAAACTGTCAGTCTGTAACTCTAACAGTGAAACTGTCAGTCTGTAACTCTAACAGTGAAACTGTCAGTCTGTAACTCTAACAGTGAAACTGTCAGTCTGTAACTCTAACAGTGAAACTGTCAGTCTGTAACTCTAACAGTGAAACTGTCAGTCTGTAACTCTAACAGTGAAACTATCAGTCTGTAACTCTAACAGTGAAACGATCAGTCTGTAACTCTAACAGTGAAACTATCAGCCTGTAACTCTAACAGTGAAACTATCAGCCTGTAACTCTAACAGTGAAACTATCAGTCTGTAACTCTAACAGTGAAACGATCAGTCTGTAACTCTAACAGTGAAACTATCAGCCTGTAACTCTAACAGTGAAACTATCAGCCTGTAACTCTAACAGTGAAACTATCAGCCTGTAACTCTAACAGTGAAACTATCAGCCTGTAACTCTAACAGTGAAACTATCAGCCTGCAACTCTAACAGTGAAACTATCAGTCTGCAACTCTAACAGTGAAACTGTCAGTCTGCAACTCTAACAGTGAAACTGTCAGTCTGTAACTCTAACAGTGAAACTGTCAGTCTGTAACTCTAACAGTGAAACTGTCAGTCTGTAACTCTAACAGTGAAACTGTCAGTCTGTAACTCTAACAGTGAAACTGTCAGTCTGTAACTCTAACAGTGAAACTGTCAGTCTGTAACTCTAACAGTGAAACTATCAGTCTGTAACTCTAACAGTGAAACGATCAGTCTGTAACTCTAACAGTGAAACGATCATCCTGTAACTCTTAACAGTGAAACTATCAGCCTGTAACTCTAACAGTGAAACTATCAGCCTGTAACTCTAACAGTGAAACTATCAGCCTGTAACTCTAACAGTGAAACTATCAGCCTGTAACTCTAACAGTAAAACTATCAGCCTGTAACTCTAACAGTGAAACTATCAGCCTGTAACTCTAACAGTGAAACTATCAGCCTGTAACTCTAACAGTGAAACTATCAGCCTGTAACTCTAACAGTGAAACTATCAGTCTGTAACTCTAACAGTGAAACTATCAGTCTGTAACTCTAACAGTGAAACTGTCTGTAACTCTAACAGCGAAACTATCAGTCTGTAACTCTAACAGTTGCTTGCTTGCTTGTGTTCATTGGCTTGAGCTCCAACGCGAAGTCCTGTATGTCGGATGAAGGCATCCTGTTGTCCAACATCAGTGTGATGTCATACAGGACCTGAGTTTTGCGTGAGTATCCGTTGTCCCATGTCTGGCTTATTGGTGTGCAGACTGGTGGTTCCTCGCCGTACAGGCAGACACTCCAACTTCGGAGGAATCAGCGATCCTACTGACCTTTGCCAGGACCCCGAAGGGACCTGTTGCCCAGGACGCTCGACGAGGACGCGTCAATAGGTCTTGGCCAGTATATAACCCGGCCCTGGTGCCTTGGAAACACCTCTGCGTCCCACTCTAACAGTGAAACTATCAGTCTGTAACTTAAAAAGTCGCTTAAAAGTCGACAGGGTCGACTTCATTGCACCGGGTTTTATCCCATATGGCTCGGTCTCTTTCCGCAGCGCAGAAAGCGTCACACAAAGCACGAACTCTGTAGCTCTAGTAACGACCCACAGGAGCCTCTGAACAATTCAACTCGGGAACCGAAGGACTCGGCCCGGAATCAAACCCACAACCTTCGGAGCCCGAGTTAAACGGCTTGACGACTTCGCCACGAAGACTCCAAGTCTGTAACTCTAACAGTGAAACTATCAGTCTATAACTGTAACAGTGAAACTATCAGTCTGTAACTCTAACAGTGAAACTATCAGTCTGTAACTCTAACAGTGAAACTGTCAGTCTGTAACTCTAACAGTGAAACTATCAGTCTGTAACTCTAACAGTGAAACTATCAGTCTGTAACTCTAACAGTGAAACTATCAGCCTGTAACTCTAACAGTGAAACTATCAGCCTGTAATTCTAACAGTGAAACTATCAGTCTGTAACTCTAACTGTGAAACTATCAGTCTGTAACTTTAACAGTGAAACTATCAGTCTGTAACTCTAACAGTGAAACTATCAGTCTGTAACTCTAACAGTGAAACTATCAGTCTGTAACTCTAACAGTGAAACTGTAACTCTAACAGTGAAACTATCAGTCTGTAACTCTAACAGTGAAACAGTCTAAACTAGATAGTGAAACTAACAGTCTGTAACTCTGTATTATGTGAGTGAGGGAAAAAAGCATAAAATTCTAGAATATTCAGTAGCAGTAAGTTTTTGATTCTGCCATCTTCATCTTTCCCAGGTGACTTGGAGCAATATGACACCGCAGTTGCTAAATGTGAGGCACAGTTGGAGAGAATCAACGAGCGCAGAGCCAAGGCAGCTGAGAAAGAAGAGGCTCTCCGGAATGCAAATAAGAAAGACCAGGCCGTTAAAAAGTCTGCCAAGAAACAAAAAGTAGATCTGAAAGAAAAAACCCAAATTTCAGAAACAGCAGGCAAAGCAACAAATGTTCAAAAGGTCAATAAAAATAAAAGAAAGGTAAATGTAAAAATGTTAAGGCTTCTCTGACCAGGCACTGTTACCTTTTATTGCATAACTGTCCACTTGTTAAACAGTTGTAGCTAACACAGCTTGTTTTTTTTTCATTTTCATCTGTGCATTGATATGCAAGCATTTCATTTAAATATGACATTAGCTTTCCGTTAATTTATGGTTGATTGGTTAACATGTGGAAGATCGAGTTGTAACTGTTAAGTCTGATGCTGACTCCTGGTTCACTCAGGTGAGTTGAAAGGTTCTCAATCCTTCACCAGCTCTCCTGCCTTATGCATTTCCATACCTAGGGCGTCTTTACTGTCCCTTGACCTTCATCGTGTTGGTCAGCTTCTGCCTCTTCTGCTAAGAACCATGCCTTATGTTCTTGTTCTTGATAAACTTCTGTGATATTTATATATATGTCCAAAGTTGCGAGATAGAAAACAAACTGACCAATAAAAAGATGTCATTTGTAATGAGAAAAAGAGTGTTGAAGTGCTACATAGAACTGTACACCCGGGAAGGTTAACAAGCACCCGCAGGTGTCAGATGTGTTGGCCTAAAGGCGTAATTAAACAGGCACAACGCAATTGCATCTGAAAAAACACTCTGGATGAATGCAGAAGAAGAAGAAGAACCTGTACTTTTGTATGGATGTGAAACATGGACAATGAGCAGACAAGCTGGAAAACATCTAATGGCAGTGGAAATGTGGTTTCTGAAGAAAATGCAAAAAATACCATGGACAGAGAGAGAAAAAAATGAGCAAGTCTTTCAAGAAACAAATGAAAGTATGTACTTGACGAGATGCAGCGAAATATACCAAGCAATAAATTGTGCAATCTACTGTTTGAGTCTTCGTTATTCAAATGAAAACTGTAGACTGATTAGAGAAATTAGGCATGGTCAAGATATTTAGGCTCGCTATAAAAAGAAATAAACTGAAGACTTGGTGACAACTAGCAAGACCGAGGGGAAAATAACAAGAGGAGGACAAGAGAGGTAAATATCTAGATGGCTTGGCAACAAGGCATGATTGAGACAAAAACACAAGAGCTGAACTATGACTCTGGTGATCAAAACATGACGACCACCCATGCTTATGGCAGTGCACTTGAAATGTTGATGATAAAAGTTTCTAAAACATAAGCCAGTTTTCTTCAATGTTAACATTTTATAGGATGTCTGTATTTTTCTTCTTATTGATCTTTTTGTATTAGAACTTGTGCCTCTACCTCCAGTGATTGTGAAATGATCCGTAAGTCACATCCATATGTTGTCACAGAAAAGATTCATGGTTTCTTCTTCTGCGTTCATCCAGAGTTTTTTTTTTCCGGACGTGATTGCGTTGTGCCTGTTTACAGCAGAGCTGCGTTCTTGCGCTGTTAGGCCGACACATCCGACTTCTGCGGGCATTTGTTGACCTGGTTAACCTTCCCGGGGGATTCATGGTTTTCTTTTGGCGATCACTAACTTTGAACTTAAGCGTAGTATTTGCATGTGCTACTACCACTAGTTGTTGCCACTACTAAGGATTGGAATGGTTTTGTGTGTGGGTTAGCTTTTCGTTACCAGTGTCCCTCGCCAACAGTTCAACCCACTCTGACGTCTGAGGGACTTGTTATTTATGACCCTAAGTCAAGGAAAAAGAAAGTCATTTTAGTCCAACTGACCAGTGACGAGATTGAACCCGCTGCCTCGGCATCAGCTCACCAAAAGTTTAAGAGCGCAAACTCTTATCTGTTTGATCATGCTAATCTCCAGTGCACTTTTTCACAATGTTTACTTTTGTTTGTTTGTGGTCTTGTGCCAGGGGATTTTCATGTCCACCCTATGCTCTGCTAGGGCCAGTCTCTTTCTGACTTCTTGACAGCAGTCCTGATTGTTGTTGATTATGTTCTGTATACAAGTAGTTTATGACATCTGACATTCTTTACAATGATGAAATCTTGTGTTTCCAAATTTGTTGATTCATCTTCCAGATTGAGGTTTCCAACCATGGCGCGGGTGATCATGTGACATCCAAGGTAGCACAGAATGATGTAGATGAGCCTCAAAAGAAGAGGCTTAAAGAAGGTATTGGAAAATAGCCAGATTGTTACCAACTTAAGTGTATGTTTGGTTTGTACAGTTTTGAAATATTGTATATATTCTCATCAGAACACTCAAGATTGTTATTTCAATCTCTGTCTCTGTCTCTGTCTCTCTCTCTCTCTCTCTCTCTCTCTCTCTCTCTCTCTCTCTCTCTCTCTCTCTCTCTCTCTCTCTCTCTCTCTCGGGATAGGTGTGATTGGGTGTGGAATGTGCGGGTGGGTAAAGGATGTATGTGAGGGTGGGGGATGTGTGAGTGTGGGTGGGTAGATGGGAGTTGTATGTGTTGATGGATGGGTGGGGGATGTGTGGGTGTGAGTGGTTGTGGGATGAGTATGTGAGTGGGTGGATATATGTGGGAGATGAGTGTATGGGTGTGAGATGTGTGTGTGTGGGTGGGAGGTGTGTGTTTGTGGATGGGGGATGTGTCTATGGGTGGGGAAATGTGTGTGTGTGTGCATGGGTGGTGTGTGTGTGTGGTTAAGGGATGTGTGATTGGAGCATGGGTGGGTGGAGGATGTGTGGGTGGGTGAGTGTGTGTATGGGCGTGGGATGTGTGGGTGGGTGGGGGAAAGTGTGAAAGTGGGGGATGTGTGGGTGGATTCTAGTTTTGTGTGTGTGTAGGTGGGGATGTGTGGTTGGGAGATGTGTGATTGACTGGGTGTTTGGTGGTCTGTGTGTGTGTGGTGGATATGTGGGTGGTGGAGTGTTGATGGGTTATGGGATGAGTGGAGGTGTGTGTGGGTGGGGAGATGTGTATGGGTGGGCGGGTGCATGTATGTGTGCCTGGGGGTGTGTGTGGGTGGGTGGGGGATGTGTGGTGGGTGGGAGATGTGTGTGTGTTTGGGGAGATGTGTGTAGGTTGGGGATGGGTGGGGGGCATGTATGTGTGCCTGGGTGTGTGTGGTTGGGTGGGGCTTGTGTGGATGGATGGGTGAATGGTTGGGGTATGTGTCTTATAACATGGTAATATGCATTGTTTATGTTTACAACATTCATTTGACAATGTTTTTTCCTATGTGAATGTATTAAGCATTATTGAAGAACGAAAGATGATTGATTGGAAGGGCTGAGCCCAATTTGTTATCCTTTGAAAATAAAGTCAGTCTGTTTGGTCATTCGTTCGTTTTTCATTCTCTCTCTCTCTCTCTCTCTCTCTCTCTCTCTCTCTCTCTCTCTCTCTCATCTCTCTCTCTCTCTCTCTCTCTCTCTCTCTCTCTCTCTCTCTCTCTCGCTCGCTTCCATGCATGCACAAAAACACACCTCTTTAATTATAATACACATCTTAAGGGAACGAAAGATCTCAGCATGAGAAATAAAGCACTTAAGAAAACAAGAGGCAGTGGAGATGTGTTCTTGAATTTACAAAAGAGTGTATTGTTGGGTGCGTGTGACCACAATGAGCTGCAACAATAACTGAATCATAAAGCTGTTTTTCTCTCCCACTGTAAAACCACAAAGGGAAACTATTCACAAATATTTGTAATACAGGGGGAAACTACTCCAAACAATATTTGTAAACTAATTAGTATTAGAATTTCACTTCCATTAAAAAAATATGTTCAGTATTTTGCAAAGGATAATTAATTTAGCGGAACACCTTGCGATATTAGTTAAATGCTGCATTTGCAGTATGGCAGCACTCAGTGCAAAATCCATCAGGGCCAATGTTATATAGTTAACTGTATTATTATCTGTATATATTAATCATACATTTGACAACTTTATTGCTGTCTGTGTCTATTAAGGTGAGCAAGCACAGCATCAACAGAACGAGGCAAGCAATGAAGGAAAAATACACGGAGAAACTGTTCAGCATGACCCTTCTAAAGATAACATCACTGCCTTTGTATCAAATCTGGATTTTTCTGTAGAGGAGGATAAAATCAGAGAATTATTCCAAAAGGTAGGCCAGATTCTAGTAGGAAAAACAGATTCTAAAAGGTAGGTCAGAGTCTATTAAGAGGGCCAGATTCCGAAAGGTGAAACACATTGTATTAGAACAGATTCTAAAGGATGGAGCGGATTCTATTAGGACAGACACATTTTTAGCATATTCCGGGGCATTGTAGTGAAAGAGTAGAATCCTGTAGTCAGTAGAATTGAGCATTGTTTTTGAATTACATCACGAAGCATCATTCACCATACATGCATCATTCCTCAGTAGAATTGACCATTGTTTTTGAATTGCATCACAAAGCATCATTCACCATACATGCATCATTCCTCAGTAGAATTGAGCATTGTTTTTGAATTGCATCACAAAGCATCATTCACCATACATGCATCATTCCTCAGTAGAATTGAGCATTGTTTTTGAATTGCATCACAAAGCATCATTCACTATACATGCATCATTCCTATTGTTATTTTCTTCTGAAAATGGAATAAAAGCACTCTCTTGGAATTCCAAAACATTGTAAACAACCTCCCCGTTGATGCAACACCTTGAATGTCTTTGTTGAAAGTAAAGAAGGATGTTTCTATTATGTTGAAGCACATTTTGATTCTGGTTGGTAATAAAAACCTGTAACAATCCTGTAACAATCTTTTGAGCATGTCATCTTCATCTGCATACTGGGTGAGATGTTTCAATGGATTCAGTTAATTTTGTGTTCTTTAGTCAGTTGGCTGGGCATCGAATGTGAGCATACTTTGTAGATATTCACAGCATGTATTATAATATAGGCTAAATCATGAGAGCATCCTGATGAAGTTGCAACACTGTCTATCATTACCTGCCTCTCAACTTGAATAATCGCTGTGACCTGCCGCACATTTGATTCTCTCACAATCTGGACAGGGCAACCAGGTGGTTCTACACCCACGTATGAACATCCTGTAGAGAACTAACTCATCCGGGTCTCTACTGTTTTTCATGACAAATACTTGCCACCATAGACAACCAACATCTCTGTATGAATATCCTTGCCACCATAGACAGTCAACATCTCTGTATGAATATCCTTGCCACCATTGACAGTCAACATCTCTGTATGAATATCCTTGCCACCATTGACAGTCAACATCTCTGTATGAATATCCTTGCCACCATTGACAGTCAACATCTCTGTATGAATATCCTTGCCACCATTGACAGTCAACATCTCTGTATGAATATCCTTGCCACCATTGACAGTCAACATCTCTGTATGAATATCCTTGCCACCATTGACAGTCAACATCTCTGTATGAATATCCTTGCCACCATTGACAGTCAACATCTCTGTATGAATATCCTTGCCACCATTGACAGTCAACATCTCTGTATGAATATCCTTGCCACCATTGACAGTCAACATCTCTGTATGAATATCCTTGCCACCATTGACAGTCAACATCTCTGTATGAATATCCTTGACAGTAGGTCCTCTGGCAACAAACCTCATAACAGCTGTTCATTGAGGGTGCAATCTTTGAGTGTGGCTGATTGCCAGTATGCTAGTGTGGGGGTGCAATCTTTGAGTAGTGTGGCTGATTGTTAGAATGCTAGCGTGGTGGTGGGGGGGGGGGGGGGGGGGGGTGTTTGCGTATGGCTAATTGCCAGAGTGCTAGTGTGAGTGTGCAATATGTGATTATAGCTGATTGCCAGAGTGATAGTGTGGAGGTGCAATCTTTGAGTATGGCTGATTGCCCGGATGCTAGTGTGAGGGTGTAATCTTTGAGTATGGCTGATTGCCAGGATGCTAGTATGGCTGATTGCCAATATGCTAGTGTGTGTGTGTGTGGGGGGGGGGGGGGGGGGGTCGGTGCAGTCTTTGAGTATGGCTGATTGCCAGGACGTAACAAAATATGCCAGGCAATAGATCATGCAACATATTGTTTGAGGCTTCTATGTTGAAAAGGTTTTAGATATGTTTGACTTATTTTCTGTTTTTTTCTAACAGTGTGGGGAGATAACCAGTATTCGACTTGCCCGCAACTACAAGGGCAGGTCAAAGGGTTTTGGATATGTTGAGTTTACAGACAGCGTAAGTCTCAACTATATGTCCTTTGCTTTCCTCTTCTTCTTGTACATGTCAATTCTTTCATCATTTAGTCCTTTGTAAACAAAGTAAACTCATGAGCTGTGACAGTTTTGGCAGCAAGGTTTGCAAATTGGAAAGAAATCACCCCTCAAAGCTGACATCAAACACTGAACTACTGCGATGGTGAGCCACAGCAGCATGCTTTCCAGTTTTAAATAATTTGACATAGCCTTAACAATATGCCAGTTTTAAATGTGTTGACAAAGTCATATCAGTATATCAATTTGCCAATTTTAAAAGATATTTTCATATGTTAGATAATATTTTGGCAAACGCATAGCTGTATGCCAGCTTGCCAGTTTAAAATGATGTGTTTGCAAACCCATAGTAGTATGCCAGTTTTACATTTGTTGGAAAGATAACAGAAATGCCAGTTTTAAAAGATTTTTGACAAAGCAATATGCCAGCTTGCCAGTTTTAAATGATTTATTGGCAGAGCCTGGGAAATATTCGGGGACATTTTGATTCACAATTGGGCTCAGCTGGAGAGAGATAGTCCTTTACTTTTTTTAAAATTATAAACTTAACCAGACATGCATTACTGCACCTACCATGAGCTAAACCTGTGACAGTTTAAAAAAAATTACATCATCCATTTAAAAAGAAAATTGAATGAAATTGACAGAATTCTGTGCTGAAGGCGTTAAAACTGGACCGAGAGTTTATTGATAGTCGCCCAGTGTTCGTGTCTCGCTGTGAGGACAGAAGCATGGCCAAATCCTTACCCCAGTTTAAGGTCAG
The DNA here is from genome assembly GCA_963921405.1 of Cepaea hortensis. Lineage (NCBI taxonomy): Eukaryota > Metazoa > Mollusca > Gastropoda > Stylommatophora > Helicidae > Cepaea > Cepaea hortensis. Next base: position 99,650,574 of record OY992890.1, read on the forward strand.
TTTGTTTTAGTGCATCCTGGTATCTGTAAGTAAGACTTTACAACACTTTGTAAAAATTACATTCATTTCTATATATCTACATAAATAGGTGTATTTTTGTAAGTATACAGATATGTATTCAAGTATGTTGTGACAACCGTAAAAATTTATGGAAAGAGAGATTAAGGAAGACAAAGAGAAGTATCTTGACAGCCTCTTGTCATGACACAGAATGGAGCCTGCACACGAAGTGATACAATCCGTTGGAGATCACAAGATATAGAGAAGCAAGGCCACCCACGTTAGTCGGCAAGGCATTTGATGTTGACAGACATATGTAACAATAATGTAAGGTGTAGCTCCAAGAAGAAGAGTTGGGGGCTGAACGACATGGCAGTGGACACAGGGCAGTAAAGACACCCTGGGTGTGAGAGAGGGCAGTGGAACTAGTGAAGGATTGGGGAGCTATGATGAGAGCAACTTCCTGCAGCCCTGCAGAGAGTTTCTTACCTGATAATGATTATACACATATCATACATATACAGATATACAATACACATATCATACATATACACATATATGATACACATATCATACATATACACATACATGATACACATATCATACATATACACATACATGATACACATATCATACATATACACATAAATGATACACATATCATACATATACACATACATGATACACATATCATACATATACACATATATGATACACATCATACATATACAGATATACAATACACATATACTGATACACATATATGATACACATACATATACACATACATGATATACATATACACATATATGATACACATAAATATACACATATATGATATACATATCATACATATACACATATATGATACACATATCATACATATACACATATATGATACACATATCATACATATATGATGACACACAGAAGCCACAACTAATTCAGTTCAGTTCAGTTCAGTTATCAGTTGGGGTATCTTCATTGCACTCCGGACATGTCCATAGGTGCTCAGATCCTCCCTCCAGCATATGCAATATATATATAAATATATATTTAAATATATATAAATAGCCACAACTAATATATTGCATGATTTATTGCCTGACATATTTCACTGCATCTCGTCAGGTGCATACTGCAGATTTTTATATCGTATGAAGTGAATAAATGAATAATAATTTGTCAGAAATACTAAGTGCATAGTCACTGATATTGCTGATATTGTTTGAATATGGAGTAAGTTATCATCATGGTTCTACGAACGATAATCGATTGCTGTATATATATATATATATATAGAAGCAGCATTGATTAAGCGATTCCACCCATTGCTATGCAAACAAAAGTACTTTCTGTTAGACTTTCGTGTGAATAACTCAACTCCACAATCAGACAATATTAATGACTATCTTCTTCTTTTTCTTCAGCATTCCTAGCCTTTGAGGTTCTTTGCTGCAGATACAAGCCATCTTCAATCGTCTCTCTGGTTGACCTTCTCTTGCCAGTCACTGATTCCAAGAGCTTGTAGGTCTGTACATGTATTATCTCTCCACCGTCTTCTTGGTCTACCTCTGGGCCCACGGTCATTTATGTCCTGAGTGTAATTTCCTGAGTAATATCAATGACTATGCACTTAGTATTTCTGCCCAAGCTCTCTCAAAGTTGTTTTCTGTTCCTCTTAACTCAGTCAATCTCAGTTGTTACTGTCTATCCCAGTCGTTTCTCACCCACCCTGTCCCAATTACTTTAGCTCATTCAGACAGATTCATCTATCACATCACCCACAGCAAGCTTGATGAATGTTTGTGATCTTGTTTCTTGTGACAGTATGCTACCAGACTTGAGAAGAACAAATTGTTCATCAGGGGTCTTCCCTTCACAGTGACAAGAGAAGAACTGGAGGCAATTTTCAGTGAGGTGAGTTTTCTTCTCTCTTCATCATCATCATCATCATCATCATCATCATCATCATCATCATCATCATCATGTGTCAGTGAGGTAAGCTTTCTTCTGTCTGTTAGGACATCACCGAGACAGCCTGCAACATTTATGTTCATAAGACAGGTGATTACTCCCAGTGAGAGACACAACCTGTAACATTTATGTTCATAAGACAGGTGATTACTCCCAGTGAGACACACAACCTGTAACATTTATGTTCAGAAGACAGGTGATTACTCCCGTTGATACACACAGCCTGTAATATTTATGTTCATAACACAGGTGATTACTCCCATAGAGACAGCCTGTAGTATAGGGGGGGGGGGGGGGTCAATGCCACCCCAGCCACCTTGACTTAGAATACGATCAGCGTTGCCAGTAGTGGGTTGTGCTCAATATTTAAATTTCAAATCCCGAAACAACCAATAAATCAATTTGATTATTGCTCGCTGGATTTTAGGAGGCCTGGTGTTCCTTGCCAGTGAGAAGTCCTGATCGTTCGGGTCCACATCGATTGACGGACGTCAGTCGCGGCAATTGGGCAATCTTGAGCATAGCCTGCGGTGGGTGACGTTGTGGTGTTTTGTTATGTTAATTTGGCTGTGTCCAGTGTGTGCCGCATGGTTACACACCCGCTTCACACGCGTGATCCGGGGCTTGTTTCCGGATCCGGTCAGAGATATGCACTACTGGCGAGCTCAAACGAGAGTGAAACTCGAGTATAGTGCTTCCATATTGACGTGGATAGGCCTTATTTTCATACCAGAATACGATCAGCGTTGCCAGTGGTAATGTTATTAACTCCATAATAACAGTTTTATAAACTAATTAATCAAACTAATTTACTCTTATTAACACTGGAGGGGGGGGGGGGCGCTGGTGAAGACCCCTTCTGATCATCAGAAGCCTCCTGTTATGCTTGCTCCGTGGTGAGTGGAGTTCATATTACTGACTGCTGTGACATGGCACATGTTAAAAAGCTTATCACTTTATTACTCTCTCTGCTAGTCTCTATGGAGAGATGGTTATTGTCTGCCTTGTGGTCCGAAGGTTGTGGGTTCAATTCCAGACTTTGTCATTCAGTCTATGTGAGTGATTTTCTCGGGGGCTCCTGGGAGTCATCGCTGGAGCTACGGAGTTTGTGCTTTGTGTGACACTTTCAGCAGGCCGCCCTACGGAAAGAGATCAAGCCATATGGGAGGAAACCCGGTGTAGGGACGTGGATCTTCTTGCCTGTAAACTGTAACTGTATGGCTGTGTCTGTGTAACATAATGTGAATAGTTGATACTGCTGCACATGGCTCAGACACATGTTAAACTGTATCAGTGTAATGTCATGAGAATAGTTGATACTGCTGCACATGGCTCAGACACAGGTTAAACTGTCTGGCTGTATCTGTGTAACATCATGAGTATAGTTGATACTGCTGCACATGGCTCAGACACAGGTTAAACTGTATCAGTGTAATGTCATGAGAATAATTGATACTGCTGCACATGGCTCAGACACAGGTTAAACTGTCTGGCTGTATCTGTAACATCATGAGTATAGTTGATACTGCTGCACATGGCTGAGACACAGGTTAAACTGTCTGGCTGTATCTGTGTAACATCATGAGTATAGTTGATACTGCTGCACATGGCTGAGACACAGGTTAAACTGTCTGGCTGTATCTGTGTAACATCATGAGTATAGTTGATACTGCTGCACATGGCTGAGACACAGGTTAAACTGTCTGGCTGTATCTGTGTAACATCATGAGTATAGTTGATACTGCTGCACATGGCTGAGACACAGGTTAAACTGTCTGGCTGTATCTGTGTAACATCATGAGTATAGTTGATACTGCTGCACATGGCTGAGACACAGGTTAAACTGTCTGGCTGTATCTGTGTAACATCATGAGTATAGTTGATACTGCTGCACATGGCTGAGACACAGGTTAAACTGTCTGGCTGTATCTGTGTAACATCATGAGTATAGTTGATACTGCTGCACATGGCTGAGACACAGGTTAAACTGTCTGGCTGTATCTGTGTAACATCATGAGTATAGTTGATACTGCTGCACATGGCTCAGACACAGGTTAAACTGTATCAGTGTAATGTCATGAGAATAGTTGATACTGCTGCACATGGCTGAGACACAGGTTAAACTGTCTGGCTGTATCTGTGTAACATCATGAGTATAGTTGATACTGCTGCACATGGCTCAGACACAGGTTAAACTGTATCAGTGTAATGTCATGAGAATAGTTGATACTGCTGCACGTGGCTCAGACACATGTTAAACTGTCTGGCTGTATCTGTGTAATGTCATGAGAATAGTTGATACTGCTGTACGCGGCTGAGACACAGGTTAAACTGTCTGGCTGTATCTGTGTAATGTCATGAGAATAGTTGATACTGCTGCACATGGCTGAGACACAGGTTAAACTGTCTGGCTGTATCTGTGTAATGTCATGAGAATAGTTGATACTGCTGCACATGGCTCAGACACTGATTGACATTTCAGCACGGAAGCATCAAAGAGATCCGCCTGGTGACCTATAGAAATGGAAGCCCCAAAGGGCTAGCTTATGTGGAGTACGACAATGAGGTACGTTCAGAGCTTGGCTTCCTGCTTGTTTTGTCTACATGTAGTTTGGGTTTTGTCTCTGTGTAGGAAGTGTTCAACCCAGTTTTGTCTCTGTGTAGGAAGTGTTCAACCCAGTTTTGTCTCTGTGTAGGAAGTGTTCAACCCAGTTTTGTCTCTGTGTAGGAAGTGTTCAACCCAGTTTTGTCTCTGTGTAGGAAGTGTTCAACCCAGTTTTGTCTCTGTGTAGGAAGTGTTCAACCCGGTTTTGTCTCTGTGTAGGAAGTGTTCAACCCAGTTTTGTCTATGTAGGAAGTGTTCAACCCAGTTTTGTCTCTGTGTAGGAAGTGTTCAACCCAGTTTTGTCTCTGTGTAGGAAGTGTTCAACCCAGTTTTGTCTCTGTGTAGGTAGTGTTCAACCCAGTTTTGTCTCTGTGTAGGAAGTGTTCAACCCAGTTTTGTCTCTGTGTAGGAAGTGTTCAACCCTGTTTTGTCTATGTAGGAAGTGTTCAACCCAGTTTTGTCTCTGTGTAGGAAGTGTTCAACCCAGTTTTGTCTCTGTGTAGGAAGTGTTCAACCCAGTGTTCAACCCAGTTTTGCCTATGTAGGAAGTGTTCAACCCAGTTTTGTCTCTGTGTAGGAAGTGTTCAACCCGGTTTTGTCTCTGTGTAGGAAGTGTTCAACCCAGTTTTGTCTATGTAGGAAGTGTTCAACCCAGTTTTGTCTCTGTGTAGGAAGTGTTCAACCCAGTTTTGTCTCTGTGTAGGAAGTGTTCAACCCAGTTTTGTCTCTGTGTAGGAAGTGTTCAACCCAGTTTTGTCTCTGTGTAGGTAGTGTTAAACCCAGTTTTGTCTCTGTGTAGGAAGTGTTCAACTCGGTTTTGTCTCTGTGTAGGAAGTGTTCAACCCAGTTTTGTCTATGTAGGAAGTGTTCAACCCAGTTTTGTCTCTGTGTAGGAAGTGTTCAACCCAGTTTTGTCTCTGTGTAGGAAGTGTTCAACCCAGTTTTGTCTATGTAGGAAGTGTTCAACCCAGTTTTGCCTATGTAGGAAGTGTTCAATCCAATTTTGTCTCTGTGTAGGAAATGTTCAACCCGGTTTTGTCTCTGCGTAGGAAGTGTTCAACCCAGTTTTGTCTATGTAGGAAGTGTTCAACCCAGTTTTGCCTATGTAGGAAGTGTTCAATCCAATTTTGTCTCTGTGTAGGAAGTGTTCAACCCAGTTTTGTCTCTGTGTAGGAAGTGTTCAACCCAGTTTTGTCTATGTAGGAAGTGTTTAACCGGGCCTGAAATGGGTTCCAGGAAATATCTTGGAATATAAAGGTGGCTGGCATGCTACAACCCACAGCACCCGCTGACTGCCAGTGGGTCTATAGGACTGGGTCTAGCAACATATGTCTCCAGCTGTGTAAAAGTGTTCATTGCGTACTTAGAGAGTGTGGTGGCTTAGAGAGTGGCATGGGACTGGCTGTCTCATCCCATAGAAAACTTGACCTGCAACATGCATCCAGTCAGAACAATTCAACCCCCGGGAAGGTTAACCCGGTCAACAAATGCCAGCAGAAGTCGGATGTGTCGGCCTAACAGCGCAAGAACGCAGCTCTGCTGTGGACAGGCACAACGCAATCACGTCCGAAAAAAAAAAACTCCGGATGAACGAAGAAGAAGAAGAAGAACAATTCTACAAAGGCCTGAGTAGGAGTTGGTGGGAGATGACAGGCAGTAGAAAGTGGCTCAGGGGTGGGGCGTCCTCATCTCAGTCCAGTAGACCTGGTTCTATTTACAGTGGATAATGTGAATGTTTACAGTAGACCTGGTTCTGTTTAGTGGATAATGTGAATGTTTACAGTAGACCGTGTTCTTTTTACAGTGGATAGTGTGGATGTTTACAGACCCGTTTCTGTCTACAGTGGATAGTGTGGATGTTTACAGCAGACCCATTTCTGTTTACAGTGGATAGCATGGTTGTTTACAGCAGACCTGGTTCTGTTTACAGTGGATAGCATGGTTGTTTACAGCAGACCTGGTTCTGTTTACAGTGGATAGTGCGGATGTTTACAGCAGACCCATTTCTGTTTACAGTGGATATTATGGGTGTTTACAATAGACCGTTTCCTATTTACAATGGATTGTATGGGTGTTTACAGTATACCTGGTTCAATTTACAACATGGATAGTACAAATCTTTACAGCAGACTTGGTTTGGTTTACAGTGGATAGTACACAATAAGAAAAGGAAGATATTCTTCCACCTGATGCTTGGGTATTAGATAGTTGAAAAACATAGGGGAGCCTGTGTAAGTGTTGTGTGCATAAAAAATCTCTTGGTGGTTGGAAATTGAAAATAACCGGCTGAATTGGCCATTATCTCATCTTGTTCCTCTTATACCTTGAAGTGTCCGTTTATGGGCTTCATATATTGAGATTCCCATGGATTCTGTTATTCCCTCTGTCCATTGTTTACATGGCCTCATTTTCTGGTTCCATTTAGTCTATACATATGCAAACTTTCACGCCAGAATAATTTTATCACACGTGATTCTGTCACTTTTTATATTCACATTTAAATGCTTCAAGTAGTTCTATTATGTTCTGATTACTGTTTTTGAACATTAATTTCTTGATTTCAGATTACGTTTTTTTTTTAAACCCGAGTTTCTGAATTTTATTAGATACCTGCATGTTATATATTATGTCATGTAAGTATTACCTTTACTGAAAAGCTGAGTGACTTGTTTTTCTATACAGATGTAAATATTAGGCGAAGAAACTAGACACAGCAATGATGTTTTTGAGAAGAATGTTGATAATATAATATCATAGACAGAGAAGAATTATGAAAATATACACAGAGAAGAAAACAAACTCTAAGGATTCAAGATCTGCAGATATTACAGTCAACACTCGATATCTTACAGTCAAGACTCAGTATCCAAAACAGTGTATTTCCTTTGTGAATTTACAACAAAGAAGCCACAAACAAAATGTTGCATGATTTATTGCCTGCAAGTTTGCACGTGGCAATGCTGTGAAATATGTGGGGCAATAAATTGTGCAATGTGTTGTTTGTTGCTTCTGTGCTTAAATACTCAGTATCACAGAGACCACACAGACTACACTCACTATCACACAGACAACATTCAATATACAGACAACAAACCATTACACATGGACAACACTCAAACAAATGATACCACAAAGACAACACTCGATATCACACAGACAACACATCCTAATATTAAGTTCATTGTGGATCTCATTGGTGCTTGGATGTCTGTGATAAATACAACAGTATACATCAGCTAACTGCCATTTTGTCATTGTTTTATTTAGGCCAGCGCAGCACAGGCCATTTTAAAAAATGATGGGCTGAAGATCGGAGAGCATGTGATATCTGTCGCCATTAGTAACCCACCTGAACGAAAAACTCCACTGGCAACACGACTGGAGACACCAGGTCTTCGTGTTGCCAATTTGGGCAGTGGAAAGAAAGAATCAGAATTGTGAGTTTAATTTATATTCTCTAATTTGTTTATATTAGTGTGGTAATATTAGTATAACTTATATCAGTGAAGAAAAGGTGATGTGCTGGATTGGCCGTACATTGAGAAAACCCAAGAATAGTTTAACTAGAACAGCTTTAGTCTGGAACCAGCAGGGCAAAAGGAATAGAGGAAGAGCTAAAAACTCACGGAGAAGAGAAGTGGAAACAGAAATGAGCAATATAGACGGCGTGAACAGAGCTGCATGGGATTGTTAAAGATAGTGAGGCTTGGGGTGAGTGGGTTGAGGGCTTGGGGTGAGTGGGTTGAGACCTTGGGGTGAGTGGGTTGAGGGTCTGTGTCCCAGTGACGGGTAGAGGTCACAAGAAGAAGACAGTAAATACTTGCCCATATGTCACGTCGCAAAGCCATAAGGGCAGCAAAGACTGCACGTACAAGAGGTGAGTCAAGGAGGGTGATGTGACTGGTCACCTCCGCCAATAGAAAACAACCTGCAGAATCCAACCAATCATAGACAGTGTACTCCCTGAATGAATTTAAACACAAACACACCCTATTAGTAAAATATCACACGATTTCTTGCCTGGCATATTTTACTGCATCTCATCAGGTGCATACTGCCGTCGATTCCAGCCGTTACTGTGCTAACAGAAGGATTTCCTGCTAAGTCAGTGGTTCTCAACTGGTGGGGAATCCCCCCTCCCCCGGGGGAATTTTAGGGTTTTGTGGGGTGGGGGGTGGAGAATGAAGATTATTTCAAGATCACGTCAATACAAGAACCAGTTGCTTGATAATGTTTTTCCCTTCATACTTTACAGTTCTGTACGTCTCACCCCTTCTACAATTCATTTTATAAAGTAAGTAGACCCACAAATCACGTTTCATGTGGACGTCTAGACGTGTTTTGGTATGTGCTTCCATTATTACGTATACTCTGTGTGTGTGTGTGGGGGGGGGGGGGGGGAAGAAATTACGTTGTGAAAATATGGTGAAGGGGGGCACGGGCCAAATTTTTAGGTAGGAAATATGAAGAGGGGGGGGGGGGGGTGGACGTTCTGAAAATATGGTGAAGGGGGGCGTGAGCCAGAAAAGTTGAGAACCACTGTTCTAAGTGGTAGACTTCCGTGGATATAATGTTCTACACATTCGTGCAATGTCAGCGACGATGTACATAATTTTTCAGCCAAAGTATCACTCATGTTTCACATAACAAGATATATACCTCTGCAGTATGCACCTGGCCAGGTGCAGCAGAATATGCCTGGCAAGAAATCGTGGAATATTTTATTTTTGGTGTGCTCGTTTAAAATCATGAACAAGTCTAGAAAGGCCTGGGTGGGAGTTGGTTCATGACTTATGCTCCATCGGGAGAAGAGAAGATGATAGTCAATACTGGTTTTATGGTGTGAAATACTAAGGATCTAAATATTTACCAAGTTTTCAATTGTTGGGGTGGGTTGACTAGTTCTCTTTTTCATTCCAGTTTAAAGATTGTAACCTTCATTGTACATTCTGCTAAGCTGTGTCCTGATTGTATCTTGATGTTGCTAAACTTTTCCCTTCATTATGGTTTTGAGTAGATTGTCATTTATCTGTGACCACAGGGCCTAGTCTTTCTCACTTGTAGATTGTGTTGTATGTGTGGATGACTAAAGTACCTCCTCTTTCTCACTTGAATACATCTGCCTTCTGGGTATTGGGTTGGAGGTCTGTTGACAATGCAGGTCACATGACCAAACTGAGCCCAGTCCCAGCCAGTCTGTGTGTGCTGTGCTGCATCATGACCTGGACATCATGACACCCCCCCCCCCCCCCCTGGTTCTGAGCCAGGAGGGGGAAGAAGAACTGTGCAGGAAGTCTCTGTGGAGAAGGTACTTGGGCACCAGGTTGGGGAAAATAAATCACAACCAATCATCCTCTGATGGATGCAAGCCCTGGAAAGGGCTTAGGTGACCAGTACGATCATGCTTGCTGTTTTATCCTCAATCTGTGTTGTCTCTCTTATTATCTGGGTTTTAACCCTCAATGCGTGTTTTGTCCCTTATTATCTGCTGTTTTGTCCCTTATTATCTGCTGTTTTATCCTCAATTTGTGTGTTTTTCTCTTATCTGGTTTTTAACCCTCAATCCGTGTGTTTTGTCCCTTATTATCTGCTGTTATATCCTCAATTTGTGTGTTTTTCTCTTATCTGGTTTTTAACCCTCAATCCATGTGTTTTGTCCCTTATTTATCTGCTGTTTTATCCTCAATATGTGTGTTTTTCTCTCTTATCTGGTTTTTAACCCTCAATCCATGTGTATTTTGTCCCTTATTATCTGGTGTTTTATCCTCAAATTGTATGGACTCCCTCAACTTGTGTTAATCTGCTTTGGTTAGTTATTTTTAACACATTGTGTTTAATCTCAATCTTCCAGTCGAGGTAAGGCAAGGACCCAGGTGTCACTGGTGCCCCGAGCGGTCAGACAACAGGTGGCAGCACCGCAAGCATCTGCGAATAAAGCCAACGATGTGTCAGGGACTCAAGCCGGAGATGTGTCATTAGAAACACAAGTCAAGAAAGAGACAGCAATGAGCAATGACGATTTCAGAAAATTATTGAATAAATAAAGAAATAGGAATAGACAAAGCTCCCAGCTGACAGGAGTCAGCAATGACGATTTCAGAGAAAAGTTGAATAAGTAAATAAATACTTAGCAGGGACAGACGGACGCGCAAATTTGATAGCAGTGAGCAATGACAGTTTCAAGTTTAAGAAAACTGTTGAATAAATAAAAGAAACAGCTGGGACTGACAGACCTGCCAGAAAAAAAGAAACAGTGACATTTCCGTGTTTGTATATTGAATTAATTCTTTCTGTTCCAGACAATTGTCATATCCAAATAATAACATTGTGGGTCAGGGGTTACAGAATAACACTGTTGATCATAAGGAGTTAAGAATAACAATATGGATCAGAAATGACAAAATATAACTGTGGGACAAGGGTTACAGAATAATACTACAAGAAGGCGATTAACACATGATCATAAAGAGCTACAAAATAACACCCTGGATCAGAAAGAGTAATAACTATCTAGGACTGATCGAGAGTTTAAATAATTAAAATAACTGTACTAGTGCCAGGTAGGACACCATATTGCAAAGTGCCCTTTTACAAGCCTTCTTATAGACCACCTGATGTGATCAGTGTCATGTCTTTCGCCTTTACTTCTCAGATATTTCCTGGTGTCTTTCCTCTCTGACATTTCCTGGTGCCTTTCCTCTCAAACATTTCCTGGTGCCTTTCCTCTCAGACTTTTCCTGGTGTCTTTACTCTTGGACATTTCCTGGTGTCTTTGCTCTCAAACATTTCCTGGTGTCTTTCCTCTCTGACATTTCCTGGTGCCTTTCCTCTCAAACATTTCCTGGTGCCTTTCCTCTCAAACATTTCCTGGTGCCTTTCCTCTCAGACATTTCCTGGTGTCCTTCCTCTCAGACATTTCCTGGTGTCTTTGCTCTTGGACATTTCCTGGTGTCTTTCCTCTCGGACATTTCCTGGTGTCTTTCCTCTCTGATTTTTTCCTGGTGCCTTTACTCTCAAACATTTCCTGGTGCCTTTCCTCTCAAACATTTGCTGGTGTCTTTCCTCTCAAATATTTCCTGGTGTCTTTCCTCTCAGACATTTCCTGGTGTCTTTCCTCTCGGACATTTCCTGATGTCTTTCCTCTCAGACATTTCCTGGTGTCTTTCATCTCAGACATTTCCTGGTGTCTTTCCTCTCAGACATGGATGACATCATCATCATCTGTTTGGTGACAATTTAGATTATGCTGGGGCTGACATCTGTCTGTGTTGGTCACTGAAAGTTTGCAGGAGAATGAGGCAGAGAAATCATGAAATGTACTTTTTTTTACAAGCACATAGGAAATGTGCAACCTATTGTTTGAAGTTGTTGAATGTTTATATATATATGTTTTGTTGTTTTACTTATTGCTGTATGAGAAATGCACTTGCCTAAACCAACAGCGTCATTGTTATTCTGTTAATGTGTGTAGTAACCTGCTGAAACTAGGGAATTTGGTAAAAACTGGCAAGATTTGGGGAGGGGGGGGGGGGAGAGAGAAGGCAGAGAAGTAAATATCTGGATGGCTTGACCATATGAAGTGGTCGAGACGAACAAGAACTGATCCACAAATCTGGTGATCGGGTAAGATGGCAAAACATGACCGCTAACGTTTATCGGCATAGCACCTACTGATGATCCAGTAACATGACCAGTTTCCCTGGTCTCCATAACCAAGTGCATTGAAGCCAGTCTGTGGTATGTTTTCCCCACTAGGTGGACACAGCTAGGGGAGGTTACTCTGAAGCAGTTCTGCTCTGGTTTTGATTCAACTACAGCTCAGGAAGTTTAGCCTAGTCAGTATGAATATATATTCAGTATGGCAGAAATTATCTGGAGGTCAGCTGGCTGAATGGATGAGCGCTTGTTCTTAAACATCTGGTGTGCTGATGTCAGCTAGTGAGTTCATCCCCTACACTGACCTAAGATGTTGACTTTTCCTCGACTTGGGAACGTAAATTACAAGTACCTCAGAAGAGAGTGGGTTCGTCTGATGGCGAGGAACACTGGTAATAAGAAAAGCTAATCCATCGGCAACAATAATTCCAGTGCTACTAGAAGTGCTAGCACATGTATGCACTAGCAAGCGAACGCAAAAAAAAAAAAAAAAAACTTCTTCCGCGGAAAAGTATTACCAGTGTAACACCTCAAACAGAACTATGCAAAACTACGGCAGGTGATAGATGGAGCTTGGGAGCTGCCAACAGGTAGTAGTTGGTTGTGGTCTCAAGTTTCATGACGGTAGGCAGAGGATCGCTTTACAGAGACAAAAAGGTAGTTCTAGTATGGTCAATGTCAGGAAGCAATCATTGTCAAGAAAGCGATGACATACATTCTCTACAGACAGAAATAAATATCTTAGCATCTTAATTAAGACATATACTAAAGAAGTCCCAATGAGATGTGCCATAGCAATACAGAGGTTAAATAGCATGCAGAACAAGTGGTCCAACACAAATTAATAATTTACAAGTTTATGAACATGCATATTTCCTGTTTGGTTGTGAACTGTATACCATTTGACAATCATCAACAGTTTTAAACTTAAATGCAACTATAAACATATAGGCCTAGCACCAGATGCACCCAAGTGCCAATGCTTGACCTCTTTACTCACGGGAACATGTTCCAAGTTGATCTTTTGATAGAACACATGTGGGAGGCATAAATTAAGCAGGAGAGTGCATGTGACAAATGTTTTATTCTGTGTGTGTGTTCTCAACTATTACTAATAGACAATACCATCTTAATTTCTTGTATTTGTTCTGTCATGTTTACACCAACAGACGAGCTCCAGTCATGTGGCAGCAGTCTTCTAGAGCTCCTCTCCTGTATAGCCTTGAATGCTGTGCCATCTCACTGAGCCAGCATTCCCCGCTTTAATTTACTGAGTATAAACCTGTTCTTACTGCCAGTAACATCATCCTACACTGTTTTTCTTTCTTTCTTTTTGTTTAATTGGTATTTGGCAAAGGATTACTTGAATTATTATTATTATTCTTTAATTTGTTAGAAATGTGTCTATATCTGCTATGCTGTCTCTTGTATGAACTTTACTGTGTCACTCTAATTGTACAGGGGTGCTTTCATAAGTGTTCTAGTCTCTACCAGCTTGAGAGTGAAGCCTGGCCAAGCACTTCTAGGATGAAGAGAGGAGACATTACACCCAACTCCTCATGAGGATAATGAAAAGAGATACTTTGAGACGACTGCTGCATTAGATGACTGAGTACATATAGGATTATGATAACATAACATCTAGCCTCATCATAAGTCACACAAGAATAATTGCACCACAGCGCACAACCATATAGCACCTTGAGGATCCACAAATACGATTCTTTCATTTCTCTGATATACCAGTGACTTGTATGTTTGTGCTGGGCTATGCACAAAGTGAACAGGCGTCTGCTTCGGCAGATGGAAGAATGAACACACACGCGCGCACACACACACACACCATATTCCACTGGCAAGCATCAGATGATAGGTCTTCATTTCTGTGCTAGGCAAGATATTTATTAATTCTGATTCATGTTTGATTTTGTGGTTGGCAGCAAGTAATATCCACAAATGCTCTTGTAATAATTGGTTACACCATGGGTTTGAACAATGACTTTGTTACTGCCAAAAATCTGAAATTAATAGCACTGGCTTCTTGACCTCAAGGAACTTACACAGGCAACCAAAGTTTATAACAAAATAAGAAGTCCCAGCAGGATGAGCACGAACCCCAGGGGACCCACCTCGAACCGGTAGGACAGCACTAGACACAAGATGACAATGTAGGCCAAGCGGAGGTAGCCGGCCTGGAAGTTGAATGATATCCTGGCACGGTGTGACCTCGTTAACTCCGGGGCTTTCTTGGATTTGGGGGACCTGATCTTTTGCTTCATCTCTTCAGGAGCAGACGGAGAAATGAGGAACACACGGGCGAAGTGTCCAATGAAATCCTGTCACTGGTAGAAAATGTTGAATTCTGTATTGAACTGAAATAGGAAACAATTATATGTGTGAAGTTTATGTATAATTATATGATAAATGTAGAGACTCTTACATGTACTGTTACTGCTGCTGCTGGCACTATGTCTACATGTACTGTTACTGCTGCTGCTGGCACTATGTCTACATGTACTGTTACTGCTGCTGCTGGCACTATGTCTACATGTACTGTTACTGCTGCTGCTGGCACTATGTCTACATGTACTGTTACTATTACTGCTGGCACTATGTCTACATGTACTGTTACTGCTGCTGCTGCCACTATGTCTACATGTACTGTTACTGCTGCTGCTGGCACTATGTCTACATGTACTGTTACTGCTGCTGCTGGCACTATGTCTACATGTACTGTTACTATTACTGCTGGCACTATGTCTACATGTACTGTTACTGCTGCTGCTGCCACTATGTCTACATGTACTGTTACTGCTGCTGCTGGCACTATATCTACATGTACTGTTACTATTACTGCTGGCACTATGTCTACATGTACTGTTACTATTACTGCTGGCACTATGTCTACATGTACTGTTACTGCTGGCACTATGTCTACATGTACTGTTACTGCTGCTGCTGGCACTATGTCTACATGTACTGTTACTGCTGCTGCTGCCACTATGTCTACATGTACTGTTACTGCTGCTGCTGGCACTATGTCTACATGTACTGTTACTGCTGCTGCTGGCACTATGTCTACATGTACTGCTGCTGCTGGCACTATGTCTACATGTACTGTTACTGCTGCTGCTGGCACTATGTCTACATGTACTGTTACTGCTGCTGCTGGCACTATGTCTACATGTACTGTTACTGCTGCTGCTGGCACTATGTCTACATGTACTGTTACTGCTGCTGCTGGCACTATATCTACATGTACTGTTACTGCTGCTGCTGGCACTATGTCTACATGTACTGTTACTGCTGCTGCTGGCACTATGTCTACATGTACTGTTATATATGTGAAGTTTATGTATAATAATATGATAAATGTAGGGACTGTACATGTACTGTTGTATATGTCAAGTTTATGTATAATAATATGATAAATGTAGAGACTCTTACATGTACTGTTATATATGTCAAGTTTATGTATAATAATATGATAAATGTAGAGACTACATGTACTGTTACTGCTGCTGCTGGCACTATGTCTACATGTACTGTTACTGCTGCTGCTGGCACTATGTCTACATGTACTGTTACTGTTAGTGCTGGCACTATGTCTACATGTACTGTTACTGCTGCTGCTGGCACTATGTCTACATGTACTGTTACTGCTGCTGCTGGCACTATGTCTACATGTACTGTTACTGCTGCTGCTGGCACTATGTCTACATGTACTGTTACTGCTGGCACTATGTCTACATGTACTGTTACTGCTGCTGGCACTATGTCTACATGTACTGTTACTGCTGCTGCTGGCACTATGTCTACATGTACTGTTACTGCTGCTGCTGGCACTATGTCTACATGTACTGTTACCATCTCTACATTTGCTGTTACTAGTGCTACTGCTGTTAATGTTACTATACATACATTTACTATTCTGCTGCTATGTTTACATTTACCATACTACTACTGCTGCTAAATTTACATATATCTACATTTACTATTACTACCTGCTGTACACGTATAACACAGGAAATCAATTGGGGAACCCGTTGAGGCTGCTGAGACAGTTACATAAATAAACACACATAGTATTGTTTGGCGCTCACAGAAGGAACGAACTGACTTTATTTTAAAAGGGTAACAAATTGGGCACGCAGGCCCGTCTTACATTAGACCCTTTCAATCACTCATCTTTTATTCATCAAATGGGCATGGTACATTTACATAGGGGAAAAAAAAAAACATTGTCAAATGAAAGTTGTAAACATAAACAGTGCATAATGCAATGTTATGAGACACATCCCCCACCCACCACACCCTAACCACCCACACATACCTCCATGCACTCAGGCAAACATACATGCCGCCACCCACCCACTGATCCCCCACCCTCACGCATGTCCCCACCCACACACTGATCCCCCACCCTCACACATGTCCCCACCCACACATACATCCCCCACCCATCCCATAACCGACACACACACACACACCCACCCACATATTCTCCATCACCCACCCACACACCCGCAATCACCCAGCAAAACACACATCACAAAACAACACACATACCTCCGTCAACCCACACATCCCACACCTATCCACACATACATTTTTTCAATTAACATTTTCTCTTCATTGCCTTCATTTTTTCATGCTTTTGCTCTTCTCGTCCTGTCGTCACCTTCTGATGTAGTCACAGGAGATTTCCTTGACTGTATGTTGTGTTTGTGAATGTGTTTGTTTGCTGATGAAGGCTAATCGCCGCAACGTCCTGTATGTGTCTTAATTCTGTTATGTAAAGCTGCACTACTTTGTGTCATTTTATATTGTTTACACTCTCACAGCTTTACCGCAGTTCCACCTAATTTTATACATAGAATCTATACTTTTGTATGGATGTGAAGCACGGACAATAAGCAGTTGAGCTGAAAAACAGCTGATGGCTGTGGAAATGTGGTTTCTGAGGAAAATGCAAAGAATACCATGGACAGACAGAAAAACCAATGAGCAAGTCCTTCAAGAAACAAATGAAGATCGTAAAGATGTAGACAGTCAAAATTTTTTGGGCATGTTATGAGAAGAAATGACTTGGAGAACTTGGTGACAATTGGCAAGATCGAAGGGAAGAGACCAAGGGAAGACCTAGAAGTAAATACCTGGATGGCTTGGCCACGTGGCATGGTCGAGTCAAGAACATGGAGCTGATCCACGACTTTGGTGATCGAGTGAGATGGCAGATCATGACCGCCCACGCTTACCGGCATGGCACATGATGGATGGATAGGTCAAATAACAAACACACAAACACATCGGGCCGTAATGCTGTGTCAAGTATTAACAAACATATAAAGAAGAGAAATGAGTGTGTAAAGAAGAGAAATGAGTGTGTAAAGAAGAGAAATGAGTGTGTAAAGAAGAGAAATGAGTGTAAAGAAGAGAAATGAGTGTAAAGAAGAGAAATGAGTGTAAAGAAGAGAAATGAGTGTGTAAAGAAGAGAAATGAGTGTGTAAAGAAGAGAAATGAGTGTGTAAAGAAGAGAAATGAGTGTAAAGAAGAGAAATGAGTGTGTAAAGAAGAGAAATGAGTGTGTAAAGAAGAGAAATGAGTGTGTAAAGAAGAGAAATGAGTGTGTAAAGAAGAGAAATGAGTGTGTAAAGAAGAGAAATGAGTGTGTAAAGAAGAGAAATGAGTGTGTAAAGAAGAGAAATGAGTGTGTAAAGAAGAGAAATGAGTGTGGCGTTCTCATAACTTCTCACTGGCAGCAGGTCGGCATCTCCCATATAGAAGCTGCTGAACCTATTCTGCTGCAACAACTAATACTACTATTACATTTACTATTACAACTGCTACTTTGTCTACATGTTTAGTTTAGTTTAGTCGACGGATCAACATCACAGCACACGGGTGTAACCCATAAGTGCTCCGTTCTTCTCCCAACTCAAGCCTGAGTCCATAGAAACTCAGCTCAGTGCACAAACTCCGTAGCACCGGCGAGGATCCTTAAACACATTGGGTAGATTAACTCCAAATTTTGCCCGGGCAGCGCCGTTAGGCTACTCTTTTTCGATTTCCAACTGCTAAGGGATTTTTAACGTGTGCAACAATACATACGGGCGTCTGATCTCACTACCCAGAGACCAGGGGAAATTTAATTACTGAAGTCAACGTGAAAAAAATCCCGGTCCTCACCGGGGCTTGAACCCGGGACCTCCAGCTCTCGAGGCGGATACCATACCTCGAGACCACTCATTTCTCCTCCTCCTCCTGCTGTTACTACTACGATGTCTACATTTACTATTGCCACTAGTAGTAGCACTAGTATGTGTACTGTTACTACTAATGCTACTATTTCTACATTTACTACTGCTGCTACAATAACAACTCTCACTACCATAAGAAAGAACATAAACACTTAAACGTATGAATTGATGAATGAGCAGAAATAAAACAGGATTCGAACCAGTGTGGCGTTCTCATAACTTCTCACTGGCAGTAGGTCGGGATCTCCCACATAGAAGCTACTGAACCTCTTCTCACGGTTGATCAACTGTCAACAGAAATTGAGCTTTCCATCACCAACAGGGATGTTGAGGTACCGATGTGCTAGGATCAAGATTTACACTGACCAAGACCTGCCTTTTGACAATTATGTGTAAATTCGAAATCCAGATGCAGGTGATTTGGCAGCAGACCGTCATATGTTGGTTTTCACACAATGGTATGAGTGTCGGACATTCAAACATCAATGGCAAACTCTTGAACGTAAACTTGCCAAGAGATCACAAAGAGCAAAAAAAAAAAAAAAATGCTGAGGTTGACTGCATGTGTAAATTGTATACAGGAAAGACAAAGACAATGAGACTAAATCATGCAAATGATAATCTCTCCTTAGATAAAACCTCATTTCGAGCTGTGGAGTGTGTGTGTGTGTCTCTGTCTCTCTCTCTCTCACACACACACACACACACACCCCCTCCCCTGCATGTCCTTCAACCCCAGGGTGATGTACCAGGCAAGTGTGCAGTTAGTAGTTTGTCATTGCTTTCTAAATTAAAAGTCAATGTTGAAAGCAAACTGACCTGGTGTAGGAGTTGAACCCGCTATCCGGCTGTCTTCCACGGTTTAATGGCAAGCGTATTCAACCACACAGCTCGTATTACATACCTAGTTAGGTAGAAGTATTGACACAGATGGAAATGTCACCACAAGGAGTTTTCATATCACTAGTAAATTCTATTATACACCTATTTAGCTAGAAGTATTGACACAGATGGAGATGTTAACACAAGGAGTTTTCATATCACTAGCAATTCTTCTTCTTCTTCTTCTTCTTCTTCTTCTTCTTCTTCTTCTTCTTCTTCTTCTTCGTTCATCCGGAGTTTGTTTTTTTTAGGACGTGATTGCGTTGTGCCTGTGTACAGCAGAGCTGCG
The DNA here is from genome assembly GCA_963921405.1 of Cepaea hortensis. NCBI lineage: Eukaryota > Metazoa > Mollusca > Gastropoda > Stylommatophora > Helicidae > Cepaea > Cepaea hortensis. The sequence continues at coordinate 99,670,244 of OY992890.1, forward strand.
ATCTTGCGCCGTTAGGCCGACACATCCGACTTCTGCGGGCATTTGTTGACCGGGTTAACCTTCCCGGGACTAGCAATTCTATTACACGCCTAGTTACGTAGAAGTATTGACACAGATGGAGATGTTAACACAAGGAGTTTTCACATCACTAGTAAATTCTATTATGCATCTAGTTAGGTAGAAATATTGACACAGATGGGGGGACAGATGGAGATGTCAGCATAAGGAGTTTTCATATCACTAAGAAATTCTAGGAAGTCAAACAAAAATTACAACTAGTGCCAAGCTTAAAAATATTTAACTGTAAGTTAAATTAGCACTACTGTAAGGATCAGGAACACGGACAATGACTCAAACAATCACTAATAAATCACAAATATGAACTAACCAATGCCTGCACAGTATAGGACTAAAACAGTATGACAGGATCAACAATGTGGAGATTAGTGAGAGGACTAGACCGATTTCAGCCAATCAAGAGGTGAGGAAAAGACCCCGACGCTAGACAGGAAGCGCACTGAGAAAACCTGAAAGTAGTATAATAAGAAAGTCCCTTTTCTGGCAAACAGTGTGTCAGAATTCAGCATGCATTTGTGTAAGGTTTGCTATCTCTAGACGAATTTCATCCAAGCTAACGGACCTTATTTTTTTACCCATAGGGAGATTTTCTTCTTAATAATTTTGCCAAAGCAGTGGTCTTATGGATTACTCTTGTGTTTTTAATGCTCACACTTGATACAGGACTTTCTGTTTTTCTCCCTTATTTGGGAAGGCTAGGAATCAACATTTCTCAGCCACACCTCCCTGTCTTGGTGTACCCAGAGTTCAACATTTCTCATCCACTCCTCCCTGTCTTGATGTACCCAGTGTTCAACATTTCTCAGCCACTCCTCCCTGTCTTGATGTACCCAGAGGTCAACATTTCTCAGCCACTCCTCCCTGTCTGGATGTACTCAAGGAGGTCAACATTTCTCAGCCACACCTCCCTGTCTTGATGAACCCAGAGTTCAACATTTCTCATCCACTCCTCCCTGTCTTGATGTACCCAGTGTTCAACATTTCTCAGCCACACCTCTTTGCCTTGATAGACCCAGAGTTCAACATTTCTCAGCCACACCTCTTTGTCTTGATGTACCCAGAGTTCAACATTTCTCAGCCACACCTCTTTGTCTTGATGTACCCAGAGTTCAACATTTCTCAGCCACACCTCCCTGTCTTGATGTACCCAGAGTTCAACATTTCTCATCCACTCCTCCCTGTCTTGATGTACCCAGTGTTCAACATTTCTCAGCCACTCCTCCCTGTCTTGATGTACCCAGAGTTCAACATTTCTCAGCCACTCCTCCCTGACTTGATGTACCCAGTGTTCAACATTTCTCAGCCACTCCTCCCTGTCTTGATGTACCCAGAGTTCAACATTTCTCATCCACACCTCGCTGTCTTGATGTACCCAGTGTTCAACATTTCTCATACACATCCCTCTCTTGATGTACCCAGAGTTCAACATTTAATCATCCACATCTCCCTGTCTTGATGTACCCAGAGTTCAACATTTCTCAGCCACTCCTCCCTGTCTTGGTGTACCCAGAGTTCAACATTTCTCAGCCACTCCTACCTGTCTTGGTGTACCCAGAGTTCAACATTTCTCAGCCACTCCTCCCTGTCTTGATGTACTCAGAGTTCAACATTTCTCAGCCACACCTCCCTGTCTTGATGTACCCAGAGTTCAACATTTTTCATCCACTCCTCCCTGTCTTGATGTACCCAGTGTTCAACATTTCTCACCCACTCCTCCCTGTCTTGATGTACTCAAGGAGGTCAACATTTCTCAGCCACTCCTCCCTGTCTTGATGTACCCAGAGTTCAACATTTCTCATCCACTCCTTCCTGTCTTGATGTACCCAGAGTTCAAGATTTCTCAGCCACACCTCCCTGTCTTGATGTACCCAGAGTTCAACATTTCTCAGCCACACCTCCCTGTCTTGATGTACCCAGAGTTCAACATTTCTCAGCCACACCTCTTTGCCTTGATAGACCCAGAGTTCAACATTTCTCAGCCACACCTCCCTGACTTGATGTACCCAGAGTTCAACATTTCTCAGCCACACCTCTTTGTCTTGATGTACCCAGAGTTCAACATTTCTCAGCCACACCTCCCTGTCTCGATGTACTCAAAGAGTTCAACATTTCTCAGCCACACCTCGCTGTCTTGATGTACCCAGAGTTCAACATTTCTCAGCCACTCCTCCCTGTCTTGATGTACCCAGAGTTCAACATTTCTCAGCCACACCTCCCTGTCTTGATGTACCCAGAGTTCAACATTTCTCAGCCACACCTGCCTGTCTTGATGTACTCAAAGAGTTCAACATTTCTCAGCCACACCTCCCTGTCTTGACGTACTCAAAGGGATCAACATTTCTCAGCCACACCTCCCTGTCTTGGTGTACCCAGAGTTCAACATTTCTCATCCACTCCTCCCTGTCTTGATGTACCCAGTGTTCAACATTTCTCAGCCACTCCTCCCTGTCTTGATGTACCCAGAGGTCAACATTTCTCAGCCACTCCTCCCTGTCTGGATGTACTCAAGGAGGTCAACATTTCTCAGCCACACCTCCCTGTCTTGATGTACCCAGAGTTCAACATTTCTCATCCACTCCTCCCTGTCTTGATGTACCCAGTGTTCAACATTTCTCAGCCACACCTCTTTGCCTTGATAGACCCAGAGTTCAACATTTCTCAGCCACACCTCTTTGTCTTGATGTACCCAGAGTTCAACATTTCTCAGCCACACCTCTTTGTCTTGATGTACCCAGAGTTCAACATTTCTCAGCTACACCTCTTTGTCTTGATGTACCCAGAGTTCAACATTTCTCAGCCACACCTCTTTGCCTTGATAGACCCAGAGTTCAACATTTCTCAGCCACACCTCCCCGACTTGATGTACCCAGAGTTCAACATTTCTCAGCCACACCTCCCTGTCTTATGTACCCAGCGTTAAACATTTCTCAGCCACACCTCCCTGTCTTATGTACCCAGAGTTCAACATTTCTCAGCCACACCTCCCTGTCTTATGTACACAGAGTTCAACATTTCTCAGCCACTCCTCCCTGTCTTGATGTACCCAGAGCTCAACATTTCTCAGCCACTCCTCCCTGTCTTGGTGTACACAGAGTTCAACATTTCTCATCCACTCCTTCCTGTCTTGATGTACCCAGTGTTCAACATTTCTCAGCCACACCTCCCTGTCTTGATGTACCCAGTGTTCAACATTTCTCAGCCACTCCTCCCTGTCTTGATGTACCCAGAGTTCAACATTTCTCAGCCACTCCTCCCTGTCTTGATGTACCCAGTGTTCAACATTTCTCAGCCACTCCTCCCTGTCTTGATGTACCCAGAGTTCAACATTTCTCAGCCACTCCTCCCTGTCTTGATGTACTCAATGAGGTCAACATTTCTCAGCCACACCTCCCTGTCTTGATGTACCCAGAGTTTAACATTTCTCATCCACACCTCCCTGTCTTGATGTACCCAGTGTTCAACATTTCTCATACACATCCCTCTCTTATTGTACCCAGAGTTCAAAATTTCTCATTCACATCTCCCTGTCTTGATGTACCCAGAGTTCAACATTTCTCAGCCACTCCTCCCTGTCTTGGTGTACCCAGAGTTCAACATTTCTCAGCCACTCCTCCCTGTCTTGGTGTACCCAGAGTTCAACATTTCTCAGCCACTCCTCCCTGTCTTGATGTACCCAGAGTTCAACATTTCTCAGCCACACCTCCCTGTCTTGATGTACCCAGAGTTCAACATTTCTCATCCACTCCTCCCTGTCTTGATGTACCCAGAGTTCAACATTTCTCATCCACTCCTCCCTGTCTTGATGTACCCAGAGTTCAAGATTTCTCAGCCACACCTCCCTGTCTTGATGTACCCAGAGTTCAACATTTCTCAGCCACACCTCCCTGTCTTGATGTACCCAGAGTTCAACATTTCTCAGCCACACCTCTTTGCCTTGATAGACCCAGAGTTCAACATTTCTCAGCCACACCTCCCTGACTTGATGTACCCAGAGTTCAACATTTCTCAGCCACACCTCTTTGTCTTGATGTACCCAGAGTTCAACATTTCTCAGCCACACCTCCCTGTCTCGATGTACTCAAAGAGTTCAACATTTCTCAGCCACACCTCGCTGTCTTGATGTACCCAGAGTTCAACATTTCTCAGCCACTCCTCCCTGTCTTGATGTACCCAGAGTTCAACATTTCTCAGCCACTCCTCCCTGTCTTGATGTACCCAGAGTTCAACATTTCTCAGCCACACCTGCCTGTCTTGATGTACTCAAAGAGTTCAACATTTCTCAGCCACACCTCCCTGTCTTGACGTACTCAAAGGGATCAACATTTCTCAGCCACACCTCCCTGTCTTGGTGTACCCAGAGTTCAACATTTCTCATCCACTCCTCCCTGTCTTGATGTACCCAGTGTTCAACATTTCTCAGCCACTCCTCCCTGTCTTGATGTACCCAGAGGTCAACATTTCTCAGCCACTCCTCCCTGTCTGGATGTACTCAAGGAGGTCAACATTTCTCAGCCACACCTCCCTGTCTTGATGTACCCAGAGTTCAACATTTCTCATCCACTCCTCCCTGTCTTGATGTACCCAGTGTTCAACATTTCTCAGCCACACCTCTTTGCCTTGATAGACCCAGAGTTCAACATTTCTCAGCCACACCTCTTTGTCTTGATGTACCCAGAGTTCAACATTTCTCAGCCACACCTCTTTGTCTTGATGTACCCAGAGTTCAACATTTCTCAGCTACACCTCTTTGTCTTTATGTACCCAGAGTTCAACATTTCTCAGCCACACCTCTTTGCCTTGATAGACCCAGAGTTCAACATTTCTCAGCCACACCTCCCCGACTTGATGTACCCAGAGTTCAACATTTCTCAGCCACACCTCCCTGTCTTATGTACCCAGCGTTAAACATTTCTCAGCCACACCTCCCTGTCTTATGTACCCAGAGTTCAACATTTCTCAGCCACACCTCCCTGTCTTATGTACACAGAGTTCAACATTTCTCAGCCACTCCTCCCTGTCTTGATGTACCCAGAGCTCAACATTTCTCAGCCACTCCTCCCTGTCTTGGTGTACACAGAGTTCAACATTTCTCATCCACTCCTTCCTGTCTTGATGTACCCAGTGTTCAACATTTCTCAGCCACACCTCCCTGTCTTGATGTACCCAGTGTTCAACATTTCTCAGCCACTCCTCCCTGTCTTGATGTACCCAGAGTTCAACATTTCTCAGCCACTCCTCCCTGTCTTGATGTACCCAGTGTTCAACATTTCTCAGCCACACCTGCCTGTCTTGATGTACCCAGAGTTCAACATTTCTCAGCCACTCCTCCCTGTCTTGATGTACTCAATGAGGTCAACATTTCTCAGCCACACCTCCCTGTCTTGATGTGCCCAGAGTTTAACATTTCTCATCCACACCTCCCTGTCTTGATGTACCCAGTGTTCAACATTTCTCATACACATCCCTCTCTTGATGTACCCAGAGTTCAACATTTCTCATTCACATCTCCCTGTCTTGATGTACCCAGAGTTCAACATTTCTCAGCCACTCCTCCCTGTCTTGGTGTACCCAGAGTTCAACATTTCTCAGCCACTCCTCCCTGTCTTGGTGTACCCAGAGTTCAACATTTCTCAGCCACTCCTCCCTGTCTTGATGTACCCAGAGTTCAACATTTCTCAGCCACACCTCCCTGTCTTGATGTACCCAGAGTTCAACATTTCTCATCCACTCCTCCCTGTCTTGATGTACCCAGTGTTCAACATTTCTCACCCACTCCTCCCTGTCTTGATGTACTCAAGGAGGTCAACATTTCTCAGCCACTCCTCCCTGTCTTGATGTACCCAGAGTTCAACATTTCTCATCCACTCCTCCCTGTCTTGATGTACCCAGAGTTCAAGATTTCTCAGCCACACCTCCCTGTCTTGATGTACCCAGAGTTCAACATTTCTCAGCCACACCCCCCTGTCTTGATGTACCCAGAGTTCAACATTTCTCAGCCACACCTCTTTGTCTTGATGTACCCAGAGTTCAACATTTCTCAGCCACACCTCTTTGCCTTGATAGACCCAGAGTTCAACATTTCTCAGCCACACCTCCCTGACTTGATGTACCCAGAGTTCAACATTTCTCAGCCACACCTCTTTGTCTTGATGTACCAAGAGTTCAACATTTCTCAGCCACACCTCCCTGTCTCAATGTACTCAAAGAGTTCAACATTTCTCAGCCACACCTCCCTGTCTCGATGTACTCAAAGAGTTCAACATTTCTCAGCCACACCTGCCTGTCTTGATGTACTCAAAGAGTTCAACATTTCTCAGCCACACCTCCCTGTCTTGACGTACTCAAAGGGATCAACATTTCTCAGCCACACCTCCCTGTCTTGGTGTACCCAGAGTTCAACATTTCTCATCCACTCCTCCCTGTCTTGATGTACCCAGTGTTCAACATTTCTCAGCCACTCCTCCCTGTCTTGATGTACCCAGAGGTCAACATTTCTCAGCCACTCCTCCCTGTCTGGATGTACTCAAGGAGGTCAACATTTCTCAGCCACACCTCCCTGTCTTGATGTACCCAGAGTTCAACATTTCTCATCCACTCCTCCCTGTCTTGATGTACCCAGTGTTCAACATTTCTCAGCCACACCTCTTTGCCTTGATAGACCCAGAGTTCAACATTTCTCAGCCACACCTCTTTGTCTTGATGTACCCAGAGTTCAACATTTCTCAGCCACACCTCTTTGTCTTGATGTACCCAGAGTTCAACATTTCTCAGCTACACCTCTTTGTCTTGATGTACCCAGAGTTCAACATTTCTCAGCCACACCTCTTTGCCTTGATAGACCCAGAGTTCAACATTTCTCAGCCACACCTCCCCGACTTGATGTACCCAGAGTTCAACATTTCTCAGCCACACCTCCCTGTCTTATGTACCCAGCGTTAAACATTTCTCAGCCACAACTCCCTGTCTTATGTACCCAGAGTTCAACATTTCTCAGCCACACCTCCCTGACTTGATGTACCCAGAGTTCAACATTTCTCAGCCACACCTCCCTGTCTTATGTACACAGAGTTAAACATTTCTCAGCCACTCCTCCCTGTCTTGATGTACCCAGAGCTCAACATTTGTCAGCCACTCCTCCCTGTCTTGGTGTACTCAAGGAGGTCAACATTTCTCAGCCACACCTCCCTGTCTTGATGTACCCAGAGTTCAACATTTCTCATCCACTCCTCCCTGTCTTGATGTACCCAGTGTTCAACATTTCTCATCCACACCTCCCTGTCTTGATGTACTCAGTGTTCAACATTTCTCATCCACACCTCCCTGTCTTGATGTACCCAGAGTTCAACATTTCTCATCCACACCTCCCTGTCTTGATGTACCCAGAGCTCAACATTTCTCAGCCACTCCTCCCTGTCTTGATGTACCCAGAGTTCAACATTTCTCAGCCACTCCTCCCTGTCTTGGTGTAGCCAGAGTTCAACATTTCTCAGCCACTCCTCCCTGTCTTGATGTACCCAGAGTTCAACATTTCTCAGCGACACCTCCCTGTCTTGATGTACCCAGAGTTCAACATTTCTCATCCACTCCTCCCTGTCTTGATGTACCCAGTGTTCAACATTTCTCAGCCACTCCTCCCTGTCTTGATGTACCCAGAGTTCAACATTTCTCAGCCACTCCTCCCCGTCTTGATGTACTCAAGGAGGTCAACATTTCTCAGCCACACCTCCCTGTCTTGATGTACCCAGAGTTCAACATTTCTCATCCACTCCTCCCTGTCTTGATGTACCCAGAGTTCAACATTTCTCAGCCACACCTCCCTGTCTTGATGTACCCAGAGTTCAACATTTCTCAGCCACACCTCCCTGACTTGATGTACCCAGAGTTCAACATTTCTCAGCCACTCCTCCCTGTCTTGATGTACCCAGAGTTCAACATTTCTCAGCCACTCCTCCCCGTCTTGATGTACTCAAGGAGGTCAACATTTCTCAGCCACACCTCCCTGTCTTGATGTACCCAGAGTTCAACATTTCTCATCCACTCCTCCCTGTCTTGATGTACCCAGAGTTCAACATTTCTCAGCCACACCTCCCTGTCTTGATGTACCCAGAGTTCAACATTTCTCAGCCACACCTCCCTGACTTGATGTACCCAGAGTTCAACATTTCTCAGCCACACCTCCATGTCTTGATGTACTCAAAGAGTTCAACATTTCTCAGCCACACCTCTTTGCCTTGATAGACCCAGAGTTCAACATTTCTCAGCCACACCTCTTTGCCTTGATAGACCCAGAGTTCAACATTTCTCAGCCACACCTTTTTGCCTTGATAGACCCAGAGTTCAACATTTCTCAGCCACACCTCTTTGCCTTGATAGACCCAGAGTTCAACATTTCTCAGCCACTCCTCTTTGCCTTGATAGACCCAGAGTTCAACATTTCTCAGCCACTCCTCCCTGTCTTGATGTATCCAGAGTTCAACATTTCTCAGCCACACCTACCTGGTCAACATTTCAAAACAAACTAATCAAATAGACTTACCTGCCTGCGTCAGTGAGCTTGAAACCATCATCCGCCTGGACACAGTCGGGATCCGGATCAGCTTCTTCCGTTAAATAAATGGAATCATTTGAGATAGAAGTGTCTGTGGTCTGGTTACTGCTGGTCAGAAAAATAGCTGCTGGTGTAGGGATCTGAGCGTGCAAGGAGAAAAAAGTCCCCGAACACGTTACAAGTCATGAATACATTTAAAAAAGACAATTGTATAAAGAAATCAAATATTATTCTTATATTGAGAATCAATTTCTCTAAGGGCATTATTAATATAACTGAACCTTAGAGGGATGTGGAGAGCAGAGGAGTTTGACGCCAGTGAATCCACATCGTTGTCTACAATGAGAGACTTGTGAGTAAGAATTGGCACGGCCAGACACGAGAGGTACACCAGTAGAATGAGCGGGCCTCATCAATCAACACAGAATCAGAACTGGCACTATTAGCTGCCAGATCATTGATGTGTAGTTAAGAGGGAAGGAAGCAGGACAGGCCAGGGATCGAGGATCTTGTCGTGGGCTGTGATGGCAGCCATATTCTTGAAAGGACCTGCAACATGGTGGTGATGAGTGTGTCTCATCTCTACTTCAGAGGAGATATAAAGATGTCATACAATATTTGAACACAAGCATAGACCAGGATAATTATATGGCATTTGCCTTATACCAAAGAGGCCTGTGTTATTATGAGATTCCAAGATTTGATGCACTGTATTATAAAGTGTCAACAAATCAAGATGGTGAGCATCCATTGAATATTCTCTCCAAGACATGCTGGTGTGGTGGTAAACGAGTAGGCGGGCAGATTGGCTGGGTGTGCACCACTGGGCGGGCAGACTGTCTGGTTGTGCACCACTGGGCGGGCAGATTGGCTGGGTCTGCACCACTGGGCGGGCAGACTGTCTGGTTGTGCACCACTGGGCGGGCAGATTGGCTGGGTGTGCACCACTGGGCGGGCAGACTGTCTGGTTGTGCACCACTGGGCGGGCAGATTGGCTGGGTCTGCACCACTGGGCCGGGTACTGGTGCACGATAAGCCAGACGTGGTGGGGCTCTTTGGAATCGTGTGAATGATGTAAAAGAACCATGAATAGTGTAGAGAAACCATAAATGGTGTGGAGCAGTGGTTCTCAACCGGTGGGGAATTCCCCCCCAGGGGGGAATTTCAGGGTTTCTAGGGGGGGGGGGGGGAATGAAGACCATTTCAAGATCTTGTTAATACAAGAACCGATTACTTGACATAGTTTTTCCCTTCATACTTTACAGTTATGTATGTCTCGTCCTTCTAAACCTCATTTTATAAAGTAAGTAGACCCACAAATCATGTTTTATGTGGATGTCTAGACTTGTTTTAGTATATGCTATTACCCGGGAAGGTTAACCCGGTCAACAAATGCCCGCAGAAGTCGGATGTGTCGGCCTAACGGCGCAAGAACGCAGCTCTGCTGTGGACAGGCACAACGCAATCACGTCCGGAAAAAAAACTCCGGATGAACGAAGAAGAAGAAGTATATGCTATTACATTTACCTTCCATTTTTACGTAAGGGTAGGAGTGGGGGGATTTTTTTATAGGAAATATGAAAGGGGGGAATGACGTTCTGAAAATACGGTGAAGTGGGGAACGGGCCAAATTTTTGATAGGAAGGGGGGGGGGGAATGGCGTTCTGAAAATATGGTGAAGGGGGGAATGGGCCAAAAAAGGTTGAGAACCACTGGTGTAGAGGAACCGTGATTGGTGTAGAGGAATCGTGAATGGTGTAGAGCAACTGTGAATGGTGTAGAGGAACCGTGAATGGTGTAGAGGAACTGTGAATGGTGTAGAGAAACTGTGAATGGTGTAGAGCAGTGTTTCCCAACCTTTTTTGTACCATGCCCCACTTAAGCCTTTCTAAAATTCATATTGCCCCCCTCCCCCGCCCCATGCCCCCCCCCCCCTCAACATATACATTATTTTTAATATTCAAAAATTGAAATGTTTACTAAAGAAACTTGAATGATAGGTTTTAGGAAGAAATCACTAGGTAATTATTGAGCAAACACAGTAAGTAAATTTTCAAAACATATAATGGAGAACTGAAATTCAAGTACAAAATAATTTTAATGAAAGATTTTTCTATATTATTTTAATTATTAGTAATTATTTATTATTTAAATTTAGTGAGATCCTTGCTCTTGATGCTTGCTGCAAAGAGATCTTATGTCAGGTTCCAATTTAGTTAACTTCAGTCTCAAGTCTCCCCGTTTTGTTATATTCAGCCGATTTCTTCTATTTTCGAATTGCCCCCCTTAACAGTCAAATTGCCCCCCTGTGGGGCGTGGGCCCCACGTTGGGAAACACTGGTGTAGAGGAACCGTGAATGGTGTAGAGGAACTGTGAATGGTGTAGAGGAACCGTGAATGGTGTAGAGGAATCGTGAATGGTGTAGAGCAACTGTGAATGGTGTAGAGGAACCGTGAATGGTGTAGAGGAACTGTGAATGGTGTAGAGAAACTGTGAATGGTGTAGAGGAACCGTGAATGGTGTAGAGGAACTGTGAATGGTGTAGAGGAACCGTGAATGGTGTAGAGGAACTGTGAATGGTGTAGAGAAACTGTAAATGGTGTAGAGGAACCGTGAATGGTGTAGAGGAACTGTGAATGGTGTAGAGAAACTGTGAAAGGTGTAGAGGAACCGTGAATGGTGTAGAGGAACTGTGAATGGTGTAGATGAACCGTGAATGGTGTAGAGCAACTGTGAATGGTGTAGAGCAACTGTGAATGGTGTAGAGGAACCGTGAATGGTGTAGAGGAACTGTGAATGGTGTAGAGGAACCGTGAATGGTGTAGAGGAACTGTGAATGGTGTAGAGGAACTGTGAATGGTGTAGAGAAACTGTAAATGGTGTAGAGGAACCGTGAATGGTGTAGAGGAACTGTGAATGGTGTAGAGAAACTGTGAAAGGTGTAGAGGAACCGTGAATGGTGTAGAGGAATTGTGAATGGTGTAGATGAACCGTGAATGGTGTAGAGGAATCGTGAATGGTGTAGAGCAACTGTGAATGGTGTAGAGGAACCGTGAATGGTGTAGAGGAACTGTGAATGGTGTAGAGGAACCGTGAATGGTGTAGAGGAACTGTGAATGGTGTAGAGGAACCGTGAATGGTGTATAGCAACTGTGAATGGTGTAGAGGAACCGTGAATGGTGTAGAGGAACTGTGAATGGTGTAGAGAAACTGTGAATGGTGTAGAGGAACCGTGAATGGTGTAGAGGAACTGTGAATGGTGTAGAGGAACCGTGAATGGTGTAGAGGAACCGTGAATAGTGTTGAGGAACCGTGAATGGTGTAGAGGAACCGTGAATGGTGTAGAGAAACCATGAATGGTGTAGAGGAACCGTGAATGGTGTAGAGGAACCGTGAATGGTGTAGAGAAACCATGAATGGTGTAGAGGAATCGTGACTGGTGTAGAGGAACCGTGAATGGTGTAGAGGAACCGTGAATGGTGAAGAGGAACCATGAATGGTGTAGAGCAACTGTGAATGGTGTAGAGGAACCGTGAATGGTGTAGAGGAACTGTGAATGGTGTAGAGGAATTGTGAATGGTGTAGAGGAACCGTGAATGGTGTAGAGGAACCGTGAATGGTTTAGAGGAACCGTGAATTGTGTAGAGCAACTGCGAATGGTGTAGAGGAACTGGGAATGGTGTAGAGCAGAGGTTCCCAAACCACGGCCCGCAGGTCACTTGTGGCCCGCCAGCTGTAAGTAAGTGGCACGCGAGGCCCCCGTTATTTAATATAATTTATTTTAATAATTTAAAAAAAATTGCACTTGGAGCGTACGATAATTTACTCTGCTCGTGGTTATGTTCAGATATTATCGAATGCACCTGTTCAGTTCGCAACCTTCAGCTGATCATACGATTTCATTCTGGCGACTATTTTCAGTTGAACAATTTGAACACTTGCGTTTATTCGCCCAGAGATACATTTGTCGTTTTTGTTCGACTCACAGATGCGAGCAGTCATTTTCCGCAATGGCCGTTATAAAAAACAAGCAACATTCCAGACCTACCGACAGTAACCTAGCTGCGCTTATGACTTTGGGCACGACATATTTGTGGCCAGACATTGATAAACTGACATCTTAACTTAAGTAACTGGTTATGAAGAACTGTAATTACATTAATAGCGATTTTCGAAACTGATTTAAAATGTATTGTTAAATTAACTTTTGATTTCAACCAAAAAATGACCGCAGTTTTGTACTGATACTGACTGCCTTTAAAGTTTTAGAATTTTGTTGACGAAAGTTAAGAAAGGTAAGAATGATATTGCATGACTTTTATAATTTTATAATGTTGTGGCCCGCTTAACTACCGAAAATAGTAGATATGGCCCTCTGCTTGAAAAGCTTGGGAACCATTGGTGTAGAGGAACCGTGAATGGTGTAGAAGAACAGATAAATCCAAATGGTGTGGCAGAGAGTGACCAGAGGATCTGGCAGTCACTCAGGACTCCGAGGAAAGGCCACACAGACACATAATCAGACTGCAGCTAGTACCACCGGTATTCGGACTCTTCGCTGGCTGTAGATCAGAATTAAGTACGTATGGGAATGTCCCAGGTGCGGTGATGTGGGTTCTTGACTCCACCCAATTCTGAAAGTGGTAATAATACCAGCACACGGGGCTAGCATGGATATATGTACGTATGTGATGTTGGTGTGTGTGTTGTTCATATCGTATGTGATGTCGGTGTGTGTTTGCGTGCGTGCGTGCGTGCGTGCGTGCGTGCGTGCGTGCGTGCGTGCATGCGTCAACTATGCAGACGCTCAACTTACAGAAAATATACAACACAGTTTGAGGATGGCCTGCTCCAGATGTACCGGCAGATTTATTCTATGTATTCTGGGCCGATGTAAATGTTCCGGTCCCGCCCTGAGCTGAACAGAAATGAAAAGAATGTGAATTTCTTCTCTGTTTTAGCTGCAGTAAATTCCTCGTTCTGTCTTTCTCGGACCGACTCTAGAGCATCTGTCAGCTGGGCGATCACTTTCATCATCTGAGAATAAAATGAGCTGGTCAGATTTCTTTCTTTCTGGCTACTTATATCACTGCCACAGCCATATATTACATATTTACACTATTAAAATAAACATAGAAAATAAAGATAGATCAAACAATAGATGTTTTGTGATAGTAATTAGTTACAGTACGAAGAACAAAAGCATTACGGTAGCAACAGACCAATGCAAATTGGAAGAAGCATGGACAGGGCTGCTACAATGAGTACATTGTGGACTCACAGAAATACTTTGGGATATCTGCTGCATCGGATGACTTAGCACGCCTAGGAATGGCCAATGTGCAGTGATTTCTTTCGACGCATCATAACATAATACAACTGGCCTTAAGGTCAGCCAAAACTGTAGACAGTTCAGACAATTTGTGATATTTACTTTCTCTTTTGGATCCCTGTGCTTTTGTGTGATTATAATGAGGTGACTTAAATCGAGGTTGGTAGACCAGAGACTTGTTATTTTGTAGTATTTGAGGTGAAACGTCTTGGTTGATTATTCTTGTTTGGTTTCACGCCTTTTTATGTGATGTTGTGGTATGTTGGGGAGGAAGGTGCAGTACCCACTGAAGCTTACTCCTTTATGAAGTTATGCTAGAGTAATGGGACTACATTCATATGGAGTGGACAGGTCGCTGGAAGACAAAGTGACCCATACTGCCTCGGGATATCTAGGGAGGTCCCGGTTATATTAATGGTTCCACTTCAATTTCCACCTTCTCAAAATGAAATAGGAGAACTGAATATGTTTAGCTCGTATAACCCCCACCTGTATCCATTTTCCTTAAGAAAGTGAAACGGTTACAGGAAATATATATATATATATATATATATATATATATATATATATATATATATATATATATATATATATACACACACACTAGCTGACCCGGCCCGGCTTCGCCCAGGCCCTAGCGAGAATCTATCTATCTATCTATCTATCTATCTATCTATCTATCTATCCATCCATCTATCTATCTATCTATCTATCTATCTATCTATCTATCTATCTAACTATCCATCCATCTATCTATCTATCTATCCATCCATCCATCCATCCATCCATCTATCTATCTATCTATCTATCTATCTATCTATCTATCTATCTATCTATCTAAATGCCTGCCTGTCTACCCGTCCGTCCGTCCGTCCATCTATCCCTCTGTCTATCCCTCTCTCCCTCCCTCCCTCTCTGATGTCATGTAAGTATTACCTTTACTGAAAAGCTGAGTGATCTGTTTTTCTATACAGATGTAAATATTAGGCGAAGAAGCTAGACACAGCAATGATGTTTTTGAGAAGAATGTTGATAATATGATAATATCGGACTGCAAGCAACAACCACCCAGTATGTACAATAGAAGACACACCTAATATTGTTTGCAGTGTTCGGGTATAGTACCCTAATATTATAGACAGAGAAGAATGAGGAAAATATCATGCACAGAGAAGAAAAGAAACGATAAGGATTCAAGGGCTGCAGATATTATGGTCAACACTCGATATCCCACTTTGATCGTTCACTTGAGGTCTTAGAACCTGGCTAGAAGTGGGTACAAGTGCCAACAGATTTCTGTACGTCCTTTTCAGTTTGCATCCAATTAGACAGAAAATGCAGACAAGAAAATCCAGCTGCTGTGGAGGTGGAAGTACAGGCTATGATCTTCGAGAATTCGTTAGAGGATGATGCTATCATATACATGGACGAGTCGGTCGTCTGAGGAGTGAGAATTTCATGGACCTTTACGGCTCAGGCCGGAGGGAAAAGTGAAGGAAGAGCCTGGCACTTTTGCTTTGACCACAAGCAGCCTGACTATGGAAGTCATGGCAGTAAATAAAGCAATAACATGGCTCGAGACATAGACATTCAATCGGGCATGTGTTCTTGGTGACTCAATGAGTATGCTCAGGAGGATAGAGATGAGGTGGGTCCGAAGAGAGTGGCTGCTGTCTCTGGAGCGGTCTCGGCTGGCAAAGATTAGTTTCATCTTTGTGCCAGGGCATGCAGGTGTACAAGGGAATGAGCAGGCTAACAAGCTTGCAGGTAGGGCTACCGTGGAAGGCGGACGAGCTGTGGATCAGGCAGACATTCTGAATGCTCTACGAGAAGTAAGTCGTTTACGAGAACCAAGCGATGACTGGGGATCTACAACCATGGCCAGGCTACGAGAACAGCAAGCTAGAAGAGGCGTGGCCAAACAAGAACACTACGCAGAAAGCCAAAGAAGAGTAATAAACCAACACAGAACTGGTGTCATGAGCCGCTACACGCTGTGGGATTTGCTGAGGAGGGGATCCGAGCACTTACGGACTGAATGGTTCGATGTGCAATGAGGATGGTCTGTCGACTAACTAACTTGATATCCCACAGTCAAGACTCAGTATCCAAAACAGCGTATTTCCGTTGTGAATTTACAACAAAGAAGCCACGGACAATACGTTTCATGATTTATTGCCTGCAGTTTGCACGTGGCAAAGCTGCGAAATATGTGAGGCAATAAATCGTGCCATGTATTGTTTATTGCTTCTGTGCTTAAATTCTCAATATCACAGAGACCACACTCAGTATCACACAGACAACACTCACTAGCACACAGACAACATTCAATATCTTACAGACAACAAACCATTAGTATACTAATTATTACACATGGACAACACGCAAACAAATGATATCGCAAAAACAACACTCGATGTCACACAGACAACACATGCTAATACTAATATTAAGTTCATTGTGGATCTCATTGGTCCTTGGATGTCTGTGATAAATACAACAGTGTACATCAGCTAACTGCCATTTTGTCGTTGTTTTATTTAGGCCAGCGCGGCGCAGGCCATTTAAAAAAATGATGGGCTGAGGATCGGAGAGCATGTGATATCTGTCGCCATTAGTAACCCACCTGAACGCAAAACTCCACTGGCAACACGACTGGAGACACCAGGTCTTCGTGTTGCCAATTTGGACAGTGGAAAGAAAGAATCAGAATTGTGAGTTTAATTTACATTCTTTAATTTGTTTATATTAGTGTGGTAATATTAGTATAACTTATATCAGTGAAGAAAAGATGCCGGTGCTGGATTGGCCGTACATTGAGAAAACCCGAGAATAGTTTAACTAGAACAGCTTTAGTCTGGAACCAGCAGGGCAAAAGGAATAGAGGAAGAGCTAAAAACTCACGGAGAAGAGAAGTGGAAACATAAATGAGCAATATAGGAGGATGTGAACAGAGCTGCATGGGATTGCTAAAGATAGTGGGGCTTGGGGTGAGTGGGTTGAGGGCTTGGGGTGAGTGGGTTGAGGGTCTGTGTCCCAGTGACGGCGGGTAGAGGACACAAGAAGAAGACAGTAAATACTTGCCCATATGTCACGTCACAAAGCCATAAGGGCAACAAAGACTGGTGACCCTGTAACCCACCATGCACGTACAAGAGGTGAGTCAAGGAGGGTGATGTGACTGGTCACCTCCGCCAATAGAAAACTGAACCTGCAGAATCCAACCAATCATAGACAGTGTACTCCCTGAATGAATTTAAACACAAACACACCCTATTAGTAAAATATCACACGATTTCTTGCCTGGCATATTTTACTGCATCTCATCAGGTGCATACTGCCGTCGATTCCAGCCGTTACTGTGCTAACAGAAGGACTTCCTGCTAAGTGGTAGACTTCCGTGGATATAATGTTCTACACATTCGTGCAATGTCAGCGACGATGTACGTAATTTTTCAGCCAAAGTATCACTCATGTTTCACATAACAAGATATACACCTCTATAGTATGCACCTGGCCAGATGCAGCAGAATATGCCTGGCAAGAAATCGTGGAATGTTTTATTTTTGGTGTGTGCGTTTAAAATCATGAACAAGTCTAGGAAGGCCTGGGTGGGAGTTGGTTTATGACTTATGCTCCGTCGGGAGAAGAAGATGATAGTCAATACTGGTTTCGTGGTGTGAAATACTAAGGATTTAAATATTTACCAAGTTTTCAATTGTTGGGGTGGGTTGACTAGTTCTCTTTTTCATTCCAGTTTAAAGATTGTAACCTTCATTGTACATTCTGCTAAGCTGTGTCCTGATTGTATCTTGATGTTGCTAAACTTTTCCCTTCATTATGGTTTTGAGTAGATTGTCATTTGTCTGTGACCACAGGGCCTAGTCTTTCTCACTTGTAGATTGTGTTGTATGTGTGGATGACTAAAGTACCTCCTCTTTCTCACTTGAATACATCTGCCTTCTGGGTATTGGGTTGGAGGTCTGTTGACAATGCAGGTCTCATGACCAACCTGAGCCCAGTCCCAGCCAGTCTGTGTGTGCTGTGCTGCATCATGACCTGGACATCATGATGACACCCCCCCCCCGGTTCTGAGCTAGGAGAGGGGAAGAAGAACTGTGCAGGAAGTCTCTGTGGAGAAGGTACTTCGGTACCAGGTTGGGGAAAATAAGTCACAACCAATCATCCTCTGATGGATGCAAGCCCTGGAAAGGGCTTAGGTGACCAGAACGATCATGCTTGCTGTTTTATCCTCAATCTGTGTTGTCTCTCTTATTATCTGGTTTTTAACCCTCAATCCATGTTTTGTCCCTTATTATCTGGTATTTTATCCTCAATATGTGTGTTTTTCTCTTATCTGGTTTTTAACCCTCAGTCCATGTGTTTTGTCCCTTATTTATCTGCTGTTTTATCCTCAATATGTGTGTTTTTCTCTCTTATCTGGTTTTTAACCCTCAATCCATGTGCTTTGTCCCTTATTATCTGGTGTTTTATCCTCAAATTGTATGGTCTCCCTCAACTTGTGTTAATCTGCTTTGGTTAGTTATTTTTAACACATTGTGTTTACTCTCAATCTTCCAGTCGAGGTAAGGCAAGGACCCAGGTGTCACTGGTGCCCCGAGCGGTCAGACAACAGGTGGCAGCACCGCAAGCGTCTGCGACTAAAGCCAAAGATGTGTCAGGGACTCAAGCCGGATTTGTGTCATTAGAAACACAAGTCAAGAAAAAGACAGCAATGAGCAATGACGATTTCAGAAAATTATTGAATAAATAAAGATATAGGAATAGACAAAGCTCCCAGCTGACAGCAGTCAGCAATGACGATTTCAGAGAAAAGTTGAATAAGTAAATAAATACTTAGCAGGGACAGACGGACGCGCAAATTTGATAGCAGTGAGCAATGACAGTTTCAAGTTTCAGAAAACTGTTGAATAAATAAAAGAAACAGCTGGGACTGACACACCTGCCAGAAGACACAGAAAAAGTGACATTTCCGTGTTTGTATATTGAATTAATTCTTTCTGTTCCAGGCAATTGTCATATCCAAATAATAACATTGTGGGTCAGGGGTTACAGAATAACACTGTTGATCATAAGGAGTTAAGAATAACAATATGGATCAGAAATGACAAAATGACACTGTGGGTCAGGGTTTACAGAATAATACTACAAGAAGGCGATTAACACATGATCATAAAGAGCTACAAAATAACACCCTGGATCAGAAAGAGTAATAACTATCTAGGACTGATCGAGAGTTTAAATAATTAGAATAACTGTACTAGTGCCAGGTGGACACCATATTGCAAAGTGCCCTTTTACAAGCCTTCTTATAGACCACCTGATGTGGTCAGTGTCATGTCTTTCGCCTTTACTTCTCAGACATTTCCTGGTACCTTTCCGCTCTGACATTTCTGGTACCCTTCCTCTCAAACATTTCCTGGTGTCTTCCCTCTCAAACATTTCCTGGTGTCTTTCCTCTCTGACATTTCCTGGTGCCTTTCCTCTCAAACATTTCCTGGTGCCTTTCCTCTCAGACATTTCCTGGTGTCTTTCCTCTCGGACATTTCCTGGTGTCTTTCCTCTCAAACATTTCCTGGTGTCTTTCCTCTCAAGCATTTCCTGGTGTCTTTCCTCTCCGACATTTCCTCGTGCCTTTCCTCTCAAACATTTCCTGGTGTATTTCCTCTCAAACATGGATGACATCATCATCATATGTTTGGTGACAATTTAGATTATGCTGGGGCTGACATCTGTCTGTGTTGGTCACTGAAAGTTTGCAGGAGAATGAGGCAGGGAAATCATGAAATGTACTTTTGTTTACAAGCACATAGGAAATGTGCAACCTATTGTTTGAAGTTGTTGAATGTTTGTATATGTATGATTTGTTGTTTTACTTATTGCTGTATGAGAAATGCACTTGCCTAAACCAACAGCGTCATTGTTATTCTGTTAATGTGTGTAGTGACCTGCTGAAACTAGGGAATTTGGTAACAACTGGCAAGATTGGGGGGGGGGGGAGTGGGGGAGAGAGAAAGAAAGGCAGAGAAGTAAATATCTGGATGGCTTGACCACATGAAGTGGTCGAGACAAGAACACAAGAGCTGATCCACAAATCTGGTGATCAGGTAAGATGGCAAAACATGACCGCTAACGTTTATCGGCATAGCACCTACTGATGATGCAGTAACATGACCAGTTTCCCTCCTTGTCTCCATAACCAAGTGCATTGAGGCCAGTCTGTGGTATGTTTTCCCCACTAGGTGGACACAGCTAGGGGAGGTTACTCTGAAGCAGTTCTGCTCTGGTTTTGATTCAACTACAGCTCAGGAAGTTTAGCCTAGTCAGTATGAATATATTTTCAGTATGGCAGAAATTATCTGGAGGTCAGCTGGCTGAATGGATGAGCGCTTGTTCTTAAACATCTGGTGTGCTGATGTCATCTAGTGAGTTCATCCCCTACACCGATCTAAGATGTTGACTTTTCCTCGACTTGGGAACGTAAATTACAAGTACCTCAGAAGAGAGTGGGTTCGTCTGATGGCGAGGAACACTGGTAATAAGAAAAGCTAATCCATTGGCAACAATAATTCCAGTGCTACTAGAAGTGGTAGCACATGTATGCACTATACTTCAGTTTAAAGCAAGCGAACGCCAAAAAAAAAAAAAAAAAAAAAAAAAACTCCGCGGAAAAGGATTACTAGTGTAACACCTAAAACAGAACTATACAAAACTACGGCAGGTGATGGATGGAGCTTGGGAGCTGCCAACGGGTAGTAGTTGGTTGTGGTCTCAAGTTTCATGACGGTAGGCAGAGGATCTCTTTACAGAGACAAAAAGGTGGTCCTAGTATGGTCAGTGTCAGGAAGCAATCATTGTCAAGAAAGCGATGGCATACATTCTCAACAGACAGAAATAAATATCTGAGCATCTTAATTAAGACATATACTAAAGAAGTCCCAATGAGATGTGCCATAGCAATACAGAGGTTAAATAGCATGCAGAACAAGTGGTCCAACACAAATTAATAATTTACATGTTTATGAACAGGCATATTTCCTGTTTGGTTGTGAACTGTATACCATTTGACAATCATCAACAGTTTTAAACTTAAATGCAACTATAAACATATAGGCCTAGCACCAGATACACCCAGGTGCCAATACTTGACCTCTTTACTCACGGGAACATGTTCCAAGTTGATCTTTTGATAGAACACATGTGGGAGGCATAAATTAAGCAGGAGAGTGCATGTGACAAATGTTTTATTCTGTGTGTTTGTTCTCAACTATTACAGACAGACAATACCATCTTGACTTCTTGTATTTGTTCTGTCATGTTTACACCAACAGACGAGCTCCAGTCATGTGACAAATGTTTTATTCTGTGTGTTTGTTCTCAACTATTACAGACAGACAATACTATCTTGACTTCTTGTATTTGTTCTGTCATGTTTACACCAACAGACGAGCTCCAGTCATGTGACAAATGTTTTATTCTGTGTGTTTGTTCTCAACTATTACAGACAGACAATACCATCTTGACTTCTTGTATTTGTTCTGTCATGTTTACACCAACAGACGAGCTCCAGTCATGTGACAAATATTTTATTGTGTGTTTGTTAATTATTACTGACAGACAATACCATCTTAATTTCTTGTATTTGTTCTGTCATGTTTACACCAACAGACGAGCTCCAGTCATGTGACAGCAGTCTTCTGGAGCTCCTCTCCTTTATAGCCTTGAATGCTGTGCCATCTCACTGAGCCAGCATTCCCCGCTTTAATTTACTGAGTATAAACCTGTTCTTACTGCCAGTAACATCATCCTACACTGTTTTTCTTTCTTTCTTTTTGTTTAATTCGTATTTGGCAAAGGATCACTTGAATTATCATTATTTCATTTGTTAGAAATGTGTCTATATCTGCTATGCTGTCTCTTGTATGAACTTTACTGTGTCACTCTAATTGTACAGGGGTGCTTTCATAAGTGTTCTAGTCTCTACCAGCTTGAGAGTGAAGCTTGGCCAAGCACTTCTAGGATGAAGAGAGGAGACATTACACCCAACTCCTCATGAGGATAATGAAAAGAGATACTTTGAGACGACTGCTGCATTAGATGACTGAGTACATATAGGATTATGATAACATAACATCTAGCCTCATCATAAGTCACACAAGAATAATTGCACCACAGCGCACAACCATATAGCACCTTGAGGATCCACAAATACGATTCTTTCATTTCTCTGATATACCAGTGGCTTGTATGTTTGTGCTGGGCTATGCACAAAGTGAACAGGCGTCTGCTTCGGCAGATGGAAGAATGAACACGCACGCGCACACACACACACACACACACACACACACACACACCATATTCCGCTGGCAAGCATCAGATGATAGGTCTTCATTTCTGTGCTAGGCAAGATATTTATTAATTCTGATTCATGTTTGATTTTGTGGTTGGCAGCAGGTAATATCCACAAATGCTCTTGTAATAATTGGTTACACCATGGGTTTGAACAATGACTTTGTTACTGCCAAAAATCTGAAATTAATAACACTGGCTTCTTGACCTCAAGGACCTTACACAGGCAACCAAAGTTCAGGCCAAAATAGTAAGTCCCAACATGAGGAGCATGAACCCCAGGGGACTCAACCCGAGCTGATAGGCCAGCACTAGACTCATGATGCCAATGTAGGTCACGGGGTCGTAGCCGGCTTGGATGATGGGTGATATCCTCCTGGCCCAGTATGACCACGTTAACACTGGGGCTCTCTTGGCTCGCTTCATCTCTTCAGGAGCAGATGGAGAAATGAGGAACACACGGGCGAAGTGTCCAATGAAATCCTGTCGCTGGTAGAAAATGTTGAATTCTGTATTGGACTGAAATAGGAAACAATTATATGTGTGAAGTTTATTTATAATTATATGATAAATGTAGGGAAAAAAATACAAGGAGGAGAAGACTAGAAGACGCACAAGACAACATAAAATTTGAAAGCTATAGTTACCGACCGGGATTCGAACCTGTCACCTCCAAATGGCGGCAGCGCCTCGCTGCAGGAACAAGTGTACTTCGACGTATGATCAACTAGACACTATAAAAAGTGTCTTCATTAGTCATGTCTATCATACACATGAACCTACAACTATGGAATACGGACAGAATTCGTATCAAAGCATAGAAATAGCACCATGGGTCTCATAATTTATATTAAACCAGCATAGGTCAAACATCTGATGGGAGATGCCTTGAAGAGATTAGAACAAGAATTGCCATTGCGAAGGTAGCCTTTTGCAAGATGAAAAACAGAGTGAGTTCCCTTGAGCAAGATGGCGGGACATTTTTTCGTCCCGTAAAATGGAACGTGTTTTTTTCCGAAATGTGTATGGATTAGGTGTGTTTTTCGTGGTTAAATAGAGTTCAGACCGTGCAACGGAGTTCGTGCACGCGCGCCCGGACTCCCTTCGGCGTGTCATCGGCGCCCGGTGGCGATAGTTAAGCCTAACATGACGACCAGACGACCGACAAGAACACGGCGTGGCAAGAGGGCGAGCACACGCAGAAGGCGGTTAAAATGTGACAGATTAGGCATCTGACACGTTCGAGTACTGTACTGGAACTGTGCATCATTTAGTCAACGCCGACCCATTCTTGAAAAACTACTGTACGGAAACGATATTGTAGTCTTATAAGAAACACAGCTCGGCGACGGAACAGTCAATGTCGCGGGATTTCAGGGATTCTTTAACAGTCGGCACCTCGGACAGGCCATTCTGGTCCGCGACAACATACTAGTGTCTGAGATCGATATGTCTTCCTGGAACAGTGATGCCCTGCAAGTGCAGGCATTAAGAATACTGACACCAGTGCAGCTTGTAATCGTCAACGTTTATGCGCGAAATGGGAAGGTCGACTTGCGACAATGGCAAAGTTTGTTCGATATGGATGAAAGGCATATCATCTACTGTGGGGACTTCAATGCCAGAGGCAGTCAATGGGGGAATTGCATCACCAATAGACAGGGAGAAGATCTGGAGGACGCCCTGGCATCTGCTGCCCTAATCTGTCTGAATGATGGGAAGGTCACTAGAATAGCCACTCGACCAGGTGACTCTGACAGCGTCATTGATTTGGCTCTGGTGTCGCCCACCATAGCACCAAGGTGCCGGTGGGGCACACTGGGATACCACGATAGTGACCACTACCCTTGTGTCATCCTGATCAAGAAAGACGGGGCCATGAGTCAAAGAAACAAGACAAATGCCTTCCCGTACGACAACACTGGTCAAGACGCCATAAGCAAGATCAGAAGAAGAAAACTAACTTCCCCCCGCAGGAGACAAGAAAGATGGTTGCAGCCACCATGGTGGAATGGAGAGGTCGAGAAGGCATGGCTGGGAAAGAGGCAGGCTGTCAAAGACTGGCAAAAGGCCAGAAAGGCTAACATGCCACAGGTTGAGTTGGCGAACCTGAAGACTGAGGTCGATAGGACGATGACTTTATTCAAATCCTGCGCCAAACATGCCAAGGCCGAGAAATGGGACGAGTTCTGCAGGAAGGTGTGCTCCGAGCGATCTCTTACGACATTCTGGCGCCTCCACAAGAGCATGAACGGTGCTGCACAACGTAGGGGTACTCCAGACTTTCAAGGCACAGACCTGGCATGGAAAAAGTCGGATGCGGATAAAGATAAGGCCCTTCTTGCACGCTACATAGAACAGAAAGACGAGCCCGCCAGACAGAGGACCACAACGACACTCTCTCAGTTGTGCGAGGGGGTCGGGACAGACGAAGAATGGACAATCACAGCTGAGACAATACGTGCGATGCTCAAGAAATCACCTAACACCGCCCCAGGCCCAGACGGCATCCGATATGGTGACCTACTGGTGATGTCAGATGATGACATGGAAGAACTGGCCAGAGAATTCAACACCAGTATCCAGAGGGGTCAGGTCAAAGAAGAATGGCTACACAGCTACTTGCTGCCGCTGCCAAAACCGAACAAAGACCATTCCAAGATAAGCGGCTACAGAATCATTACGATGCAGAATACTGTTGGCAAGCTACTGGAGAAAATTGTAGCACACAGACTTGCTTGTGACTTGGAACAGCTCGGCTGCTTCCCGCCCACACTTGGAGGATACAGACGCAACAAAGAGTCATGGCTGAATGTGGCGGTCTTTGCTCAAGATGTTTACGAAGGATTTCAGGTCAGAGAAGAGACATGTGCGGCCGCCATAGACTTAGAGGACGCATATAACAGAGTATCTTTCGAGCACTTGATGCAAACCCTCCTCAGGCTGAAAGTGCACCCTCACCTTGTACGATGGATAGCTGCAGTTCTGCTCCAAAGGAAGATGGTGCTAAGATGCGGGAGTTGGTCTTCTGAGCCGATAACGATATGCCCAGGATTGCCGCAGGGTTCACCACTGTCACCAGTACTATTCGACGTGTATACGGTGCCGATCACTGAACAACAGTTGGACGGGAGGGGTAGGACTTGTCATTCGTTGACGACATCCTCGTGTATCGACAGGGTCGAGATAGACAGGCGGTTGCCAACTATATGCAGGGCGAACTAGATCGAATTTCCTCATGGTGTGCTGATGCCGTTGCCCTTGTCAACCCTGCAAAGGCAACGGTTACATGGTTCTCACTAAACAACCATATTGTGAAAACAGACCTGCCGGCAGTAAGAATGGATGGGAGCATTCTGAGTAGAACCCAGTCAATGACATATCTTGGCGTGAGGCTTGATCGTAGCCTGTCCTTCAGAGGTCATGTCGATTGTCATAACGAAGGCTCGAAAAGGTTTGTCAGCAATGAGAGTCATGGCGACTGCCAATATCGAGCAAAGACTGCTATTACTTCTGTTCCAAGGACTTGTGCTTTCACGCATCGAGTATGCCCTGGCCATCCTCACTGTCAGCCCTACACAGATTGGAAGACTTGAAAAGGTACAAAACGAAGCCATGCGCATCATTTTGGGCTGCACGAGAGACACCAGCTGTGTAGCAATGAGATACCTCCTTGACTTCCCGACAATGGAACACAGAATCAAGATCTGGAGAGCTCGTGCATACTTAAAAATAAGTGCAGATGAGAAGCACCCTCTGCATGACGCTATATTCAGAGAAAAGGGTGACAGGCTAAAGAGGGGCAAATCATGGATGGGTCGGGCGGAAGATGTCGTCAGACAGGTCTGCAGTCTTACCAGTATCAACCCCGGCAAGGAATGGGTGCCGGTGCCTCCAGCTTTTAAGTGCACTTTCTCCTGCATTATCACACTCGACAGACGGTGCAGAGAGCAGAACCCTGCCGCTGTCAATGCAGAGGTTAACGCGCTCATCTATGAACACTCAGATAGCCCCTAAGTGCTCATCTATACAGATGGATCTGTTGTAAAGCAGCAGAGAAGTGCGTGGGCATTTACAGCCCGTTCGGCGGGCCGAACCGCACAAGAATCCAGTGGTGCCCACTCTATGACCACGAGCAGCATGACGATGGGGGTGATGGCAGTTACACAGGCTTTCATATGGCTGGAATCACAGCATTATACCAACGTGTGTGTACTAAGTGATTCAATGAGCATGATTCAGAAGGTCGAAGCTGGATCTGTACGTAGACAGTGGACTGAATCGCTGCGGAAGTCTGTTGTCCGTAAAGTCACCTTCATCTTCGTCCCGGGACATGCGGGAGTCGAGGGAAATGAACGAGCTGACAAACTGGCTGGCTCTGCACCCCCTGTAGATGGCCAGCCCATGGATCGTGCCGATGTTATTAACGTCCTTAAAGATATGGCGAGAACAGAGGACTTTGACGTCAGTGATTCCACATCGCTGTCCAGGATGAAAGACCTGGGAGTAAGAATTAGCACGGCCAGACGCGAGAGGTACATCGGGAAAACAAAGCGCCTCGTCAACCAACACAGAACTGGCACTATTAGCCACAGGACGCTGATGAATATGCTGGGGGGAGGATCTGAGCACCTATGGACATGTCCGGAGTGCAACGAAGATACCCCAACTGATAACTGATAACTGAAGATGAAAAACATACTGACCAATAAAAAGATATCAATTGAAACGAGAAAAAGAGTGTTGAAGTGCTACATAGAACCTGCACTTTTGTATGGATGTGAAGCATGGACAATAAGCAGTCGAGCTGAAAAACAGCTGATGGCTGTGGAAATGTGGTTTCTGAGGAAAATACAAAGAATACTATGGACAGACAGAAAAACCAATGAGCAAGACCTTCAAGACACAAATGAAGATCGTAAACTAGATGTAGACAGTCAAAATTTTTTGGGCATGTTATGAGAAGAAATGACTTGGAGAACTTGGTGACGACTGGTAAGATCGAAGGGAAGAGACCAAGGGGAAGACCGAGAAGTAAATACCTGGATGGCTTGGCCACGTGACATGGTCGAGACAGGAACACGGAGCTGATCCACGACTTTGGTGATCGAGTGAGATGGCAGAACATGACCGCCCACGCTTACCGGCATGGCATGATGGATGGATAGGTCAAATAACAAATACACAAACACATCGGGCCGTAATGCTGTGTCAAGTATTAACAAACATTTAAAGAAGAGAAATGGGTGTGTAAAGAAGAGAAATGAGTGTGTAAAGAAGAGAAATGAGTGTGTAAAGAAGAGAAATGAGTGTAAAGAAGAGAAATGAGTGTGTAAAGAAGAGAAATGAGTGTGTAAAGAAGAGAAATGAGTGTGTAAAGAAGAGAAATGAGTGTGGCGTTCTCATAACTTCTCACTGGCAGCAGGTCGGCATCTCCCATATAGAAGCTGCTGAACCTATTCTGCTGCAACAACTAATACTACTATTACATTTACTATTACAACTGCTACTTTGTCTACATGTTTAGTTTAGTTTAGTCGACGGATCAACATCACAGCACACGGGTGTAACCCATAAGTGCTCCGTTCTTCTCCCAACTCAAGCCTTAGTCCAGAGAAACTCAGCTCAGTGCATAAACTCCGTAGCACCGGCGAGGATCCTTAAACACATTGGGTAGATTTTTAACTCCAAATTTTGCCTGGGCAGCGCCGTTAGGCTACTCTTTTTTGATTTCCAACTGCTAAGGGATTTTTAACGTGTGCAACAATACATACGGGCGTCTGATCTCACTACCCAGAGACCAGGGGCAATTTAATTACTGAAGTCAACGTGAAAAAAATCCCGGTCCTCACCGGGGCTTGAACCCGGGACCTCCAGCTCTCGAGGCGGATACCATACCTCGAGACCACTCATTTCTCCTCCTCTTCCTGCTGTTACTACTACGATGTCTACATTTACTATTGCCACTAGTAGTAGCACTAGTATGTGTACTGTTACTACTAATGCTACTATTTCTACATTTACTACTGCTGCTACAATAACAACTCTCACTACCATAAGAAAGAACATAAACACTTAAACGTATGAATTGATGAATGAGCAGAAATAAAACAGGATTCGAACCAGTGTAGTGTTCTCATAACTTCTCACTGGCAGTAGGTCGGGATCTCCCACATAGAAGCTACTGAACCTCTTCTCACGGTTGATCAACTGTCGACAGAAATTGAGCTTTCCATCACCAACAGGGATGTTGAGGTACCGATGTGCTAGGATCAAGATTTACACTGACCAAGACCTGCCTTTTGACAATTATGTGTAAATTCGAAATCCAGATGCAGGTGATTTGGCAGCAGACCGTCATATGTTGGTTTTCACACAATGGTATGAGTGTCGGACATTCAAACATCAATGGCAAACTCTTGAACGTAAACTTGCCAAGAGATCACAAAGAGCAAAAAAAAAAAAATGCTGAGGTTGACTGCATGTGTAAATTGTATACAGGAAAGACAAAGACAATGAGACTAAATCATGCAAATGATAATCTCTCCTTAGATAAAACCTCATTTCGAGCTGTGGAGTGTGTGTGTGTGTGTCTCTCTCTCTGTCTCTCTCTCACACACCCCCTCCCCTGCATGTCCTTTGCAGGATGCTGCAATCAACCCAACCCCAGGGTGATGTACCAGGCAAGTGTGCAGTTAGTAGTTTGTCATTGCTTTCTAAATTAAAAGTCAATGTTGAAAGCAAACTGACCTGGTGTAGGAGTTGAACCCGCTATCCGGCTGTCTTCCACGGTTTAATGGCAAGCATATTCAACCACACAGCTCGTATTATACACCTAGTTAGGTAGAAGTATTGACACAGATGGAGATGTCACCACAAGGAGTTTTCATATCACTAGCAATTCTTCTTCTTCTTCTTCTTCTTCTGCGATCATCCGGAGTTTTTTTTCCGGATGTGATTGCGTTGTGCCTGTTTACAGCAGAGCTGCGTTCTTGCGCCGTTAGGCCGACACATCCGACTTCTGCGGGCATTTGTTGACCGGGTTAACCTTCCCGGGGACTAGCAATTCTATTATACACCTAGTTAGGTAGAAATGTTGACACAGATGGGGGGACAGATGGAGATGTTAACACAAGGAGTTTTCATATCACTAGCAATTCTATTATACACCTAGTTAGGTAGAAATATTGACACAGATGGGGGGGGGGGGGGGGCAGATGGAGATGTTAACATAAGGAGTTTTCATATCACTAGTAAATTCTATTATACACCTAGTTAGGTAGAAATATTGACACAGATGGGGGGACAGATGGAGATGTTAACACAAGGAGTTTTCATATCACTAGTAAATTCTATTATACACCTAGTTACATAGAAATGTTGACACAGATGGGGGGACAGATGGAGATGTTAACACAAGGAGTTTTCATATCACTAGCAATTCTATTATACACCTAGTTAGGTAGAAATATTGACACAGATGGGGGGACATATGGAGATGTTAACACAAGGAGTTTTCATATCACTAGTAAATTCTATTATACACCTAGTTAGGTAGAAGTATTGACATAGATGGAGATGTTAACACAAGGAGTTTTCATATCACTAGCAATTCTATTACACACCTAGTTAGGTAGAAATATTGACACAGATGGAAATGTTAACACAAGGAGTTTTCATATCACTAGCAATTTTATTACACTCCTAGTTAGGTAGAAATATTGACACAGATGGAAATGTTAACACAAGGAGTTTTCATATCACTAGTAAATTCTATTATACACCTAGTTAGGTAGAAGTATTGACACAGATGGAAATGTTAACACAAGGAGTTTTCATATCACTAGTAAATTCTATTATACACCTAGTTAGGTAGAAGTATTGACACAGATGGAAATGTTAACACAAGGAGTTTTCATATCACTAGTAAATTCTATTATACACCTAGTTAGGTAGAAATATTGACACAGATGGAAATGTTAACACAAGGAGTTTTCATATCACTAGTAAATTCTATTATACACCTAGTTAGGTAGAAGTATTGACACAGATGGAAATGTTAACACAAGGAGTTTTCATATCACTAGTAAATTCTATTATACATCTAGTTAGGTAGAAATATTGACAAAGATGGGAGGACAGATGGAGATGTCAGCATAAGGAGTTTTCATATCACTAAGAAATTCTAGGAAGTGAAAAAAAAATTACAACTAGTGCCACGCTTAAAAATATTTAACTGTAAGTTAAATTAGCACTACTGTAAGGATCAGGAACACGGACAATGACTCAAACAATCACTAATAAATCACAAATATGAACTAACCAATGCCTGCACAGTATAGGACTAAAACAGTATGACAGGATCAACAACGTGCAGCTTAGTGAGAGGACTAGACCGATTTCAGCCAATCAAGAGGTGAGGAAAAGACCCCGACGCTAGACAGGAAGCGCACTGAGAAAATCTGAAAGTAGTATAATAAGAAAGTCCTTTCTCTGGCAAACAAACTGTGTCAGAATTCAGCATGCATTTGTGTAAGGTTTGCTATCTCTAGACGGATTTCATCCAAGCTAACGGACCTTATTTTTTAACCCATAGGGAGATTTTCTTCTTAATAATTTTGCCAAAGCAGTGGTCTTGTGGATTACTCTTTTGCATTTTTAACGCTCACACTTTGCATACAGGACTTTCTGTTTTTCTCCCTTATTTGGGAAGGCTAGGAATCTAATCTCACAATCCAAGAGAACGTATGATATTAGGTGACAATGGGTCTTGTAAATATTCATTTTTGGAATCATGTGAAGAAGAACAGATAAATCCAAATGACCTGATGTAAATGGTGCGGCTGAGAATGAATGACCTGAATTAAATGGTGCAGCTTAGAATGACCTGATGTAAATGGTGCAGCTTAGAATGACCTGATGTAAATGGTGCAGCTAAGAATGACCTAAATTAAATGGTGCAGCTGAGAATGACCTGATGTAAATGGTGCGACAGGTAACGACCTGATGTAAATGGTGCGGCTGAGAATGACCTGATGTAAATGGTGCGGCAGAGAATTACCCGATGTAAATAGTGCGGCTGAGAATGACCTGAATTAAATGGTGCAGCAGAGAATGATCTGATGTAAATGGTGCGACAGAGAAGACCTGATGTAAATGGTGCGACAGAGAATGGCCTGATGTAAATGGTGCAACAGAGCATGGCATGGGGATCTGGCCAACACTCAGTTTTCCGAGGAAAGGCCAGGCGGATACATAACCAGAATGCAACTGGTACCACCAGTATTGGGACTCTTCGCTGGTTGCTGAAGATTGCAACCTGAGGCAGACACCATCACATCTCAGTCACACCTCCCTGTCTCGGTGTACCCAGAGTTCAACATTTCTCAGACACACCTCCCTGTCTCAGTGTACTCAAGAGTACACCTCCCTGTCTTGGTGTACTTAGAGTTCAACATTTCTCAGACACACCTCCCTGTCTCAGTGTACTCAGAGTTCACCTCCTTGTCTTGGTGTACCCAGAGTTCAACATTTCTCAGCCACGCCTCCCTGTCTTGATGTACCCAGAGTTCAACATTTCTCAGCCACACATCCCTGTCTTGATGTACCCAGAGTTCAACATTTCTCAGCCACACCTTCCTGTCTTGATGCACCCAGAGTTCAACATTTCTCAGCCACACCTCCCTGTCTTATGTATCCAGAGTTCAACATTTCTCAGCCACACCTCACTGTCTTATGTACCCAGAGTTCAACATTTCTCAGCCACACCCCCCTGTCTTATGTACCCAGAGTTCAACATTTCTCAGCCACAACTCTTTGTCTTGATGTACCCAGAGTTCAACATTTCTCAGCCACACCTCCCGGTCTTATGTACCCAGAGTTCAACATTTCTCAGCCACACCTCCCTGTCTTATGTACCCAGAGTTCAACATTTCTCAGCCACACCTCCCTGTCTTATGTACCCAGAGTTCAACATTTCTCAGCCACACCTCCCTGTCTTATGTACCCAGAGTTAAACATTTCTCAGCCACACCTCCCTGTCTTATGTACCCAGAGTTCAACATTTCTCAGCCACACCTCCCTGTCTTGATGTACCCAGAGTTCAACATTTCTCAGCCACACATCCCTGTCTTGATGTACCCAGAGTTCAACATTTCTCAGCCACACCTTCCTGTCTTGATGCACCCAGAGTTCAACATTTCTCAGCCACACCTCCCTGTCTTATGTATCCAGAGTTCAACATTTCTCAGCCACATCTCACTGTCTTATGTACCTAGAGTTCAACATTTCTCAGCCACACCTCCCTGTCTTATGTACCCAGAGTTCAACATTTCTCAGCCACAACTCTTTGTCTTGATGTACCCAGAGTTCAACATTTCTCAGCCACACCTCCCGGTCTTATGTACCCAGAGTTAAACATTTCTCAGCCACACCTCCCTGTCTTATGTACCCAGAGTTCAACATTTCTCAGCCACACCTCCCTGTCTTATGTACCCAGAGTTCAACATTTCTCAGCCACACCTCCCTGTCTTATGTACCCAGAGTTAAACATTTCTCAGCCACACCTCCCTGTCTTATGTACCCAGAGTTCAACATTTCTCAGCCACACCTCCCTGTCTTGTGTAACCAGAGTTAAACATTTCTCAGCCACACCTCCTTGTCTTATGTACCCAGAGTTCAACATTTCTCAGCCACACCTCCCTGTCTTGATGTACTCAAAGAGTTCAACATTTCTCAGCCACACCTCCCTGTCTTATGTACCCAGAGTTCAACATTTCTCAGCCACACCTCCCTGTCTTATGTACCCAGAGTTCAACATTTCTCAGCCACACCTCCCTGTCTTATGTACCCAGAGTTCAACATTTCTCAGCCACACCTCCCTGTCTTGATGTACTCAAAGAGTTCAACATTTCTCAGCCACACCTCCCTGTCTTATGTACCCAGAGTTCAACATTTCTCAGCCACACCTCCCTGTCTTATGTACCCAGAGTTCAACATTTCTCAGCCACACCTCCCTGTCTTGATGTACCCAGCGTTAAACATTTCTCAGCCACACCTCCCTGTCTTGATGTACTCAAAAAAGAGTTCAACATTTCTCAGCCACACCTACTTGGTCAACATTTCAAAACAAACTAATCAAATAGACTTACCTGCCTGCTGCCAACGTCAGTTAGCTTAAAACCATCATCCGCCTGGACACAGTCGGGACCCGGATCAGCTTCTTCCGTTAAATAAATGGAATCATTTGAGATAGAAGTGTCTGTGGTCTGGTTACTGCTGGACAGAAAAACAGCTGCTGGTGTAGGGATCTGAGCGTGCAAGGAGAAAAAAGTCCCTGAATACGTTACAAGTCATGAATACATTGAAAAAAGACAATTGTATAAAGAAATCAAATATTATTCTTATATTGAGAATCAATCTCTGTAAGGGCATTAATAATATAACTGATAGTTAGTTAGTTAGTTAGTCGCAGTTCCAACTTCACAGCAACGGGTCATCCCCATTATGCTCCGTTCCTGTGCCAGTGAATATCACACAAAACGCTCCCCACTGCCCAATGTGAAAAGTGCAATAGACAGGAGTCTCGACAAGCAACAGCCCGTACAGATACACTGTGCATAATGCCGCCGCCAGAATGTCAACACACCAGTCCCCCACAAAACACCCAGTTCATCTCTGATGGAATCGGCAGTCATTTTCCTATCTGAATGTTTCCAACATGTTCACCCACACAGTCCACGAAAATACAGTTCATCGCTGATGGCAGTGGCAGTCAACCAGAAGCCCAGCAGCCACGCATTTCTGCATAAGGCAAAAACCGGTCAACTCTGGGACATAGCCAGCTGCCATCGCTCGGAACATGCAGTCACATTCCAAAAAACCTCAGGCAGATTCAAAACCATTTCACACGCAACTCACAGCTCACAGTGTCGCGCCACGCACTCACTCAGTAGCAGGGCGACGGAACCATCAAGCCTCCTTAGTCGCCTCTTACGACATGCGTGGTAGGCTACAGTGTTGCTATTCTTTGCTTCCCTTATGGGCCCTGGCAACCAATATAACTGAACCTAAGAGAGATGTGGAGAGCAGAGGAGTTTGACGCCAGTGAATCCACATCGTTGTCTAGAATGAGAGACTTGTGAGTAAGAATTGGCACGGCCAGACACGAGAGGTACACCAGTAGAATGAGCGGGCCTCATCAATCAACACAGAATCAGAACTGGCACTATTAGTTGCCAGTGCATTGATGCAAAGGGGGAGAGGGGAAGGAAGCAGGACAGGCCAGGGATCGAGGATCTTGTCGTGGGCTGTGATGGCAGCCATGTTCTTGAAAGGACCTGCAACATGGTGGTGATGAGTGTGTCTCATCTCTACTTCAGAGGAGATATAGAGATGTCATACAATATTTGAACACAAGCATAGACCAGGATAATTATATGGCATTTGCCTTATACCAAAGAGGCCTGTGTTATTATGAGATTCAAAGATTTGATGCACTGTATTCTAAAGTGTGAACAAATCAAGATGGTGAGCATCCATTGAATATTCTCTCCAAGACATGCTGGTGCATGGGTGTGGTGGCAAACGATTGGCTGGGTGTGCACCACTGGGCGGGCAGATTGGTTGGGTGTGCACCACTGGGCGGACAGATTGGCTGGATGTAAACCACTGGGCGGACAGATTGGCTGGGTGTGCACCACTGGGCGGGCAGATTGGCTGGATGTGCACCACTGGGCGGGCAGATTGGTTGGGTGTGCACCACTGGGCGGACAGATTGGCTGGATGTACACCACTGGGCGGACAGATTGGCTGGGTGTGCACCACTGGGCGGGCAGATTGGTTGGGTGTGCACCACTGGGTGGGCAGATTGGTTGGGTGTGCACTACTGGGCGGACAGATTGGCTGGGTGTGCACCACTGGGCGGGCAGATTGGTTGGGTGTGCACCACTGGGTGGGCAGATTGGTTGGGTGTGCACTACTGGGCGGACAGATTGGCTGGATGTGCACCACTGGGCGGGCAGATTGGTTGGGTGTGCACCACTGGGCGGACAGATTGGCTGGGTGTGCACCACTGGGCGGACAGATTGGTTGGGTGTGCACCACTGGGCGGACAGATTGGCTGGGTGTGCACCACTGGGCGGACAGATTGGCTGGGTGTGCACCACTGGGCGGACAGATTGGTTGGGTGTGCACCACTGGGCGGACAGATTGGCTGGGTGTGCACCACTGGGCGGACAGATTGGTTGGGTGTGCACCACTAGGCGGGCAGATTGGTTGAGTGTACACCACTGGGTGGGCAGATTGGTTGGGTGTGCACCACTTGGCGGGCAGATTGGCTGGATGTGCACCACTAGGCGGGCAGATTGGCTGGATGTGCACCACTGGGTGGGCAGATTGGCTGGGTGTGCACCACTGGGCGGGCAGATTGGCTGGGTGTGCACCACTGGGCGGGCAGATTGGTTGGGTGTGCACCACTGGGCGGACAGATTGGTTGGGTGTCCACCGCTGGGCGGGTAGATTGGTTGGGTGTGCACCACTGGGCGGACAGATTGGTTGGGTGTGCACCACTGGGCGGACAGATTGGTTGGGTGTCCACCGCTGAGCGGACAGATTGGTTGGGTGTGCACCACTGGGCTGACAGATTGGTTGGGTGTGCACCACTGGGCAGACAGATTGGTTGGGTGTGCACCACTGGGCGGGCAGATTGGCTGGATGTGCACCACTGGGCGGACAGATTGGCTGGATGTGCACCACTGGGCGGACAGATTGGCTGGGTGTGCACCACTGGGCGGACAGATTGGCTGGATGTGCACCACTGGGCGGACAGATTGGCTGGGTGTGCACCACTGGGCGGACAGATTGGCTGGGTGTGCACCACTGGGCGGACAGATTGGCTGGATGTGCACCACTGGGCGGACAGATTGGCTGGATGTGCACCACTGGGCGGACAGATTGGCTGGATGTGCACCACTGGGCGGACAGATTGGCTGGATGTGCACCACTGGGCGGACAGATTGGCTGGGTGTGCACCACTGGGCGGACAGATTGGCTGGATGTGCACCACTGGGCGGACAGATTGGCTGGATGTGCACCACTGGGCGGACAGATTGGCTGGGTGTGCACCACTGGGCGGGCAGATTGGTTGGGTGTGCACCACTGGGCGGACAGATTGGCTGGGTGTGCACCACTGGGCGGGCAGATTGGTTGGGTGTGCACCACTGGGCGGACAGATTGGCTGGGTGTGCACCACTGGGCGGACAGATTGGCTGGGTGTGCACCACTGGGCGGACAGATTGGCTGGGTGTGCACCACTGGGCGGGGAGATTGGCTGGGTGTGCACCACTGGGCGGACAGATTGGTTGGGTGTGCACCGCTGGGCGGGCAAATTGGTTGGGTGTGCACCACTGGGCGGACAGATTGGTTGGGTGTCCACCGCTGGGCGGACAGATTGGTTGGGTGTGCACCACTGGGCGGACAGATTGGTTGGGTGTGCACCACTGGGCGGACAGATTGGTTGGGTGTGCACCACTGGGCGGACAGATTGGCTGGATGTGCACCACTGGGCGGACAGATTGGCTGGGTGTGCACCACTGGGCGGACAGATTGGCTGGATGTGCACCACTGGGCGGACAGATTGGTTGGGTGTGCACCACTGGGCGGACAGATTGGTTGGGTGTGCACCACTGGGCGGACAGATTGGTTGGGTGTGCACCACTGGGCGGACAGATTGGTTGGGTGTGCACCACTGGGCGGACAGATTGGTTGGGTGTGCACCACTGGGCGGGCAGATTGGCTGGATGTGCACCACTGGACGGACAGATTGGCTGGGTGTGCACCACTGGGCGGGGAGATTGGCTGGGTGTGCACCACTGGGCCGGGTACTGGTGCACGATAAGGCAGGCATGGTGGAGCTCTTTGGAATCGTGTGAATGATGTAAAAGAACCGTAAATGGTGTAGAGGAACCGTGAATGGAGTAGAGGAACCGTGAATGGTGTAGAGGAACTGTGATTGGTGTAGAGGAACCGTGAATGGTGTAGAGGAACTGTGATTGGTGTAGAGGAACCGTGAATGGTGTAGAGGAACCGTGAATGGTGTAGAGGAACTGTGAATGGTGTAGAGGAACTGTGAATGGTGTAGAGCAGAGGTTCCCAAACCACGGCCCGTAAGTAAGTGGCACGCGAGGCCCCCGTTATTTAATATAATATATTTTAATAATTTTAAAAAAAATGCACTTGGAGCATGCGATAATTTACTCTGCTCGTGGTTATGTTCAGATATTATCGAATGCACCTGTTCAGTTCGCAACCTTCAGCTGATCATACGATTTCATTCTGGCGACTATTTTCAGTTGAACAATTTGAACACTTGCGTTTATTCGCCCAGAGATACATTTGTCGTTTTTGTTCGACTCACAGATGCGAGCAGTCATTTTCCGCAATGGCCGTTATAAAAAAACAAGCAACATTCCAGACCTACCGACAGTAACCTAGCTGCGCTTATGACTTTGGGCACGACATATTTGTGGCCAGACATTGATAAACTGACATCTTAACTTAAGTAACTGGTTATGAAGAACTTTAATTACATTAATACCGATTTTCGAAACTGATTTAAAATTTAATATTAAATTAACTTTTGATTTCAACCAAAAAATGACCGCAGTTTTGTACTGACACTGACTGCCTTTAAAGTTTTAGAATTTTGTTGACGAAAGTTAAGAATGATATTGCATGACTTTTATAATTTTATAATGTTGTGGCCCGCTTAACTACCGAAAATAGTAGATATGGTCCTCTCCTTGAAAAGCTTGGGAACCATTGGTGTAGAGGAACCGTGAATGGTGTAGAAGAACAGATAAATCCAAATGACTTGACGTAAATGGTGTGGCAGAGAGTGACCAGAGGATCTGGCAGTCACTCAGGACTCCGAGGAAAGGCCACACAGACACATAATCAGACTGCAGCTGGTACCACCGGTATTCGGACTCTTCGCTGTCTGTAGATCAGAATTAAGTACGTATGGGAATGTCCCAGGTGCTGTGATGTGGGTTCTTGACTCCGCCCAATTCTGAAAGTAGTAATAATACCAGCACACGGGGCTAG
Source organism: Cepaea hortensis (assembly GCA_963921405.1). Taxonomy (NCBI): domain Eukaryota; kingdom Metazoa; phylum Mollusca; class Gastropoda; order Stylommatophora; family Helicidae; genus Cepaea; species Cepaea hortensis. The sequence goes on from OY992890.1 coordinate 99,708,677, forward strand.
CATGGATATATGTACGTATGTGATGTTGGTGTGTGTGTGTTTGCGTGTGTGTTGTTCATATCTTCAACTATGCTCAACGTATGTGATGTCGGTGTGTGTTTGCGTGCGTGCGTGCATGTGTTGTTAATATCTTCAACTATGCTCAACGTATGTGATGTTGGTGTGTGTGTTGTTCATATCTTCAACTATGCTCAACGTATGTGATGTCGGTGTGTGTTTGCGTGCGTGCGTGCGTGCGTGCATGCGTCAACTATGCAGACGCTCAACGTACAGAAAATATACAACACAGTTTGAGGATGGCCTGCTCCAGATGTACCGGCAGATTTATTCTATGTATTCTGGGCCGATGTAAATGTTCCGGTCCCGCCCTGATGTGCAATGAGGATGGTCTGTCGACTAACTAACTTGATATCCCACAGTCAAGACTCAGTATCCAAAAACAGCGTATTTCCGTTGCGAATTTACAACAAAGAAGCCACGGACAATACGTTTCATGATTTATTGCCTGCAGTTTGCACGTAGTAAGGCTGCGAAATATGTGAGGCAATAAATAGTGCTATGTATTGTTCGTTGCTTCTGTGCTTAAATTCTCAATATCACAGAGACCACACTCAGTATCACACAGATTGCACTTGATATCACACAGACAACACTCACTAGCACACAGACAACATTCAATATCTTACAGACTACAAACCATTAGTATACTATTACACATGGACAACACGCAAACAAATGATATCGCAAAAACAACACTCGATGTCACACAGACAACACATGCTAATATTAAGTTCATTGTGGATCTCATTGGTACTTGGATGTCTGTGATAAATACAACAGTATACATCAGCTAACTGCCATTTTGTCGTTTTATTCAGGCCAGCGCGGCGCAGGCCATTTAAAAAACTGATGGGCTGAGGATCGGAGAGCATGTGATATCTGTCGCCATTAGTAACCCACCTGAACGCAAAACTCCACTGGCAACACGACTGGAGACACCAGGTCTTCGTGTTGCCAATTTGGGCAGTGGAAAGAAAGAATCAGAATTGTGAGTTTAATTTACATTCTCTAATTTGTTCAACTTATATAAGTGGACTAGAAGGGTGAAGAAAAGATGCCGGTGCTGTATTGGCCGTACATTGAGAAAACCCGAGAATAGTTAATAGTTTAACTAGAGTAGCTTTAGTCTGGAACCAGCAGGGCAAAAGGAATAGAGGAAGAGCTAAAAACCCACGGAGAAGAGAAGTTGAAACAGAAATGACCAATATAGGAGGATGTGAACAGAGCTGCATGGGATTGCTAAAGATAGTGGGGCTTGGGGTGAGTGGGTTGAGGGCTTGGGGTGAGTGGGTTGAGGGCTTGGGGTGAGTGGGTTGAGGGCTTGGGGTGAGTGGGTTGAGGGCTTGTGGTGAGTGGGTTGAAGGCTTGGGTGAGTGGGTTGAAGGCTTGGGTGAGTGGGTTGAAGGCTTGGGTGAGTGGGTTGAGGGCTTGGGATGAGTGGGTTGAGGGCTTGGGGTGAGTGGGTTGAGGGCTTGGGGTGAGTGGGTTGAGCGCTTGGGATGAGGGCTAGGGGTGAGTGGGTTGAGGGCTTGGGGTGAGTGGGTTGAGGGCTTGGGGTGAGTGGGGTGAGGGCTTGGGGTGAGTGGATTGAGGGCTTGGGGTGAGTGGGTTGAGGGCTTGAGGTGAGTGGGTTGAGGGCTTGAGATGAGTGGGTTGAGGGCTTGGGGTGAGTGGGTTGAGGGCTTGGGGTGAGTGGGTTGAGGGCTTGGGGTGAGTGGGTTGAGGGCTTGGGGTTGAGGGCTTGGGGTGAGTGGGTTGAGAGTCTGTGTCCCAATGATGGGTAGAGGACACAAAAAGAAGCTATAAGGGCAACAAAGACAGGTGACCCTGTAACCCACCACACACGTACAAGAGGTGAAGTAAGGAGGGTGATGTGACTGGTCACCTCAGCTCATAGAAAACTGTACCTGCAGAATCCAACCAATCATAAACTGTGTACTCCCTGAATGAATTTAAACACACACACACACACACACCCTATTAGTAAAATACCACACGATTTCTTGCCTGCCATATGTTACTGCATCTCATCAGGTGCATACTGCCGTCGATTCCAGCCGTTACTGTGCTAACAGAAGGACTTCCTGCTAAGTGGTAGACTTCCGTGGATATAATGTTCTACACATTCGTGCAATGTCAGCAACGATGTACGTAATTTTTCAGCCAAAGTATCACTCATGTTTCACATAACAAGATATACACCTCTATAGTATGCACCTGGCCAGGTGCAGCAGAATATGCCTGGCAAGAAATCGTGGAATGTTTTATTTTTGGTGTGTGCGTTTAAAATCATGAACAAGTCTAGAAAGGCCTGGGTGGGAGTTGGTTCATGACTTATGCTCCGTCGGGAGAAGAGAAGATGATAGTCAATACTGGTTTCATGGTGTGAAATACTAAGGATTTAAATATTTACCATGTTTTCAATTGTTGGGGTGGGTTGATTAGTTCTCTTTCTTATTCCAGTTTAAAGATTGTAACCTTCATTGTACATTCTGCTAAGCTGTGTCCTGATTGTATCTTGATGTTGCTAAACTTTTTCCTTCATTATGGTTTTGAGTAGATTATGCCATTTATCTGTGACCACAGGGCCTTATCTTTCTCACTTGTAGATTGTGTTGTATCTGTGTGTGACTAAAGTATCTCCTCTTTCTCACTTGAATACATCTGCCTTCTGGGTATTGGGTTGGAGGTCTGTTGACAATGCAGGTCACATGACCAACCTGAGCCCAATCCCAGCGCCAGTCTGTGTGTGCTGTGCTGCATCATGACCTGGGGGTATCCCAACATGCTTCTCCACAGATGTGAAGTTCCAGTACTGTTCTTGCACACCCCCCTGGTTCTGAGCTAGGAGAGGGGAAGAAGAACTGTGCAGGAAGTCTCTGTGGAGAAGGTACTTGGGCACCAGGTTGGGGAAAATAAATCACAACCAATCGTCCTCTGATGGATGCAAGCCCTGGAAAGGGTTTAGGTGACCAGTACGATCATGCTTGCTATGTTTTATCCTCAATCTGTGTTTTTCTCTCATATTATCTGGGTTTTAACCCTCAATCCGTGTTTTGTCCATTATCTGGTGTTTTATCCTCAATCTGTGTGTTTCTCTCCTATCTGGTTTTTAACCATCAATCCATGTTTTGTCCCTTATTATCTGGTGTTTTATCCTCAATCTGTGTGTTTCTCTCTTATCTGGTTTTTAACCATCAATCCATGTGTTTTGTCCCTTATTATCTGCTGTTTTATCCTCAATCTGTGTGTTTCTCTCTTATCTGGTTATTAACCCTCAATCCATGTGTTTTATCCTCAATTTGTATGTTCTCCCTCAACTGGTGTTAATCAGCTTTCGTTAGTTATTTTTAACACATTGTGTTTACTCTCAATCTTCCAGTCGAGGTAAGGCAAGGACCCAGGTGTCACTGGTGCCCCGAGCGGTCAGACAACAGGTGGCAGCACCGCAAGCATCTGCGACTAAAGCCAAAGATGTGTCAGGGACTCAAGCCGGAGATGTGTCATTAGAAACACAAGTCAAGAAAGAGACAGCAATGAGCAATGACGATTTCAGAAAATTATTGAATAAATAAAGAAATAGGAATAGACAGAGCTTCCAGCTGACAGCAGTCAGCAATGACGATTTCAGAGAACAATTGAATAAGTAAATACATACTGAGCAGGGACAGACGGACGCGCAAATTTGACAGCAGTGAGCAATGACAGTTTCAAGTTTCAGAAAACTGTTGAATACATTTTAAAAAAACAGCTGGGACTGACAGACCTGCCAGAAGACACAGAAAAAGTGACATTTCTGTGTTTGTATGTTGATTTAATTCTTTCTGTTCCAGGAAATTGTCTATCAAAATAATAACATTGTAGGTCACGGGTTACAGAATAACTGTTGATCATAAGGATTTAAGAATACCAATGTGGGTAAGAAATGACAAAATGACAACCTGGATCAGAAATGACAAAATAACACTGTGGGTCAGGGGTTACAGAATAATACTACAAGAAGGCGATTAACATTTGATCATAAAGAGTTACAAAATAACACCCTGGATCAGAAAGAGTAATAACTATCTAGGACTGAAAGAGTTGAAATAATTAGAATAACTACAAGTGCCAGGTAGGACACCATAAAGCACAGTTCCCTTGTACACGCCATCTTATAGACAACTTGGCCACGTCATGTTGTCAGTGTTCCACCAGGCACTGTTCAAACATTTGGTCCGTTCCTTGATAGAGAGTTCCAGTTTTTGTTGTCTGTATGAGAAATATTTAGAGCAGGTCAGTTGCAAATGTTTGGTTGACAGTTCTGGTGTCACTGTCGTTATTGAAATCTTGTTATAGATGACATCATCATCTATTTCGTGACAATATAGATTGTGCGGAGATTGACAGCTGCCTGTGTTAGTCACCCAAAATTTGCGGGAGAATGAGGCAGGGAAATCATGAGGAATTAACACAATATACTTTTTACAAGCACATAAGTAATGTGCAACCTATTATTTGTAATTGTTGAATGTTTATATAGATGTTTTGTTGTTTTACTTATTGCTGTATGAAAAATGCACTTGCCTAAACCAACAGCGTCATTGTTATTCTGTTAATTTGTGTAGTAACACAACAGTTTCATTTTATTCTGTTAGTGTGTAGTAATGTGCGGAAAAGAAATAAACTGGAGAACTTGGTAACAACTGGCAAGATTGAGAGGGAAAAAAAGAAGGCAGAGAAATAAATATCTGGATGGCTTGAGCATGTGGTGTGGTCGGGACAAAAACACAGAGCTGATTCACAAATCTGGTGATCGGGTAAGATTGCAAAACATGGCCAATCGGCACAGCACATGATGATGATGATGATGATGCAGTAAACGAGCGGTTTCCCTCCATGTCTCCTTAACGTAGTGCATTGTGAAGCCAGGCTACTGTATGTTTTCCCCACTAGGTGGACATAGCTAGGGGAGGTTACTCTGAAGCAGTTCTGCTCTGGTTTTGATTCAACTACAGCTCAGGGAGTTTAGCATATTCAGTATGACTATATATTTGGTATGGCAGAAATTATCAGTGTATAAGTGACAACCAACTTTCCGGAGGTCAGCTGGCTGAATGGATGAGCGCTCGTTCTTAAACATCCGGTGTGCTGATGTCAGATAGTGAGTTCAACCACTACACCTGTAAGCTGGTCTAGGATCTTGACTTCTCTTCCTTGACTTTGAAGCGTAAATTATAAATACCTCAGAAGTCAGAGTGGGTTCGTCTGATGGCGAGGGACACTGGTAATAAGGAAAGCTAATCCACAAGCAAAAATAATTCGTCTACTAGAAGTAGGCGCACATATATGCACTATGCTAGAGTTTAAAACAAGCGAACGCAAATTTTAAAAAAAAACTTCCTCCGTGGACACCCTTGGAAAAGGATTACCAGTGTAACACCTCAAACAGGGTTATGCAAAACCATGGCAGGTGATGGATGGAAATTGGGAGCTGCCAAAAGGTGGTAGTTGTTGGTTGTTGTCTCAAGTTTCACGACGGTAGGCAGAGGATCTCTTTATAGACACACAAAAAAGGTGGTCCTAGTATGGTCAATGCCAGGAAGCAATCAATGTCAAGAAAGCAATGGCATGCATTATCTCATCATCAAGTGCCGTGCTGACTGGCGTAGGCGTTCATGACTCTCCAAAGATCTCAGTCTTTGGTTTTCTGGATCAACTCTGCCGTTGATATTCCTCCATGCCACTGTCGCAATCCATCCAGCATCATTTCTCGTGGTCTGCCTCTGCCTCTCTTCCCCTCGATCTTTCCAGTTGTCACGATGTTCTCCAGCGCCTCTCTTCTCATCACATGACCAAAAAAAGCTGTTTGTCTCTTTCTTATTGTTGTACATAATGTTCTAGTTTCGCCAGTCTCTTTAAGGCATTCGTCGTTAGTTACTTTGGCAGTCCAAGGAATTCGCAACATTCGTTTAAGGAACTACATCTCTTTACTTCCAATCTCTTATGAATACATTCTCTACAGACAGAAATAAATATCTTAGCACCATAATTAAGACATATACTAAAGAAGTTAGAATGAGATATGCCATAGCAATACAGAGGTTAAATAGCATGCAGAACAAATGGCCCAACACTGACTAATAAGTTACAAGTTTATGAACATGCATATTTCCTGTTTGGTTGTGAATTGTATATCATTTGACAATCATAAAAAAAAAAACATCAACACTTTTGAACTTAAATGCAACTATAAAAATATGGGCCTACCACCAGATCCCCAAAGCACCCAAGTGCCAATACTTGACCTCTTTACTCACGGGAACATGTTGAAAGTTGATCTTTTGGTAGAACAAATGTGAGAGGCATAAATTAAGCAGGAGAGTGCATGTGACAAATATTTTATTCTGTGTTTGTTCTCAACTATTACAGACAGACAATACCATCTTGACTTCTTGCATTTGTTCTGTCATGTTTACACCAACAGACGAGCTCCAGTCATGTGACAGCAGTCGTCTGGAGCTCCTCTCCTTTATAGCCTTGAATCCTGTGCCGTCTCACTGAGCCAGCATTCCCCGCTTTACTGAATATAAATCTCTTCTTACTGCCAGTAACATCATCTTACACTATTTTTCTTTCTTTTTGTTTAATTGGTATTTGGGAAAGGATCACTTGAATTATTATTATTCTTTCATTTGTTAGAAATGTGTCTATATCTGCAGTGCTGTCTCTTGTATGAACTTCTCTGTGTCTAATTGTACAGGAATGGTTTCGTAAGCGTTCTAGTCTCTACCAGCTTGGGAGAGAAGCCTGGCCTAGCACGTCGATGCGATCTTTGAGGATGAAGAGATGAGACATTACACCCAACTCCTCAAGGGGACAGTGAGAATAGATACTTTGAGACGACTGCTGCATTAGATGGCTGAGTACATATAGGATTATGATAACATAACATCTAGCCTCATCCTAAGTCACACAAGGAGAATTGCAGCACAGCGCACAACCATATAGCACCATTGAGGATCCACAAATATGATTCTTTTATTTCTTTGATATACCAGCGACTTGTATGTTTGTGCTGGGCTATGCACCAAGTGAACAGGCGTCTACTATGGCAGATGGAATAATGAACACACACACACACCCACACACCATATTCCACAGGCAAGCATCACATGATAGGTCTTCATTTCTGTGCTAGGCAACATATTTATTAATTCCGATTCATGTTTGATTTTGTGGTTGCAGCAAGTAATGTCCACAAATGCTCTTGTAATAGTTGGTTACATCATGGGTTTTAACCTCGACTTTGTTACTGCCAGAAATCTGGCCACACCACGTTCAAAGTTATGTACAGCAAACAAATTCATTCTACAGAAAAGGGGAATTAATGGCACTCGCTTCTTGACCTCAAAGACCTCACACAGGCAACCAAAGTCCCGTACAAAATGAGAAGTCCCAGCAGGACGAACACGAACCCCAGCGGCCCTACCCCGAGCAGGTAGGATAGCACTAGATACATAATGCCAATGTGGACCATGGTGTGGTAGCTGGCCAGGAAGCGCAGTGATATCCTAGCCTGGTGTGACCTCGTTAACTCCGCGGCTTTCTTGGATATTGGGGACCTCATCTTTCGCTGCATCTCTTCAGGAGCAGACGGAGAAATGAGGAACACACGGGCGAAGTGTCCAATGAAATCCTGTCGCTGGTAGAAAGTATTGAATTCTGTAGTGAACTGAAATAGGAAACAATTATATATGTGAAGTTTATGTATAATAATATGATAAATGTAGAGACTACATGTACTGTTATATGTGTGAAGTTTATGTATAATAATATGATAAATGTAGAGACTGCATGCACTGTTATGTATGTCAAGTTTATGTATAATAATATGATAAATGTAGAGACTCTGAATGCACTGTTATATATGTGAAGTTTATGTATAATAATATGATAAATGTAGAGACTCTTACATGTACTGTTATATGTGTGAAGTTTATGTATAATAATATGATAAATGTAGAGACTCTTACATGTACTGTTATATGTGTGAAGTTTATGTATAATAATATGATAAATGTAGAGACTACATGTACTGTTATATATGTGAAGTTTATGTATAATAATATGATAAATGTAGAGACTACATGCACTGTTATATATGTGAAGTTTATGTATAATAATATGATAAATGTAGAGACTCTGCATGCACTGTTATATATGTGAAGTTTATGTATAATAATATGATAAATGTAGAGACTCTTACATATACTGTTATATGTGTGAAGTTTATGTATAATAATATGATAAATGTAGAGACTCTTACATGTACTGTTTTATGTGTGAAGTTTATGTATAATAATATGATAAATGTAGAGACTACATGTACTGTTATATATGTGAAGTTTATGTATAATAATATGATAAATGTAGAGACTACATGTACTGTTATATATGTGAAGTTTATGTATAATAATATGATAAATGTAGAGACTCTTACATGTACTGTTATATATGTGAAGTTTATGTATAATAATATGATAAATGTAGACACTACATGTACTGTTATATATGTGAAGTTTATGTATAATAATATGATAAATGTAGAGACTCTTACATGTACTGTTATATATGTGAAGTTTATGTATAATAATATGATAAATGTAGAGAATATTACATGTACTGTTATATATGTGAAGTTTATGTATAATAATATGATAAATGTAGAGACTACATGTACTGTTATATATGTGAAGTTTATGTATAATAATATGATAAATGTAGAGACTACATGTACTGTTATATATGTGAAGTTTATGTATAATAATATGATAAATGTAGAGACTCTTACATGTACTGTTATATATGTGAAGTTTATGTATAATAATATGATAAATGTAGAGTCTCTTACATGTACTGTTATATATGTGAAGTTTATGTATAATAATATGATAAATGTAGAGACTCTTACATGTACTGTTATATATGTGAAGTTTATGTATAACTAGCTGACCCGGCCCGGCTTCGCCCAGGCCCTGGAGGGGATCTATCTATCTATCAGTCTGTCTGCTTGTTTGTCTGTCTGTCTGGCTGACCCGGCCCGGCTTCACCCAGTCCCTGGTGGGGAGCATCTCATTTAATTCATATACGTAGTCATTTAAGCTCCCGTTCCCGACTATCTGTCTGTCTGCTTGTTTGTTTGTCTGTCTGTCTGTCTGACCCGGCCCAGCTTCACCCAGTCCCTGGTGGTAAGCATCTCATTTAATTCATATAGTCATATAAGCTCCCGTTCCCGACTATCTGTCTGTCTGTCTGACCACCCAGTCCCTGGTGGGGAGCATCTCATTTAATTCATATACGTAGTCATTTAAGCTCCCGTTCCCGACTATCTGTCTGTCTGCTTGTTTGTTTGTCTGTCTGTCTGTCTGACCCGGCCCAGCTTCACCCAGTCCCTGGTGGTAAGCATCTCATTTAATTCATATAAGCTCCCGTTCCCGACTATCTGTCTGTCTGTCTGACCACCCAGTCCCTGGTGGGGAGCATCTCATTTAATTCATATACGTAGTCATATAAGCTCCCGTTCCCGACTGTCTGTCTGTCTGTCTGACCCGGCTTCACCCAGTCCCTGGTGGGGAGCATCTCATTTAATTCATATACGTAGTCATATAAGCTCCCGTTCCCGACTATCTGTCCGTCTGTCTATCTATCTGACCCGGCGTGGTTTCGCCCAGCTCCTGGCGCACAGTAACTTATAAGAATGTCCTTCCACACACCATCCATTATTTTTAATAAAAACTGTTTTCAATCACCTGCATGACTGTAGATAACTTCTTTAAGCATAAAAAGATGGGTTACAATGTTATGCATTATTTTTATGAAAACTTTGAAAATGCCTTAAAGATTATATCATTATTTATTATAACTCATATGCCTGTAAATAACTATAGAGAAAGAGTTTAACAATAGTGCATGTAAGTCCAACAATATGACTATAAAGTATATAGAAATGTTATTAAAAGTTATGCCCCTTGAAATAACTTTTCTAGAGTTAAGTCCCTCTGCTATATAGAAATTATATAATGAAAAATGAAATATTAAATGTTATTAAGTAAGTAGCCGATTTTACACTAAGAAACTATTACAGTCGGTTGCACAGGAATGAAAGGAAGACGTGTAGAAAATTTCATCTCAATCGGATGTACCGTTATCGAACGCATCCAAAACTTAGCCAGCCACCCACACACATACAGTCTGTTTTATAGATATAGATAATATGATAAATGTAGAGACTCTTACATGTACTGTTATATATGTGAAGTTTATGTATAATAATATGATAAATGTAGAGACTCTGCATGCACTGTTATATATGTGAAGTTTATGTATAATAATATGATAAATGTAGAGACTCTTACATGTACTGTTATATGTGTGAAGTTTATGTATAATAATATGATAAATGTAAAGACTCTTACATGTACTGTTTTATGTGTGAAGTTTATGTATAATAATATGATAAATGTAGAGACTCTGCATGTACTGTTACTGCTGGCACTATGTCTACATGTACTGTTACTGCTGGCACTATGTCTACATGTACTGTTACTGCTGGCACTATGTCTACATGTACTGTTACTGCTGGCACTATGTCTACATGTACTGTTACTGCTGGCACTATGTCTACATGTACTGTTACTGCTGGCACTATGTCTACATGTACTGTTACTGCTGGCACTATGTCTACATGTACTGTTACTGCTGGCACTATGTCTACATGTACTGTTACTGCTGGCACTATGTCTACATGTACTGTTACTGCTGGCACTATGTCTACATGTACTGTTACTGCTGGCACTATGTCTACATGTACTGTTACTGCTGGCACTATGTCTACATGTACTGCTGCTGCTGGCACTATGTCTACATGTAGTGTTACTGCTGCTGCTGGCACTATGTCTACATGTACTGTTACTGCTGCTGCTGGCACTATGTCTACATGTACTGTTACTGCTGGCACTATGTCTACATGTACTGTTACTGCTGCTGCTGGCACTATGTCTACATGTACTGTTACTGCTGCTGCTGGCACTATGTCTACATGTACTGTTACTGCTGGCACTATGTCTACATGTACTGTTACTTCTACCACTATGTCTACATGTACTGTTACTGCTACTGCTGGCACTGTCTACATGTACTGTTACTGCTACTGCTGGCACTATGTCTACATGTACTGTTACTGCTGGCACTATATCTACATGTACTGTTACTACTGGCACTATGTCTACATGTACTGTTACTGCTGACACTATGTCTACATGTACTGTTACTGCTGCTGCTGGCACTATGTCTACATGTACTGTTACTGCTGGCACTATGTCTACATGTACTGTTACTGCTGCTGCTGGCACTATGTCTACATGTACTGTTACTGCTGGCACTATGTCTACATGTACTGTTACTGCTGGCACTATGTCTACATGTACTGTTACTGCTGGCACTATGTCTACATGTACTGTTACTGCTGGCACTATGTCTACATGTACTGTTACTGCTGGCACTATGTCTACATGTACTGTTACTGTTGGCACTATGTCTACATGTACTGTTACTGCTGGCACTATGTCTACATGTACTGTTACTGCTGCTGCTGGCACTATGTCTACATGTACTGTTACTGCTGGCACTATGTCTACATGTACTGCTACTGCTGGCACTATGTCTACATGTACTGTTACCATCTCTACATTTGCTGTTACTAGTGCTACTGCTGTTAATGTTATTATACATACATTTACTATTACTTCTGCTGCTATGTTTACATTTACTATACTACTACTGCTGCTAAATTTACATATATCTACATTTACTATTACTGTTATTATCTCTGCATTTGCTGCTACTAGTATGTCTACATTTACTATTACAACTGCTACTTTGTCTACATTTACTATTGTATGTCTTCTTCCTCCTGCTCCTGCTGTTACTACTACGATGTCTACATTTACTATTGCCACTAGTACTAGTATGCGTACTGTTACTACTAGTACTACGTCTACATTTACTACTGCTGCTGCAATAACAACTCTCACTACCATAAGAAAGAACAGGCAAAGAGCATAAATACTCACGTATGAATTGATGAATGAGCAGAAATAAAACAGGATTCGAACCAGTGTGGTGTTCTCATAACTTCTCACTGGCAGCAGGTCAGGATCTCCCACATAGAAGCTACTGAACCTCTTCTCACGGTTGATCAACTGTTGACAGAAATTGAGCTTTCCATCACCAACAGGGATGTTGAGGTACCGATGTGCTAGGATCAAGATTTACACTGACCAAGACCTGCCTTTTGACAACAATTATGTGTAAATTCGAAACCCAGATACAGGTGATTTGGCAGCAGACCGACATACGTTGGTTTTCACACAATGGTATGAGTGCTAGATGTTCAAAAATCAATGGCAAACTATTGAAAGTAAACTTGCCAGGAGATCACAAAGAGCCAAACAAAAAATATGTGCTGAGGTTGACTGCGATGTGTAAATTGTATACGGGAAAGACAAAGATAATGAGACTAAATCATGCAAATGATAATCCCTCCCTAGATGAAACCTCATTTCAAGCTGTGGAGTGTGTGTGTGTCTCTCTCTATCACACACACATACCTCCCCCCCCCCCCCCTGCGCATGTCCTTTGCAGGATGTTGCAATCAACCCCAACCCCAGGGTGATGTACCGGGCAAGTGTACATTTAGTAGTTTGTCATTGCTTAGGGTTGTCTGACCCTAAGTGTATTAAACCGCACAGTTTCTATTACACACCTAGTTAGGTAGAAATACTGACACAGATGGGGGGACAGATGGAGATGTCAGCATAAGGAGTTTTCATATCACTAAGAAATTCTAGGAAGTCAAAAAAAATTACAACTAGTGCCACGCTTAAAAAATATTTAACTCTAAGTTAAATTAACACTACTGTAAGGATCAGGAACATGGACAATGACTCAAACAATCACTAATAAATCACAAATATGAACTAATCAATGCCTGCACAGTATAGGACTAAAACAGTATGACAGGATCAACAACGTGCAGCTTAGTTCTTCTTCTTCTTCTTTCGTTCACTTGAAATATGTCTATATCTGCATTGTCGTCTCTTGCATGAATTGAACTGTTTTTTTCAGTTGACACAGTGGTCCATAGAGTTTATCTTCCACTGTCGTCTCTCTAGGCCAGAAGGTTTGCTATGTGTTATATTTTGGGCAGTCTTGGAGTATGTGCTCTGCTGTCTGCGACGCCAATCCACATGTGCACATGGCTGTTTCACCAATCTTGAATTTTGTATACATGTGGTTGCGTAATCTATTGTGTCCTGTTCTGAGGCGCAGAATAATGACTTGTTCTGGTCTGTCCATAATGTGGTAGTCATCTTGAGCAGGTTTTGGTGGCTTTCTGACTGATTTGATCATTCTTTTCTTTTGGTGGTATGTAACGGGCACATCAGGCTGTTCCTCTTTGGCTCCTTCCTTAGCCAATTGATCAGCTCTGTCGTTTCCGGGTACTCCACAGTGGGATGGTATCCACTGTATGGTGACTTTATGCTGACTGCTAAGTTCAGAAAGTAGTGTCCTTAGTACTGGCAATTTCCCAGAGAGGAGCGCCTCGAGTACTGATTTTGCATCTGTTAGTAGCACCACAGGTTGTGTACCATTGCTGTTATTTAGTAATTTCTCTGTTGCTATCTTGATTGCCTCAATTTCGGCATCATAGTTATGGCAGTACTTTCCTGTCGGTACTCTGGCTGTGTCCCTAGTATTATTTGGGTATTCTATGTACACTCCCGCTCCTCCATTTCGAACAGCATTTTGTGCTGACCCATCTGTGTAGACTCGGATCCAGAGGTCCTGTGGGTATTCTTCATCAAGGAAGCTGAGAGTGGCTGTTCTGCGCTGCACACTGTTCTGTTCTTCCTTGTCAAATATTCCTCTCACTTTTGTCTGGATTTGTAACGATAGTCTATGCTCATCTTTCCATGGAGTTCGCTCTGGAATAGTTGTTAGGGGGATACCAACTGTGGGCAGATCAGTGGTTTCTCTGCAGAGTCGTTTGGCCTGGTGGATAAAACTACTTCTTTTCAACCGCCCCATAGCAGGTTTTCAAATCTGTTCTTCATAGGGTGGCCTGGCAAGCTGAGGAACTTTTCTGCTTGTATTAGCGTTTTCGTATCTCTGCGCTCACTCAGTGCCTGTGTCCTCCCCATCTTCTCCATTTCCACTATAGGGGTTGATCTCATCCCTCCTGTGGTGACTCTAAGTGCTTGATTTTGCACCTTGTCCAGCTCTTGTAGTGTGGTATTTGATGCTGAACACCACGCAGTTGACCCATATTCCAGGTGTGGTCGTATGCTCTGTTGGTAAACTTTGCTAAGTATTTTCGTACTGGCTCCCCATGTGGTTCCACTTAGCTTTCTCAGGATGGCAATTTTCCTTCTGGCTTTTGCTACTGCTTTGTTGATGTGCTTTCTCCATGTCAGCTTGCCATCAAATGTTACTCCAAGGTATGTTGGTTCTTTATCTTCTCTTAGGGGTGTTCCATTTATCTGGATGATCCCTGCCTTTTGTTTTGGAGAGAGGGTAAATAGGGTGGTGCTGCACTTGTCAGTGTTTATGCTGACACACCATCTATTTGCCCATGCAGCAAATGTATCTACAGCTCTTTGTAGTAATCTGGTGGCCACTGATGCATATTCATTTGTGCTCCATAGAACCAGGTCATCGGCATACATTGCCGCTTTAATTCCATGCGGTAGGTGAGCAACAAGATCATTGATGAAGATTAGAAAAAGTGTGGGGGACAAGACTCCGCCCTGGGGGACACCGTGACGCAGTAGTACTTTCTTGCTCTTGAGTCCGTCTATCTGTACTCGGGCTCTTCTGTTGTGCAAGTATGCTTTCACCCATTTGTACATTCTTCCATTGACTTTGCAGTTTCTCAGTTTCTTCATCAGACCTTCTTTCCAGACTTTGTCAAAGGCTTTCTTCAGATCTATCCATGCCGCGAGCACCAGCTTCTTCTCTTGGAATGCATCCTCAATTTCTTGAGAGAGGTAGGTTGTCTGATCTTCCGTAGAGTAGCACTGCCTAAAGCCAGCCTGCTGTGGCACAAGGATGTTTTTACTTTCAATGTACCACTGCAGTCTGTGATTGATGATGCGCTCCAGTGTTTTGCAGAGACAGCTGGTGAGGCTAATTGGTCTGTAGCTAGAGGCAATGGAACCATCTTTCCCTGATTTTAGGAGGGGTATCATGATTGCTTCTCTCCAGGCTTGTGGAACACTGCCTAAGGTCCAGCTGTTATTGAAGATCTGCAACAGCTTTGTTTTGGCCTCTGTTCCTAGGTTCCTGATCATTTCATTGGAGATACCATCAGCTCCTGGTGACTTTCTCATTTTCAGTTTTGATATGGCTAGCTCCAGTTCGCTGATTGTGATGGGTGCCTCCAGAACCTCATGTACTATTTCCTTCTGTCCTGTATGTTGTCGTTTCTCTCGAATCTCTTGTTGTTTCTCTGGACTAATTTTGATATTGCTATCTTGTGCGAACGAGTCCGCAAAATGGTCAGCTGCTTGCTTTCTTGTTAAGATTTTTCCATCTTTATGTAGTGCAATTTTTGAGTTTCTCCCTGTGCCCTCGTCATTAAGCTGTTTTATTAGCTTCCACAATTTCCTTGTGTCTCTTTCAAAGTTCAGAGACTGTTTTCTCCTGCCTGCTTTTCCGTCTAGCCTGCAGCTTGGCCCTTTGAAATTTGGCTTTTGCATGCTGGAATTTATTGTGGTGCTCTTGGCTGGGTGTGGCCTCTGCTTGCTTTCTACACACTTCAACATCATTATGCAACTGTTCCAGTTCACTACTCCAGTAGGGTTTATATTGTTTACGGGCTCCTCTTGGTACTGTTTCTCGCGCTGCCTGTAGTATGCATTTCCCAAACTCTTCAACTGCTTTATTTATGTCTTTCTCAGTGTTCAGGTTTCTAACCAGTATGCTGGTGCGATGCTTGTACATTGCCCAGTCTGCTTTCTTGTAGTTCCACCTCGAGAGGGTGCTGCTTTCACTTACAAGCTCATTTTCTACGGTTAGAAAGACTGGCCGATGGTCACTGCCACCAAGTTGTTTCCCAACAGTTCGTGTAATGTTCCACTCCAGGTCTGGTGAATGAAAAGCCAGGTCAGGTGTAGTTGTAGAGTGCCATGATCTCGAGTAGAAAGTATGTGGGTCGGACGGCTTGTTAATCAACATGAATCTATTCTCATCCTGCCAGTCTTCCAGTCTCTCTCCTCTCTGGTCCATGTGATCATAGCCCCAGCTCTGCGAGTGGCTGTTGAAATCGCCACACACAATCATTTTTTCTTTTAGTGGTAGAGTGTTCAGTGCCTGTGGGCGGTCACTTGGACAGTAGTAATTGATCAGATGTAGATCTGTATTACCTGTCTTAAGTTTAAGTGTCTGATACTCAGCCCCTTCCATGTAGACTTTGATTTGGGAAGCCATGATGTTGTTTCTTACAAGGGTCAGTATCCCACCTTTTCGCCTGTTCTTTCGGTCAGATCGGTAACACTGGTAGCCTCTGATTTTGAAGGCTATATTTTCATTGAGGTGAGTTTCTTGCAAGCAACATATGCTTACTTTTTCTTGGTCCAAGATTTTTTCTAATTCTATTTTTGTTGTTGCTGACTCCCTCCGCATTCCAGTGCATTATTTTAAGTCTTCGTTTAGTATGGCCAGTCGTCCTATTCTCATGTCCCCTGGCTCCACAGGACATCTGAGAAGGACCTCCAGTAGTTGGGGTTGGACCCTTTCGAGACATAGGGCCCGGCACTGCACCTGCCTGGGGGTCCAAAGCAGGGCGAGCACCATAACGATTAGCAGTAGTCGACATATTCCATTTTGCGTGATTGCGTGGCATCCTGATTTCTGTGGTGCGCCTCTTGGCTGGTTGCCTCCGTCTTCAGCACCTTTCTTTGCTAGAGCAGACTGTGGTCTCACTCGAGTGTAGATGTGTACGCGCGCACACACCTGTCTGCGCATGCATGTACGTGCATACACATCTAGAGCATACTGGTTATTTTCCGGCGCCAGAGACTCGCCGTCGCCCCTTCTCCTGTTAGTTTAAACAGGTCCGCCACGTGAAGGCCAGGAGTTGGACTTTTGCTGCATAGGTTATGTATTCACGAGCCATTGAGGTATTTGAGCAATGTTGGGCGCTCACCCCAACACCGCGCCTCGGCTACATACAGCAACATTTGGAACCCGTGCAGCTTAGTGAGAGGACTAGACCGATTTCAGCCAATCAAGAGGTGAGGAAAAGACGCCGACGCTGGACAGGAAGCGCACTGAGAAAACCTGAAAGTAGTATAATAAGAAAGTCCTTTCTCTGGCAAACAAACTGTGTCAGAATTCAGCATGCATTTGTGTAAGGTTTGCTATCTCTAGATGGATTTCATCCAAGCTAATGGACCTTATTTTTTAACCCATAGGGAGATTTTCTTCTTAATAATTTTGCCAAAGCAGTGGTCTTGTGGATTACTCTTTTGCATTTTTAACGCTCACGCTTTGCATACAGGACTTTCTCTGTTTTTCTCCCTTATTTGGGAAGGCTAGGAATCCAATCTCACAACCCAAGAGAACATGTGATATTAGGTGCCAATTGGTCTTGCAAAAATTCATCTTTGGAATCATGTGAATCTTGTCGAAGAACTGAATGGTGTAGAACAGTGGTTCTCAATCGGCATTAATACAAGAACCAATTATCTGATATTGTTTTTCCCTCCATACTTTACAATTCTGTACTTCTCGCCCTTCTGAAATTCGTTTTATAACGTAAGTAGACCTGCAAATCACTATTGATGTAGATGTCTAGACTTGTTCTAGTATGAGTTATTAAATTTAGCTTCCATTTTTACATATACTGTGGAGGGGGGTGGGGTGAAAGGGGGGGGGGGATTTATAGGGAGGAAATACGAAAGGGGGGAACGACGTTCTGAAAATATGCTGAAGGGTGGCATGGACTAAAAAGGTTGAGAATCACTGGTGTAGAAGAACAGATAAATCCAAATGACCTGATGTAAATGGTGCGGATGAGAATGACCTGATGGAAATGGAAATGGTGCAACAGAGAATGACATGGGGATCTGGCCAACACTCAGTTTTCCGAGGAAAGGCCAGGCGGATACATAACCAGAATGCAACTTGTACCACCAGTATTGGGACTCTTCGCTGGTTGCTGAAGATCGTAACACGAGGAAGACACCATCACATCTCAGTCACACCTCCCTGTCTCGGTGTACCCAGAGTTCAACATTTCTCAGACACACCTTCCTGTCTTGATTTACTCAGAGTTCAACATTTCTCAGACACACCTTCCTGTCTTGATTTACTCAGAGTTCATTTCTCAGCCACACCTACCTGTCTCTGTGTACTCAAGAGTTCAACATTTCAAAACAAACTAATCAAATAGACTTACCTGCCTCCTGCCAACGTCAGTGAGCTTAAAACCATCATCCGTCTGGACACAGTCGGGATACGGATCAGCTTCATCCGTTAAATAAATGGAATCGTTTAACACGGAAGTGTCTATGGTCTGGTTAGTGCTGGACAGAAAAACAGTTCCTGGTGTAGGGATCTGAGCGTGCAAGGAGAAAAAGAGTTCCGGAATATGTTACAAGTCATGAATACATTTAAAAAAGACAATTATATAAAGAAATCAAATATTATTCTTATACTGAGCATCAATCTCTCTAAGGGCTTTAATAATATAACTGAACTTTAGAGAGATGTGGAGAGCAGATCAGTCTGACGCCAGTGAATCTGTATCGTTGTCTAGAATGAGAGACTTGGGAGTAAGAATTGGCACGGCCAGACACGAGAGGTACATCAGTAGAATGAGGGGGCCTCATTAACCAACACAGAATCAGAACTGGCACTATTAGCCGCCAGAACATTGACGCAAATGGATTAGGGGGGGGGGGGGGGAAGTATGACAGGCCTGGGATTCAGGGTCTTGTTGTGGGCTGTGATGGCAGCCATGTTTTGGAAAGGACCTGTAACATGATGATGATGAGTGTATCTCAACTCTACTTCTTCCCTTGTATTCTAAAGTGTCAACAAATCAAAGATGGTGTGTCTCATCTCTACTTCTTCCCTTGTATTCTAAAGTGTCAACAAATCAAAGATGGTGAGTGTGTCTCATCTCTACTTCATCCCTTGTATTCTAAAGTGTCAACAAATCAAGATGATGAGTGTCTCATCTCTACTTCTTCCCTTGTATTCTAAAGTGTCAACAAATCAAAGATGGTGAGTGTGTCTCATCTCTACTTCTTCCCTTGTATTCTAAAGTGTCAACAAATCAAGATGATGAGTGTCTTATCTCTACTTCTTCCCTTGTATTCTAAAGTGTCAACAAATCAAAGATGGTGTGTCTCATCTCTACTTCTTCCCTTGTATTCTAAAGTGTCAACAAATCAAAGATGGTGAGTGTGTCTCATCTCTACTTCTTCCCTTGTATTCTAAAGTGTCAACAAATCAAGATGATGAGTGTCTCATCTCTACTTCTTCCCTTGTATTCTAAAGTGTCAACAAATCAAAGATGGTGAGTGTGTCTCATCTCTACTTCTTCCCTTGTATTCTAAAGTGTCAACAAATCAAGATGATGAGTGTCTCATCTCTACTTCTTCCCTTGTATTCTAAAGTGTCAACAAATCAAAGATGGTGAGTGTGTCTCATCTCTACTTCTTCCCTTGTATTCTAAAGTGTCAACAAATCAAGATGATGAGTGTCTCATCTCTACTTCTTCCCTTGTATTCTAAAGTGTCAACAAATCAAAGATGGTGAGTGTGTCTCATCTCTACTTCTTCCCTTGTATTCTAAAGTGTCAACAAATCAAGATGATGAGTGTCTCATCTCTACTTCTTCCCTTGTATTCTAAAGTGTCAACAAATCAAAGATGGTGAGTGTGTCTCATCTCTACTTCTTCCCTTGTATTCTAAAGTGTCAACAAATCAAGATGATGAGTGTCTCATCTCTACTTCTTCCCTTGTATTCTAAAGTGTCAACAAATCAAAGATGGTGAGTGTGTCTCATCTCTACTTCTTCCCTTGTATTCTAAAGTGTCAACAAATCAAGATGATGAGTGTCTTATCTCTACTTCTTCCCTTGTATTCTAAAGTGTCAACAAATCAAAGATGGTGTGTCTCATCTCTACTTCTTCCCTTGTATTCTAAAGTGTCAACAAATCAAAGATGGTGAGTGTGTCTCATCTCTACTTCTTCCCTTGTATTCTAAAGTGTCAACAAATCAAGATGATGAGTGTCTCATCTCTACTTCTTCCCTTGTATTCTAAAGTGTCAACAAATCAAAGATGGTGAGTGTGTCTCATCTCTACTTCTTCCCTTGTATTCTAAAGTGTCAACAAATCAAAGATTATGAGTGTGTCTCATCTCTACTTCATCCCTTGTATTCTAAAGTGTCAACAAATCAAGATGATGAGTGTCTCATCTCTACTTCTTCCCTTGTATTCTAAAGTGTCAACAAATCAAAGATGGTGTGTCTCATCTCTATTTCTTCCCTTGTATTCTAAAGTGTCAACAAATCAAAGATAGTGTGTCTCATCTCTATTTCTTCCCTTGTATTCTAAAGTGTCAACAAATCAAAGATGATGAGTGTGTCTCATCTCTACTTCTTCCCTTGTATTCTAAAGTGTCAACAAATCAAAGATGGTGTGTCTCATCTCTATTTCTTCCCTTGTATTCTAAAGTGTCAACAAATCAAAGATGGTGTGTCTCATCTCTATTTCTTCCCTTGTATTCTAAAGTGTCAACAAATCAAAGATGGTGAGCATCCATTGAATATTCTCTCAAGGACATGCTGGTGTGATGGGAAATGAACAGGCAGACAGATTGGCTGGGTCTACGCCACTGGGTGAGGTACTGGTGCACGATAAGGCAGACGTGGTAGGGCTCTTTGGAATCATGTCAATGATGTAAAAGAACCGTGAATGGTGTAGAGGAACTGTGAATGGTGTAGAGGAACTGTGAATGGTGTAGAAGAACAGATAAATTCAAATGACCGGACGTAAATGGTGTGGCAGAGAGTGACCAGAGGATCTGGCCGACACTCAGGACTCTGAGGAAAGGCCATGCGGACACATAATCAGACTGCAGCTGGTACCACCCGTGTTGGGACTCTTCGCTGGTGGCTGTAGATCAGAATGAAGCACATATGGGAATGTCTCAAATGCTGTGGTATGGGTTCTTGACTGCACTCAACTCAATACTGAAAGTAGCAATAATACCAGCACACGGGGCTAGCACGGATATATGTACGTTTGTGATGTCGGTGTGTGTGTGTGTGCGCGCGCATGCGTGCGTGCATGCGTTGTTCATATCTTCAACTATGCAGACACTCAACTTACAGAAAATATATAACACAGTTTGAGGATGGTCTGCTCCAGATGTACCGGCAGACGTCTGTATTCTGGGCCGAGGTAAATGTTCCGGTCCCGCCCTGAGCCGAACAGAGATGAAAAGAATGTGGATTTCTTCTCTGTTTTAGCTGCAGTCAGTTCCTTGTTCTGTCTTGCTCGGACCGACTCTAGAGCATCTGTCAGCTTGGCGATCACTTTCATCATCTGAGAATAAAATGAGCTGGTCAGATTTCTTTCTTTCTGGCTCATTATATCACTGTCACAGCCATATATTACATATTTACACTGTTAAAAAAAGAGAAAATCAAGATAGATGAAACAATAGATGTTTTGTGATAGTAATTAGTTACAGTACAAAGAACAAAAGCATTACGGTAGCAACATATGAACGCAAATGGGAAGAAGCATGGACAGGGCTGATACGATGAGTATATTGTGGACACAGAGACGAGACTCTGACTCCAGCCCGACTGCACAAACTGGGAGGTCAAGCACGTGAATGCCGCCTTCCTGGGAAAGAGAGGAGATACCATAACCAACCGCTCATGGGAACAGCGAGCAGAAATACTTTGGGATGTCTGCTGCATCGGAGGACTGAGCACACATGGGAATGACCAATGTGCAGTGACATCGTTCAAAACATCATAACATAATACAACTGGCCTTAAGGTCTGTCACGAGATCGCCATGAGTTAACCAGATAATGATAATACCGACGTTTGCTTGGCGTATATTTTCTAGGCCACAACAGTCGTACTAACAGAGTAAACACAGCTGCACGGGTTACATCGGGTCAGCCCATATACACATTTGGTGGTGAGTGAGAAGGAAGGGATACAACGCGTTGGCAGTTCATAACAGTTAAAATCACATATAATTGGCCGCTCAGGATATGGAATGGTTCCGTTTGTCATCTATAGTTCCGGACAACAGACGGAATGGAGGTTTTGACTGTCACCACATGACAGAAAGTTGAGGGCTTGTTATTGAAAACAGTGGAACACCTGACGGACATGAACAACGTCACGTGCACAATGTAAGCTTGTTTGGAAAACCATGATTGGCAGCTTGGTATCGAAACTCTTTGTTAGAACTCGACAGTAACTCTCTAGATTGTTTTGGATGTCAGAACCAGTGATGACAAATCTAACATTGAGGGAGCCAGAGGGGGGATGGATCCCTGACAGGGGATGATCTGCCAATGTGCCACCTGTGTGGGGGCATAAAGGATAACGTCACGTGGCCAACTTTGGTAGTTTGCCATATAAACCCGAGTTGGGGCCAACTAGGGGGACTTGGAAATGTGGCTCTAGTCGGAGTGCAAGGGCACTGCAGTGCTTAGTGGAAATAATATCTACCGTGTGTTAATTAGTGACTTAATTTTACACGTGCCTATCATGGCAGATGTAGATATGATTGATAGGACTGCAGTAGTGCCATTTAAGGTATAACCTATTCTTATATTAGTTCTAATTAATATAGACTGTAGCCTTGTTAAAACTATAGTGTGATGATTAGCACTGTTAGTGGAAACTAGTTAGAGTAGAATAGTGATATTAGCTCTGCTAGTTAAGAATAGAGTAGGGTAGTGGTGATAAGCTATGCTAGTTAAGAATCGAGTAATGATGGATAATTGGGAGACGGGGGAATTGCCCGCTGGGGTTTTGCACTCGGTATGGGTCTCTCTTTGTCATAGCCTGATTCGGCCCTAGGTGGGTAGCTAATCTGCTCTATGACCAAGTTTAGTTAGCTAAAGATCATTAAGCAAGGCAATAGGCTTACACTCAGCCGATAGGATCAGTGACTAGTACTATCACCAGATGTGTTGTTTCTATCCTAGGTTCCCTACCAGATCCGAGGAAACTCAACAAGTTTTTAGGAAAAGTTCAAATCCAATTCGGAAGAACACCAGTGGACAGTCAATAAAGTTGCGTACAGAACGTAACTAAAGCTAGAAGGAAGTTGATTCACCAAAGAGAGTGATGATTACTGATGCACCACACAGCATCAGACAGTAGTAACTAACTGAGAACATTACTGATAATAGTTGCCTAGTGTGATATAATCTCGTGTAATAGAACACAAGACATGATACTTGAGGCTAGATAGACACGAGTGAGGATCCAGTACAGTAACAATTAACATTAGTAACTGTGTACACACTACAAAGGACTTGTGCATTTTTTTAAGGAACGATAGGAACGGACATTGTGTAGGGTGCAACCGGTCCATGATTAACTGTTAATACCACCGGTGTCTATTTCGGATGTTCATGAAATGGGATTACCAGAGGTCTACAGAGGCAAATCAGTATCCGGCAAGATGGTTTCGGCACTGGGTGAGAAGTACATGTTCTGACGTAACGTGCTGTGGTCTATCCTTGCTGGGATCAGCTGACTGGGTTGTTGTCTGAGAGTCCGATTCTACACACTTTATAGAACACGTCACACATTTTCTTCACATACACGTCTCATATACGTTACACTTTTCTTTTAATAAATTAATCTTTATTAATTTTTAGAAGCAAGAGTTGTTGAGTATGTTGCGTTGGGGAAGTATGAGAAGGGGGCATAGTACGACAGTGAGAGAGTGATAGGAAAAGGTGTCCATAGGCTGATGGAGTGTGTTGGACGGAAGCTGGTGGATTCTCCGGAATATTGAGAGGAAAAAAAATATTATAATGTGGGTGTCGAATCTCCTCACTCCAGGGACGACACTTTAAAGGAGGACACAACATTATTGGGGGCTCGTAAACGTGATCTTTGGACAGCGGGATCTCTCGTAAACGTGATCTTTGGACAGCGGGATCTCTCGTAAACGTGATCTTTGAACAGCGGGATCTCTCGTAAACGGAATCCTTGGACAGCGGGATCTCCCGTAAACGGAATCCTTGGACAGCGAGATCTCCTGCAAGCAGGAACCTTTGACAGTGGGATCTTCTGACAACGGGGTCTTTTGACACGAGATCCTTAGTTATAAGAGGGAGATATCATTTTGGAGAATCCAGCTAGAGTGAATGTGGATAGGGGTTAGGACTAATTAATATCTTACCTGTTCACACGTCACACGTCTGCATAGGTCTGTGGTCCTGATTCTACTCTTGTCACTGAGTGAATGTGCTGTGTGTGGTAATATCTAGATTTATAGTACTTGTTCATATATCTGTATAGTAATTTGCAGTTATATTGTACTCGCCCTGCTAGCTTATCGCTCTGTAAAATGGCCACCCCTAAACTAACCACGTTAGAATTAAAGGCAAAGGGGGAGGACATGGGATTGTCGGGGTCTGCTCTAACGGATTACATACAGGAAGTGGAGAGAGAGTATCGTCAAGCAGAACGGGAAGATCGAAAGGCCGAGTTGGAATTGAGAAGGATGGAATTGGAAGCTGAGCAAGCAGCTAAGAAATTGGAAGCTGAGCAAGCAGCTAGGAAATTTGAAGCTGAGCAAGCAGCTAGGAAATTAGAAGCTGAACAGGAAGCACAGAAAAGGGAGCACGAGTACCGGATGAGGGAACTCGAGTTGAAGAGTCAATCTAATGGAGAAACTGAGGGAGCAGTTGGAGGTTCCTCCATCCCAGGATCAACACCAGTAGGTGGACATGGGTACCATGCTATGAAGTTTCCTTTAGCGGTCTACGAGGAGGACAAAGAGAAGATTGACCAGTACCTTCAACGCTTCGAGGCTATGTCAGTTGCTATGGGTCTGGAGCGTAACAAATGGAATCTTAAGCTATCCCAGGGTTTACGCGGGACCGGATACGAGGTTTATTCTCGCCTGCCACCAGGACATGAGAACAATTATGACGAGTTAAAGACGGCTCTGCTGAAACGATTCGAGGTTACGTCACATACCTACCGGAAAAAATTTCGAGCAGCGAAACGAGAACCGGGGGAGTTGTTTGCCGCCTACAGTTTGCGTCTAAAATCGTATCTCCATAAGTGGATGGATTTGGCTGGGTTCGCACATGACTATGAGAGTCTGGAAGAGCTCATGGTGGTCGACCAGCTGAAGAAGCAAATGTCTAAACCTCTCAGGACGTTCCTGGGAGAACAAGGAGCAGAACGTATTGACCTCGTGACTAAATTAGCAGAACGGTTCGTCGAGGTACATGGGGAGGCAGGGGAAAACCTTTCCACCAACTCCAAAAGTCAAGAGAAACATGACAAGAAGAAAACCAAAAACTCAGGAACAAAAAAGTGGGAACCTTATGTGCAAAAATCAGAGGATAGTTCAGAGAAGAAGAAGGAGGGAAGCAAGAGCACTTCAAGCTCTACACCAAAACGACCGTGGTCGGAGAAGTGGTGTTCAATTTGTAAGTCACCCTCTCACAATACGAGGGACTGCAAATCGAAGGCTAAGAACCCTCACTTCGCAGCATGTCAAGTGACTTCCAAGGAGGTTGTCACGGAAAATGCCAAGGTCAACAAGGAAGCTCGCCACCAGGAGAGCTCACTCAAGTCCGACAATAGAAAATCTAGGACAGGGAAATGGTGCAACCAATGCAAGTCAAACACGCACAATGCTATTGACTGCAGGGGAAAGTCAGGAGACACTCAATTCGTCGTGTGCCCCGGGAAACCTAAGGTGGAGCCCACCGAACAGGTCGAGGCCGAGGAAGAGACTCCAGACCAGGAAGAACCACCTGTAGTGCTTTCCGGCATGGCACATGATTGATTGATTGATTGAGTGGAATTGGTAGAGGTTAACGGTCGTCAAGTGGAGTGTTTATACGACACAGGACTGGACGGGGAGGCCGTGATTTCTGCGGATCTGGTACATCCAGAACAATTCACAGGTGAGACCTTGGATATACAGCCTGCACAGAAGAGTGCTGTAACCATGAAGTTGCCCATTGCTAATGTGGAGATTCTGTCAAGGTACGTCACCGGCACCATCAAGGCCGCTGTATTGACCGATCCCATTTTTCCAGTCATCCTAGGTTGCCGGTATATCTTTCTGGGAATGCCCAGGGAGCCAATTCATATGGGAGCAATGCAGACTCGCTCTCAGACAAAAACGGAAGAGGCAGACGCAATTGTGACTAACCCAATGCCGGGGGAGCTACGAACTGCCCAGAGTGAGGATGATACTTTACGTCCTTGCTACAGAAAGCTGCAGAAAAGTGCTGATCCACCAGGACGGGGACAGTACTACATGAAGAATAGGATACTCTACAGGAGAGCAGGAAGGGGAGATAACCTATACGGTCAGTTGGTCGTCCCGAAAGCTCACAGGTCCCAGATTCTTCATATGTGGCATACCATCTCCTTCAGTGGACACATGGGTATTGCCGCCACCATGCAGCGGATTTCCTGCCACTACTATTGGCCAGGAATGACAGATGATGTGCGTCGGTATGTGAAGTCATGCCCTGAGTGCCAGAGGGTGGCACCGAAACACTGGACAGCACCGGTAGTGTTGGGTGAGATGCCCATCATGAACTCTCCTTTCGAGAGGGTAGCCATCGATATCGTGGGTCCACTTCCCAGGACTAGGAAGAGGAACATGTATATACTCACAATGGTGGATTGCTGTACAATGTGGGGTGAGGCTATACCATTGACCACGATTGACTCGAAACGAGTGGCGGACGCACTGATGGAGGCCTTTACCAGATTAGGCTTTCCGGATCAAATTCTGACGGACAATGGATCTCAGTTTTGTGGAAAACTCATGGAGGAGGTATTTAGGGTGTTTCACTCTAACCACATACATACCAGCCCTTACCACCCTCAAGCCAATGGACAAGTAGAGCGTTTCAACGGCACGTTGATGACAATGCTCAGGAAACTAGCGCAGGAAAAACCTGATAGGTGGGATGAATATATCCCAGCAGCACTCTTTGCCTATGGGGAAGTTCCTCATGGCTCAACAGGACTACCACCCGCTACGTTGCTGTTTGGTCATCCAATCAAAGGACCGTTGGAAGCCATGTTGAGGAGTTAGACTGAAGAGGGGACGTCAGAAGAAGTGATCTCATCCTATCAATACGTGGAGGAACTGAAAGAAAAACTCCACAAGGGATGGACTCTGGCAAATCAAAACTTGAAAAAGGCCAGGAAAAGACATGCGGCTTACTACAACCGTAGGTCTAAAGAAAGATCTCTAGAGGTGGGAGATAAAGTCTTGTTGCTACTCCCAACGGGAAACAACAAACTGGAGATAGGTTGGCAAGGACCATTTCCCGTGGAAAGGGTGATATCCAGAACCAACTATCAGATCCGGATCCGGGGAAAGTCGAAGATCTTTCATATCAATCTCTTGCGGAAATACGAAGAGAGACCCGGAGACAAGGCAGCGCACCTCATGGCAATGGCAGTTGCAGTGGAGACAGAAGTGGGAACCAACGAGGGCAGGGAATATCCCTTGGTACACCAGGAAACCTATAGGGATGTACAAGTGAACCCTGATCTGACCTCCCAGGAGAAGGAAAGGATAACCCAGGTTCTCAAGTCTCATAAGGAGATACTGACTGATAAACCAGGACGAACGAGGTTGGTTGAGTTCGATATGACTTTGACCACACAGGAGCCTGTTCGCCAAAAGGTTTACCCAGTGCCATTCTCTAAAGAAAAGGCCCTGGAGGAGGAAATACAAAAATTGCTGGAGGATGACGTGATTGCACCATCCACATCCCCATACAATGCGGGGGTGGTTTTGTTACGCAAACCAAGTGGAGAACACAGGTTGTGTATAGACTACCGACTTCTGAACAGTCACACACAATTTCAGGTGGAACCTTTGCCGAATCCAACTCAGTTATTCGCTAGGCTCCATAAGGCTCGGTACTTTTCAAAGGTGGATCTGAGTCGGGGGTACTATCAGATACCAGTCAAACCGGAGATTCGACCACTGTTGGCTTTCAGTACACCCAGTGGACACTACGAATTCAAAGTCATGCCCTTTGGACTCAGCAATGCACCCAGTGTGTTTACACGCATGATGAGGACTTTACTAGATCCGTTACAGGATCCATCCATCATCTCATTCATGGATGATATTCTGATTTCCAGTGACAGCTTGGATGACCACTTACAATCCTTGGAGAGAGTGTTTAATAGGCTCAAGGAAGCAGGGCTTACTGCTCGTCCAACCAAGTGCATGATTGGTTACCAGACTCTGGAATTTCTAGGTCACACCATCACTCCAGGACACATTGTTCCAGAAGAGAAGAACCTGGAGAAAATCAGAAATGCACCTAGACCAAAAACGAAGAAGGATGTGCGATCTTTTCTCTCGTTGTGTGGGTTCTACCATAAATTTATCCCACATTTCACTGAACTGGGAGCTCCGTTGACGGAAACCTTGAAAAAGGGATTCCCGGACCAAATCATTTGGACACCAGAATGTGAGAATGCCTATAGTCAGTTAAAGGAGGCCTTGGTCAGCAAACCTGTATTACAGCTCCCTGACCTTTCCAAACAATTTGTGTTGAGAACAGATGCGAGTGGGATTGGGATTGGGGCAGCTTTGTTACAGGAAGGAAAAGACGATGCTTCGGTTTTGAAACTTGTGGCATACGCAAGTAAGAAACTTCTACAGGCGGAGAGGAATTATTCAACTGTCGAGAGAGAGTGTTTGTCCCTCGTATGGGCAGTGCAAAAATTTCAGCCATATTTGTATGGAGTTAAGTTTCGAGTCCAGTCGGATCATCAACCCCTGATGTTCCTAGCTACTTCTCAGAAGCTCAACGCACGGTTGATGCGGTGGTCGTTGTTACTTCAACCTTATAATTTCACAGTAGAGTACATTCCTGGGAAGGAAAATGTTGGAGCGGACTTCTTGTCAAGACACCCAGCTCCGGAAGAAGAAGAATGAATCATCTGGATTAAACTCATGGTGGAGAAGAGTGAGATGGACTACTCTCTTAAGAGGGGGCCTATGTCACGAGATCGCCATGAGTTAACCAGATAATGATAATACTGACGTTTGCTTGGCGTATATTTTCTAGGCCACAACAGTCGTACTAACAGAGTAAACACAGCTGCACGGGTTACATCGGGTCAGCCCATATACACATTTGGTGGTGAGTGAGAAGGAAGGGATACAACGCATTGGCAGTTCATAACAGTTAAAATCACATATAATTGGCCGCTCAGGATATGGAATGGTTCCGTTTGTCATCTATAGTTCCGGACATCAGACGGAATGGAGGTTTTGACTGTCACCACATGACAGAAAGTTGAGGGCTTGTTATTGAAAACAGTGGAACACCTGCCGGACATGAACGTCACGTGCACAATGTAAGCTTGTTTGGAAAACCATGATTGGCAGCTTGGTATCGAAACTCTTTGTTAGAACTCGACAGTAACTCTCTAGATTGTTTTGGATGTCAGAACCAGTGATGACAAATCTAACATTGAGGGAGCCAGAGGGGGGATGGATCCCTGACAGGGGATGATCTGCCAATGTGCCACCTGTGTGGGGGCATAAAGGATAACGTCACGTGGCCAACTTTGGTAGTTTGCCATATAAACCCGAGTTGGGGCCAACTAGGGGGACTTGGAAATGTGGCTCTAGTCGGAGTGCAAGGGCACTACAGTGCTTAGTGGAAATAATATCTACCGTGTGTTAATTAGTGACTTAATTTTACACGTGCCTATCATGGCAGATGTAGATATGATTGATAGGACTGCAGTAGTGCCATTTAAGGTATAACCTATTCTTATATTAGTTCTAATTAATATAGACTGTAGCCTTGTTAAAACTATAGTGTGATGATTAGCACTGTTAGTGGAAACTAGTTAGAGTAGAATAGTGATATTAGCTCTGCTAGTTAAGAATAGAGTAGGGTAGTGGTGATAAGCTATGCTAGTTAAGAATCGAGTAATGATGGATAATTGGGAGACGGGGGAATTGCCCGCTGGGGTTTTGCACTCGGTATGGGTCTCTCTTTGTCATAGCCTGATTCGGCCCTAGGTGGGTAGCTAATCTGCTCTATGACCAAGTTTAGTTAGCTAAAGATCATTAAGCAAGGCAATAGGCTTACACTCAGCCGATAGGATCAGTGACTAGTACTATCACCAGATGTGTTGTTTCTATCCTAGGTTCCCTACCAGATCCGAGGAAACTCAACAAGTTTTTAGGAAAAGTTCAAATCCAATTCGGAAGAACACCAGTGGACAGTCAATAAAGTTGCGTACAGAACGTAACTAAAGCTAGAAGGAAGTTGATTCACCAAAGAGAGTGATGATTACTGATGCACCACACAGCATCAGACAGTAGTAACTAACTGAGAACATTACTGATAATAGTTGCCTAGTGTGATATAATCTCGTGTAATAGAACACAAGACATGATACTTGAGGCTAGATAAACACGAGTGAGGATCCAGTACTGTAACAATTAACATTAGTAACTGTGTACACACTACAAAGGACTTGTGCATTTTTTTAAGGAACGATAGGAACGGACATTGTGTAGGGTGCAACCGGTCCATGATTAACTGTTAATACCACCGGTGTCTATTTCGGATGTTCATGAAATGGGATTACCAGAGGTCTACAGAGGCAAATCAGTATCCGGCAAGATGGTTTCGGCACTGGGTGAGAAGTACATGTTCTGACGTAACGTGCTGTGGTCTATCCTTGCTGGGATCAGCTGACTGGGTTGTTGTCTGAGAGTCCGATTCTACACACTTTATAGAACACGTCACACATTTTCTTCACATACACGTCTCATATACGTTACACTTTTCTTTTAATAAATTAATCTTTATTAATTTTTAGAAGTAAGAGTTGTTGAGTATGTTGCGTTGGGGAAGTATGAGAAGGGGGCATAGTACGACAGTGAGAGAGTGATAGGAAAAGGTGTCCATAGGCTGATGGAGTGTGTTGGACGGAAGCTGGTGGATTATCCAGAATATTGAGAGGAAAAAAAATATTATAATGTGGGTGTCGAATCTCCTCACTCCAGGGATGACACTTTAAAGGAGGACACGACAAGGTCAGCCAAAACTGTAGAAGTTCAGACAATTTATGAGTTTTCCTTTCTCTTCTGGATCCTTGTGCTTTTGTGTGATTAGAATCCGGTGAGTTAAATCGAAGCTGGTAGACTAGAGACTTGTTATTTTGTAGTCTTTGATGGGAAACATATAGTTTAGTTCAGTGAGTGGACACTAGCGCTAGCGGTAAATTTAAGTTTGACTCTCAGATGTCTTGGTTGACTATTCTTGTTTGGCCCCCTGCACAGAATTCTTGTCTGGCCTCACGCCTTTTTATGTGACGTCCTTGCAGTTTGGTCAAGGTTGTAGATTCAATCATTTGATTCACTGAATCCTCCTGCCTCTCTGACAACATCCACTATATCAGCCTGGTCTATTGCTCATCTGCGTTCCTCATTTCTTCTTACACCCACATGCCCTGGCATAAAAATGAAGCTACTTGTTGTCACCCTTAGATACCAAACCCACTGCCTTCCAGCCCATCCCAAGTACTGTTGTACGCATGTGCAACACAGACAATAAGCAAACAAGCTGAAAAAATCTAATGACAGTGGAAATGTGGTTTCTGAGCAAAATACAAAGAATACCATGGACAGAGAGAAAATCAAATAAGAAAATTCTATAACAAAATGATGATAACCATAAACTGATTAGATAAATTAGATGTAGGCAGACAAAATTGTTTGAACATTTTATGAGGAGAAATAACTGGAAAACCGAGTGACAACTGGCAAAAGTGGTAGGAAAAGAGCAAGGAAAAGGCAAAAAGATACATAGATGGCTCGGTCACATGGCATATTTCGGAACACAAACGCCGACCCGATACAAGACTCTGGCCGCGCACAACTTTTCACTGGAATTTTCATAACCATACGCGAGGTGCTGGACTACATACATATCTTATCCATACCAACGAAACAGATAAGTAACTTTTATATACATTTTCAAGTAGAGTTTTCCATGTGATTGTATCGGTGCCAAGAGAAACGTTTAAACAGCTTTCATATGCGGTGTCTGCGAAGAATACTTGGTATTAAGTGGCAAGACAAAATCACAAATACTGAAGTATTGGAAAGATCAGGCTGTGTGACGGTTTATTCCATGCTCAGTCTTCGTAGACTTAGATGGATAGGACATCTTAGGAGGATGGATGATGGTAGAATATCAAAGGACATCATTTTTGGTGAATTACAGATGGGTAAGAGATCTCAGGGTCGGCCTCTACTATGATACAAAGATGTGTGTAAGCGGGACATGATCGATACAAGCAATGATAATGCACATTGGGAGCAAGTCGCCGCTGAACGTGTTGCATGGAGGGCAAACATCAGAAACGGAATAAAGACAAAGGAGAAAATTATTGCAGATAAGTCACACACCGAGCGTGTGAGACGTAAGATG
Organism: Cepaea hortensis; assembly: GCA_963921405.1. NCBI lineage: Eukaryota > Metazoa > Mollusca > Gastropoda > Stylommatophora > Helicidae > Cepaea > Cepaea hortensis. The sequence continues at coordinate 99,741,544 of OY992890.1, forward strand.
GTGCATGATGGTGGAAATGACCACGTGTTCACATGCACCCACTGTGAACGGACATTTACAGCGCAAATTGGCCTTATCAGTCACATTCGCTGCCGACATAGGTAAAAGTTATTATGCCTTTTTAAAGCACAAACTATCGTCTGTCAAGATGGCTAGGTGCCAATGGATGTATGTATCAGTGCATGTTTGTTGATTGTGTGCTGATGAAGGCTTTGGCAACAACGTCCATTTTGTTACTTTTGATCGTGTTCTAGTCAAGCTGACAGATTCTACTTCAAGTTTTTGTTGACTCATGCACTGTACTTGAATTTAACAACAGAAGAAGAGATAATAAAACTAGACCTTAAATAACAACATCAGCCAACAGGAAACAATGAACTCACATTGCACTTCATGTGTTTACAACATCAACTAACAGGAAACAATGAACTCACATTGCACTTCATGTTGTCACTGAAGAATGACATGTAGTGGAAGTTGGCCCCCTCCAGGTCGATCATCTGTGACGGGGTCACCATGGACATGTAGATAGACTGGTTGGACAGATAACTGCCGCCCAGGTCAGCCTGTGTGCCAGGACCTCCAAACAGTTTCTGTTCAGCTGAAAGGACAAATCAATGCCAGGTCAATGATTTTGGTTTAGGATTGCACGTGGATGTCTCCGTAAGTGCTCCAGTCTCCTCCCACAGATCCCACAAGACAGGTTGCTGTTATCCATTATATCAGTGTTGGATAATTATTTTGGCCTACACCCATTCCATATGAGGACAAACTCTATGGGTATGTCAAGAAGTTTAACTTTACTGCTGCTTTCTTTGCCTCTATACTGACATGTGACGGTGAATGAAGAAGAAAATAAAGAAGAACAAGAAGATATCAGTGTTGCTTATTTCTCAGGATGATCAGTCCCCAGTCATACAAGGGTTGCACAGAAAGGTGTTTCCAACATCATGAGGATATTGCCCCAGTCAAGCAAGGGTGCACAGAAAGGTGTTGTAAATGTCCTGCCTCCAGCCTCGTGCTGCCCAATCACTGCCTGTTATTCCAGCAACCATGCCTGCCATTACTGTTCTGTCTAAACCATTGTGGAGTTGCATGCTGCCAAATATTTCCGTTTTCTGAGAGGTGATTCTGTTTATGACTCAGTTTGTTCATTCCGGTGTCTATCACTGACAGCTGATACATTGGATTGTCTATCACTGACAGCTGATACACTGGATTGTCTATCACTGACAGCTGATACACTGGATTGTCCATCACTGACAGCTGATACACTGGATTGTCTATCACTGACAGCTGATACACTGGATTTTACAGCACCTATTATTGGGGCACTAATGGTTGACAGCAAGGATACACTGAGGCAGCTGTTGGAGTGGGGGAATGGGGTATGGAACTGATGGAGTGGGGGAATGGGGTATGGAACTGTTATAGTGGAATATATAACTGTTACACATTACATTTCCTTATATGAATTACTCATCCTTTGCATCCCTTTATGGGAATAATCTACTACATCTGTTACTTCTTAGCCATCTATAAGTCTATTTTACTTCCTACAAATTACCCCTACATTACATCTCATCTACCCACACATTACATCTAACCTACACACACATTACACCTCATCTACCCGCACATTACATCTAATCTATACACATTATATCTCATCTATCAATACATTACATCTAATCTATCAACACATTATATCTAATCTATACACATTACATCTAATCTATACACATTACATCTAATCTATACACATTACATCTAATCTATACACATTATATCTCATCTATCAATACATTACATCTAATCTATCAACACATTATATCTAATCTATACACATTACATCTAATCTATACACATTATATCTCATCTATCAATACATTACATCTAATCTATCAACACATTATATCTAATCTATCAACACATTACATCTAATCTATACACATTATATCTCATCTATCAACACATTACATCTAATCTATACACATTATATCTCATCTATCAACACATTACATCTAATCTATACACATTATATCTCATCTATCAATACATTACATCTAATCTATCAACACATTATATCTAATCTATCAACACATTACATCTAATCTATACACATTATATCTAATCTATCAACACATTACATCTAATCTACCCACACATTATATCTAATCTATACACATTACATCTAATCTATACACATTATATCTCATCTATCAATACATTACATCTAATCTATCAACACATTATATCTAATCTATCAACACATTACATCTAATCTACCCACACATTATATCTAATCATCTCACACATTATATCTAATCTACCCACACATTACATCTAATCTACCCACACATTACATCTAATCTACCCACACATTACATCTAATCTACCCACATATGACATCTAATCTACCCACATATGACATCTAATCTACCCACATATGACATCTAATCTACCCACACATTATATCTAATCTACCCACACATTACATCTAATCTACCCACACATTACATCTAATCTATACACATTATATCTCATCTATCAATACATTACATCTAATCTATCAACACATTATATCTAATCTATCAACACATTACATCTAATCTATACACATTATATCTAATCTATCAACACATTACATCTAATCTACCCACACATTATATCTAATCTATACACATTACATCTAATCTATACACATTATATCTCATCTATCAATACATTACATCTAATCTATCAACACATTATATCTAATCTATCAACACATTACATCTAATCTACCCACACATTATATCTAATCATCTCACACATTATATCTAATCTACCCACACATTACATCTAATCTACCCACACATTACATCTAATCTACCCACACATTACATCTAATCTACCCACACATTACATCTAATCTACCCACACATGACATCTAATCTACCCACATATGACATCTAATCTACCCACATATGACATCTAATCTACCCACATATGACATCTAATCTACCCACACATTATATCTAATCTACCCACACATTACATCTAATCTACCCACACATTACATCTAATCTATACACATTATATCTCATCTATCAATACATTACATCTAATCTATCAACACATTATATCTAATCTATCAACACATTACATCTAATCTACCCACACATTATATCTAATCATCTCACACATTATATCTAATCTACCCACACATTACATCTAATCTACCCACATATGACATCTAATCTACCCACATATGACATCTAATCTACCCACACATTATATCTAATCTACCCACACATTACATCTAATCTACCCACACATTATATCTAATCTACCCACACATTACATCTAATCTACCCACACATTACATCTAATCTACCCACACATTACATCTAATCTACCCACATATGACATCTAATCTACCCACACATTATATCTAATCTACCCACACATTACATCTAATCTACCCACACATTATATCTAATCATCTCACACATTATACATCTAATCCACTCACACATTACATCTAATCTACCCACACATTACATCTAATCTACCCACACATTACATCTAATCTACCCACATATGACATCTAATCTACCCACACATTACATCTAATCATCTCACACATTATACATCTTACCTACCCACACATTACATCTAATCATCTCACACATTATACATCTTACCTACCCACACATTACATCTAATCATCTCACACATTATACATCTTACCTACCCACACATTACATCTAATCTATTCACTCATTAAATCTCATTTATACACAAATTACATCTAATCTGCTCTCACATTACATCTCATCTATCCACATTTTACATCTCATCTTGCTACAGTATCTTGTAGCTTATTTATTACCTTGTAATGTATTTATTACCCTGTAACTTATCTATTTTATTGAAACTTATCTATTACGTCATAACTTGTCTAATACTTTATAATTTATCTATTACCTTGTAAAGTATCTATTACCTTGTCATGTATCCATTACTTTTGTAACATATCTATTACCATGTAAAGTATATATATTACCATGTAACATACCTATTACCCTTGTCATGTATCCATTACTTTTGTAACATATCTATTACCATGTAACATACCTATTACCCTTGTCATGTATCCATTACTTTTGTATCATATCTATTACAATGTAAAGTATCTATTACCTTGTAAAGTATTTATTACCTTGTCATGTATCCATTACTTTTGTAATATATCTATTACCATGTAATGTATTTATGACCATGTAACATATCTATTACCTTGTAAGATCAAATTGGGCAGGTTCGGAAGGCTGAAAATCTGCACAATAAACAGAAAATGAACAGATTATATTAAATGCCAGATTAGCTTTAGCAAAAGTTAGTTGCATATCCTTTACAGAATGTCAGTCAACCCCAGCATTTTTTGGCTGTTCGTGATTTCTTGGCAAATTTACGTTCAGTAGTTTGCCAATGATTTCTGAACAACCGGCACTCATATCACTTTATAAAAACCAAAGCAAGGTGGTTTGCTGCCAAATCATCGCAGCTGTGTTTTGAATGCAGTATGGTAAATTATATACTGCACACATAACCCCTTCGCCAGAGATCCGGCAGTTTTAGGTTTAAGGAAGGAGAAACAACTGTAAAATTGAGATTAGCAACAATCATATGTTATCATTGTGTCATATTTATAAGCTTTGTGTATGTGTGTGTTTATATCTGTGTCTATAATATATGTGTATGATGTAGGGTAGCATGTATGTGTGTATGATGTTTGAGAGCACATATATATGTATGATGTTTGAGAGCACATATATATGTATGATGTTTGAGAGCACATATATATGTATGATGTTTGAGAGCACATATATATATGTATGATGTTTGAGAGCACATGTATATGTATGATGTTTGAGAGCACATATATATGTATGATGTTTGAGAGCACATATATATATGTATGATGTTTGAGAGCACATATATATATATGTATGATGTTTGAGAGCACATGTATATATGTATGATGTTTGAGAGCACATATATATGTATGATGTTTGAGAGCACATATATATGTATGATGTTTGAGAGCACATATATATATGTATGATGTTTGAGAGCACATATATATATGTATGATGTTTGAGAGCACATATATATATGTATGATGTTTGAGAGCACATGTATATATGTATGATGTTTGAGAGCACATATATATATGTATGATGTTTGAGAGCACATATATATGTATGATGTTTGAGAGCACATATATATGTATGATGTTTGAGAGCACATATATATGTATGATGTTTGAGAGCACATATATATGTATGATGTTTGAGAGCACATATATATGTATGATGTTTGAGAGCACATATATATATGTATGATGTTTGAGAGCACATATATATATGTATGATGTTTGAGAGCACATATATATGTATGATGTTTGAGAGCACATATATATGTATGATGTTTGAGAGCACATATATATATGTATGATGTTTGAGAGCACATATATATATGTATGATGTTTGAGAGCACATATATATATATGATGTTTGAGAGCACATATATATGTATGATGTTTGAGAGCACATATATATATGTATGATGTTTGAGAGCACATATATATATATGTATGATGTTTGAGAGCACATATATATATGTATGATGTTTGAGAGCACATATATATGTATGATGTTTGAGAGCACATATATATATGTATGATGTTTGAGAGCACATATATATATATGATGTTTGAGAGCACATATATATGTATGATGTTTGAGAGCACATATATATATGTATGATGTTTGAGAGCACATATATATGTATGATGTTTGAGAGCACATATATATATATATATGATGTTTGAGAGCACATATATATGTATGATGTTTGAGAGCACATATATATGTATGATGTTTGAGAGCACATATATATGTATGATGTTTGAAAGCACATATATATGTATGATGTTTGAGAGCACATATATATGTATGATGTTTGAAAGCACATATATATGTATGATGTTTGAGAGCACATATATATATATGTATGATGTTTGAGAGCACATATATATGTATGATGTTTGAGAGCACATATATATGTATGATGTTTGAGAGCACATATATATGTATGATGTTTGAGAGCACATGTATATGTATGATGTTTGAGAGCACATATATATGTATGATGTTTGAGAGCACATATATATGTATGATGTTTGAGAGCACATATATATGTATGATGTTTGAGAGCACATATATATGTATGATGTTTGAGAGCACATATATATGTATGATGTTTGAGAGCACATGTATATGTATGATGTTTGAGAGCACATATATATGTATGATGTTTGAGAGCACATATATATGTATGATGTTTGAGAGCACATATATATGTATGATGTTTGAGAGCACATATATATGTATGATGTTTGAGAGCACATATATATGTATGATGTTTGAGAGCACATATATATGTATGATGTTTGAGAGCACATATATATGTATGATGTTTGAGAGCACATATATATGTATGATGTTTGAGAGCACATGTATATATGTATGTTTGAGAGCACATATATATGTATGATGTTTGAGAGCACATATATATGTATGATGTTTGAGAGCACATATATATGTATGATGTTTGAGAGCACATATATATGTATGATGTTTGAGAGCACATATATATATGTATGATGTTTGAGAGCACATATATATGTATGATGTTTGAGAGCACATATATATATGTATGATGTTTGAGAGCACATATATATATATGATGTTTGAGAGCACATATATATGTATGATGTTTGAGAGCACATATATATATGTATGATGTTTGAGAGCACATATATATATATGTATGATGTTTGAGAGCACATATATATATGTATGATGTTTGAGAGCACATATATATGTATGATGTTTGAGAGCACATATATATATGTATGATGTTTGAGAGCACATATATATATATGATGTTTGAGAGCACATATATATGTATGATGTTTGAGAGCACATATATATATATGTATGATGTTTGAGAGCACATATATATGTATGATGTTTGAGAGCACATATATATATATATATGATGTTTGAGAGCACATATATATGTATGATGTTTGAGAGCACATATATATATGTATGATGTTTGAGAGCACATATATATATGTATGATGTTTGAGAGCACATGTATATATATATGATGTTTGAGAGCACATATATATGTATGATGTTTGAGAGCACATATATATGTATGATGTTTGAGAGCACATATATATATGTATGATGTTTGAGAGCACATATATATGTATGATGTTTGAGAGCACATATATATGTATGATGTTTGAGAGCACATATATATGTATGATGTTTGAGAGCACATATATATATGTATGATGTTTGAGAGCACATATATATGTATGATGTTTGAGAGCACATATATATGTATGATGTTTGAGAGCACATATATATGTATGATGTTTGAGAGCACATATATATGTATGATGTTTGAGAGCACATATATATGTATGATGTTTGAGAGCACATATATATGTATGATGTTTGAGAGCACATATATATGTATGATGTTTGAGAGCACATATATATGTATGATGTTTGAGAGCACATATATATGTATGATGTTTGAGAGCACATATATATGTATGATGTTTGAGAGCACATATATATATATGTATGATGTTTGAGAGCACATATATATATGTATGATGTTTGAGAGCACATGTATATGTATGATGTTTGAGAGCACATGTATATATGTATGATGTTTGAGAGCACATATATATGTATGATGTTTGAGAGCACATATATATGTATGATGTTTGAGAGCACATATATATGTATGATGTTTGAGAGCACATATATATGTATGATGTTTGAGAGCACATATATATGTATGATGTTTGAGAGCACATATATATGTATGATGTTTGAGAGCACATATATATGTATGATGTTTGAGAGCACATGTATATATGTATGATGTTTGAGAGCACATATATATATATATGTATGATGTTTGAGAGCACATATATATGTATGATGTTTGAGAGCACATGTATATATGTATGATGTTTGAGAGCACATATATATATGTATGATGTTTGAGAGCACATATATATGTATGATGTTTGAGAGCACATGTATATATGTATGATGTTTGAGAGCACATATATATATGTATGATGTTTGAGAGCACATATATATGTATGATGTTTGAGAGCACATATATATGTATGATGTTTGAGAGCACATATATATGTATGATGTTTGAGAGCACATATATATGTATGATGTTTGAGAGCACATATATATGTATGATGTTTGAGAGCACATGTATATATGTATGATGTTTGAGAGCACATATATATATGTATGATGTTTGAGAGCACATGTATATATGTATGATGTTTGAGAGCACATATATATGTATGATGTTTGAGAGCACATATATATGTATGATGTTTGAGAGCACATATATATGTATGATGTTTGAGAGCACATGTATATATGTATGATGTTTGAGAGCACATATATATATGTATGATGTTTGAGAGCACATATATATGTATGATGTTTGAGAGCACATGTATATATGTATGATGTTTGAGAGCACATATATATATGTATGATGTTTGAGAGCACATATATATGTATGATGTTTGAGAGCACATATATATGTATGATGTTTGAGAGCACATATATATGTATGATGTTTGAGAGCACATATATATGTATGATGTTTGAGAGCACATATATATGTATGATGTTTGAGAGCACATGTATATATGTATGATGTTTGAGAGCACATATATATATGTATGATGTTTGAGAGCACATGTATATATGTATGATGTTTGAGAGCACATATATATATGTATGATGTTTGAGAGCACATATATATGTATGATGTTTGAGAGCACATATATATGTATGATGTTTGAGAGCACATATATATATATGTATGATGTTTGAGAGCACATATATATGTATGATGTTTGAGAGCACATATATATGTATGATGTTTGAGAGCACATATATATGTATGATGTTTGAGAGCACATATATATATGTATGATGTTTGAGAGCACATATATATGTATGATGTTTGAGAGCACATATATATGTATGATGTTTGAGAGCACATATATATGTATGATGTTTGAGAGCACATATATATGTATGATGTTTGAGAGCACATATATATGTATGATGTTTGAGAGCACATATATATGTATGATGTTTGAGAGCACATATATATGTATGATGTTTGAGAGCACATATATATGTATGATGTTTGAGAGCACATATATATGTATGATGTTTGAGAGCACATATATATGTATGATGTTTGAGAGCACATATATATATATGTATGATGTTTGAGAGCACATATATATATGTATGATGTTTGAGAGCACATGTATATGTATGATGTTTGAGAGCACATGTATATATGTATGATGTTTGAGAGCACATATATATGTATGATGTTTGAGAGCACATATATATGTATGATGTTTGAGAGCACATATATATGTATGATGTTTGAGAGCACATATATATGTATGATGTTTGAGAGCACATATATATGTATGATGTTTGAGAGCACATATATATGTATGATGTTTGAGAGCACATATATATGTATGATGTTTGAGAGCACATGTATATATGTATGATGTTTGAGAGCACATATATATGTATGATGTTTGAGAGCACATATATATGTATGATGTTTGAGAGCACATATATATGTATGATGTTTGAGAGCACATATATATGTATGATGTTTGAGAGCACATATATATGTATGATGTTTGAGAGCACATGTATATATGTATGATGTTTGAGAGCACATATATATATGTATGATGTTTGAGAGCACATGTATATATGTATGATGTTTGAGAGCACATATATATGTATGATGTTTGAGAGCACATATATATGTATGATGTTTGAGAGCACATATATATGTATGATGTTTGAGAGCACATGTATATATGTATGATGTTTGAGAGCACATATATATATGTATGATGTTTGAGAGCACATATATATGTATGATGTTTGAGAGCACATGTATATATGTATGATGTTTGAGAGCACATATATATATGTATGATGTTTGAGAGCACATATATATGTATGATGTTTGAGAGCACATATATATGTATGATGTTTGAGAGCACATATATATGTATGATGTTTGAGAGCACATATATATGTATGATGTTTGAGAGCACATATATATGTATGATGTTTGAGAGCACATGTATATATGTATGATGTTTGAGAGCACATATATATATGTATGATGTTTGAGAGCACATGTATATATGTATGATGTTTGAGAGCACATATATATATGTATGATGTTTGAGAGCACATATATATGTATGATGTTTGAGAGCACATATATATGTATGATGTTTGAGAGCACATATATATATGTATGATGTTTGAGAGCACATATATATGTATGATGTTTGAGAGCACATATATATGTATGATGTTTGAGAGCACATATATATGTATGATGTTTGAGAGCACATGTATATGTATGATGTTTGAGAGCACATATATATGTATGATGTTTGAGAGCACATATATATGTATGATGTTTGAGAGCACATATATATGTATGATGTTTGAGAGCACATATATATGTATGATGTTTGAGAGCAAATATATATGTATGATGTTTGAGAGCACATGTATATGTATGATGTTTGAGAGCACATATATATGTATGATGTTTGAGAGCACATATATATGTATGATGTTTGAGAGCACATATATATGTATGATGTTTGAGAGCACATATATATGTATGATGTTTGAGAGCACATATATATGTATGATGTTTGAGAGCACATGTATATATGTATGTTTGAGAGCACATATATATGTATGATGTTTGAGAGCACATATATATGTATGATGTTTGAGAGCACATATATATGTATGATGTTTGAGAGCACATATATATGTATGATGTTTGAGAGCACATATATATGTATGATGTTTGAGAGCACATGTATATATGTATGTTTGAGAGCACATATATATGTATGATGTTTGAGAGCACATATATATGTATGATGTTTGAGAGCACATATATATGTATGATGTTTGAGAGCACATATATATGTATGATGTTTGAGAGCACATATATATGTATGATGTTTGAGAGCACATATATATATGTATGATGTTTGAGAGCACATATATATGTATGATGTTTGAGAGCACATATATATATGTATGATGTTTGAGAGCACATATATATATATGATGTTTGAGAGCACATATATATGTAGGATGTTTGAGAGCACATATATATATTTATGATGTTTGAGAGCACATATATATATGTATGATGTTTGAGAGCACATATATATATATGTATGATGTTTGAGAGCACATATATATGTATGATGTTTGAGAGCACATATATATATGTATGATGTTTGAGAGCACATATATATATATGATGTTTGAGAGCACATATATATGTATAATGTTTGAGAGCACATATATATATGTATGATGTTTGAGAGCACATATATATGTATGATGTTTGAGAGCACATATATATATATATATATGATGTTTGAGAGCACATATATATGTATGATGTTTGAGAGCACATATATATATGTATGATGTTTGAGAGCACATATATATATGTATGATGTTTGAGAGCACATGTATATATATATGATGTTTGAGAGCACATATATATGTATGATGTTTGAGAGCACATATATATGTATGATGTTTGAGAGCACATATATATATGTATGATGTTTGAGAGCACATATATATGTATGATGTTTGAGAGCACATATATATGTATGATGTTTGAGAGCACATATATATGTATGATGTTTGAGAGCACATATATATATGTATGATGTTTGAGAGCACATATATATGTATGATGTTTGAGAGCACATATATATGTATGATGTTTGAGAGCACATATATATGTATGATGTTTGAGAGCACATATATATGTATGATGTTTGAGAGCACATATATATGTATGATGTTTGAGAGCACATATATATGTATGATGTTTGAGAGCACATATATATGTATGATGTTTGAGAGCACATATATATGTATGATGTTTGAGAGCACATATATATGTATGATGTTTGAGAGCACATATATATGTATGATGTTTGAGAGCACATATATATATGTATGATGTTTGAGAGCACATATATATATGTATGATGTTTGAGAGCACATGTATATGTATGATGTTTGAGAGCACATGTATATATGTATGATGTTTGAGAGCACATATATATGTATGATGTTTGAGAGCACATATATATGTATGATGTTTGAGAGCACATATATATGTATGATGTTTGAGAGCACATATATATGTATGATGTTTGAGAGCACATATATATGTATGATGTTTGAGAGCACATATATATGTATGATGTTTGAGAGCACATGTATATATGTATGATGTTTGAGAGCACATATATATATATGTATGATGTTTGAGAGCACATATATATGTATGATGTTTGAGAGCACATGTATATATGTATGATGTTTGAGAGCACATATATATATGTATGATGTTTGAGAGCACATATATATGTATGATGTTTGAGAGCACATGTATATATGTATGATGTTTGAGAGCACATATATATATGTATGATGTTTGAGAGCACATATATATATGTATGATGTTTGAGAGCACATATATATGTATGATGTTTGAGAGCACATATATATGTATGATGTTTGAGAGCACATATATATGTATGATGTTTGAGAGCACATGTATATATGTATGATGTTTGAGAGCACATATATATATGTATGATGTTTGAGAGCACATGTATATATGTATGATGTTTGAGAGCACATATATATGTATGATGTTTGAGAGCACATATATATGTATGATGTTTGAGAGCACATATATATGTATGATGTTTGAGAGCACATGTATATATGTATGATGTTTGAGAGCACATATATATATGTATGATGTTTGAGAGCACATATATATGTATGATGTTTGAGAGCACATGTATATATGTATGATGTTTGAGAGCACATATATATATGTATGATGTTTGAGAGCACATATATATGTATGATGTTTGAGAGCACATATATATGTATGATGTTTGAGAGCACATATATATGTATGATGTTTGAGAGCACATATATATGTATGATGTTTGAGAGCACATATATATGTATGATGTTTGAGAGCACATGTATATATGTATGATGTTTGAGAGCACATATATATATGTATGATGTTTGAGAGCACATGTATATATGTATGATGTTTGAGAGCACATATATATATGTATGATGTTTGAGAGCACATATATATGTATGATGTTTGAGAGCACATATATATGTATGATGTTTGAGAGCACATATATATATGTATGATGTTTGAGAGCACATATATATGTATGATGTTTGAGAGCACATATATATGTATGATGTTTGAGAGCACATATATATGTATGATGTTTGAGAGCACATATATATATGTATGATGTTTGAGAGCACATATATATATATGTATGATGTTTGAGAGCACATATATATGTATGATGTTTGAGAGCACATGTATATATGTATGATGTTTGAGAGCACATATATATATGTATGATGTTTGAGAGCACATATATATGTATGATGTTTGAGAGCACATATATATGTATGATGTTTGAGAGCACATATATATATATGTATGATGTTTGAGAGCACATATATATGTATGATGTTTGAGAGCACATATATATGTATGATGTTTGAGAGCACATATATATGTATGATGTTTGAGAGCACATATATATGTATGATGTTTGAGAGCACATATATATGTATGATGTTTGAGAGCACATATATATGTATGATGTTTGAGAGCACATATATATATATATGTATGATGTTTGAGAGCACATATATATGTATGATGTTTGAGAGCACATATATATGTATGATGTTTGAGAGCACATATATATGTATGATGTTTGAGAGCACATATATATGTATGATGTTTGAGAGCACATGTATATATGTATGATGTTTGAGAGCACATATATATATATGTATGATGTTTGAGAGCACATATATATGTATGATGTTTGAGAGCACATATATATATATGTATGATGTTTGAGAGCACATATATATGTATGATGTTTGAGAGCACATATATATGTATGATGTTTGAGAGCACATATATATGTATGATGTTTGAGAGCACATATATATGTATGATGTATGTATGTGAACTGATCCATGTTTAACCCCGCTGGATGGATCATGATGTACGTAACTGTCTGGATATGGGGTTTGAGCCAGGGTTAACTGAGTAACTGATGTCATGGATTCATTAAGGGAACATGAGTGATTCACAAATCATGTCAATAAAAGAGAACTGAGCAACTAAGTTAATGCAAGTAGGTGACACAGGATTATTCGGGGAAGAGACATCACAAAGAAGACTTCGCAATGGCAGTGTCCTGTCTTGGCAAACATGAGAGTTTACAGGTCTTCCTGTAGTACTTATTCCTTAAACAGTTCAGAGATAAAATCAAAGTATATTTCAGACAGTTCAGATATTCTGTGAGATATATGTATATATATATGTGTATACAGACTGTATGTCAGGCTTTAGTCAGATATGACTGAGTTACCGTGTGACAGTAGATGGTACTACCAGCTTTCTGTTAGCGCAGAATTTTGAGCCAGAAACCAAACCCGACATATTGCTTTTCTGATCTGGCAGCTTCTGCAGCTTGTCTTGTTCCAGATGTATTGGTGCTACCTTTCCTCTGGAGTAAACTAGGCAGGCCAAGAGAGGGATCATGCTGCATGGGCAACACATGGTCTCTAAATTCAGCCCAGGCTTTGTGCTATGGAGGTTATTAAGCTCCCCCTCTCTCTTGTTTTTGATGCACAATGTAACAAACTATCATCTGTCAAGATGGCAAGATGCCAGTAGTTCAGTATTATTTTATAATAAAATATACTGATTTTCGAAAGTTCTGTGATATTGTAGGTAAATTATACTTCTGTTACAAGTCTGCAAGGATGAAGACTAAGGAGAACAAAACACTGCAGCTTCCTGACAGATTTCGAGTGCTCTCCTATTTGGATTCATTAAGGACACCCTGAAAAATGGGGATTCCCCTATTTGGGCCCAGAAATAGCTTGGAAAAATACAGGAGCTGCCAGTTTGAGTTTGAGCATCCAGACAGACTCACCAATCAGACAGAAGAAAACCCATCAGTTGGGCAATAATCTTGAGAAGGAGCTAGGCACACCAAAAATCTGTAGTTAACCAAATTATTGCTAGAAAATTGGATGAAATATCCACTGAGAAAAACCACCCTGAGAACGTGAAATTGCCTGGTTGGTTATTAAAGTTGGTCAACAAAAGTAACATACACTGTTGAACATGTGTCTGCTAGATATACAGCAGCTAGCTCAAGTAAAGAAACACTAGATATACAGCAGCTAGTTCAAGTAAAGAAACACTAGATATACAGCAGCTAGTTCAAGTAAAGAAACACTAGATATACAGCAGCTAGTTCAAGTAAAGAAACACTAGATATACAGCAGCTAGTTCAAGTAAAGAAACACTAGATATACAGCAGCTAGTTCAAGTAAAGAACACTAGATATACAGCAGCTAGTTCAAGTAAAGAACACTAGATATACAGCAGCTAGTTCAAGTAAAGAAACACTAGATATACAGCAGCTAGTTCAAGTAAAGAACACTAGATATACAGCAGCTAGCTCAAGTAAAGAACACTAGATATACAGCAGCTAGTTCAAGTAAAGAACACTAGATATACAGCAGCTAGTTCAAGTAAAGAACACTAGATATACAGCAGCTAGTTCAAGTAAAGAAACACTAGATATACAGCAGCTAGTTCAAGTAAAGAAACACTAGATATACAGCAGCTAGTTCAAGTAAAGAAACACTAGATATACAGCAGCTAGTTCAAGTAAAGAAACACTAGATATACAGCAGCTAGCTCAAGTAAAGAAACACTAGATATACAGCAGCTAGTTCAAGTAAAGAAACACTAGATATACAGCAGCAAGTTCAAGTAAAGAAACACTAGATATACAGCAGCTAGTTCAAGTAAAGAAACACTAGATATACAGCAGCTAGTTCAAGTAAAGAAACACTAGATATACAGCAGCTAGCTCCAGTAAAGAACACTAGATATACAGCAGCTAGCTCAAGTAAAGAAACACTAGATATACAGCAGCTAGTTCAAGTAAAGAAACACTAGATATACAGCAGCTAGTTCAAGTAAAGAAACACTAGATATACAGCAGCTAGCTCAAGTAAAGAACACTAGATATACAGCAGCTAGTTCAAGTAAAGAAACACTAGATATACAGCAGCTAGCTCAAGTAAAGAACACTAGATATACAGCAGCTAGCTCAAGTAAAGAACACTAGATATACAGCAGCTAGCTCAAGTAAAGAACACTAGATATACAGCAGCTAGCTCAAGTAAAGAACACTAGATATACAGCAGCTAGCTCAAGTAAAGAACACTAGATATACAGCAGCTAGCTCAAGTAAAGAAACACTAGATATACAGCAGCTAGTTCAAGTAAAGAAACACTAGATATACAGCAGCTAGTTCAAGTAAAGAAACACTAGATATACAGCAGCTAGCTCCAGTAAAGAACACTAGATATACAGCAGCTAGTTCAAGTAAAGAAACACTAGATATACAGCAGCTAGTTCAAGTAAAGAAACACTAGATATACAGCAGCTAGCTCAAGTAAAGAACACTAGATATACAGCAGCTAGTTCAAGTAAAGAAACACTAGATATACAGCAGCTAGTTCAAGTAAAGAACACTAGATATACAGCAGCTAGTTCAAGTAAAGAACACTAGATATACAGCAGCTAGCTCAAGTAAAGAAACACTAGATATACAGCAGCTAGTTCAAGTAAAGAACACTAGATATACAGCAGCTAGTTCAAGTAAAGAAACACTAGATATACAGCAGCTAGTTCAAGTAAAGAACACTAGATATACAGCAGCTAGCTCAAGTAAAGAACACTAGATATACAGCAGCTAGCTCAAGTAAAGAACACTAGATATACAGCAGCTAGTTCAAGTAAAGAAACACTAGATATACAGCAGCTAGTTCAAGTAAAGAAACACTAGATATACAGCAGCTAGTTCAAGTAAAGAAACACTAGATATACAGCAGCTAGTTCAAGTAAAGAAACACTAGATATACAGCAGCTAGTTCAAGTAAAGAACACTAGATATACAGCAGCTAGTTCAAGTAAAGAAACACTAGATATACAGCAGCTAGTTCAAGTAAAGAAACACTAGATATACAGCAGCTAGTTCAAGTAAAGAACACTAGATATACAGCAGCTAGTTCAAGTAAAGAAACACTAGATATACAGCAGCTAGTTCAAGTAAAGAAACACTAGATATACAGCAGCTAGTTCAAGTAAAGAAACACTAGATATACAGCAGCTAGTTCAAGTAAAGAACACTAGATATACAGCAGCTAGTTCAAGTAAAGAAACACTAGATATACAGCAGCTAGTTCAAGTAAAGAAACACTAGATATACAGCAGCTAGTTCAAGTAAAGAAACACTAGATATACAGCAGCTAGTTCAAGTAAAGAAACACTAGATATACAGCAGCTAGCTCAAGTAAAGAAACACTAGATATACAGCAGCTA
This sequence comes from Cepaea hortensis, assembly GCA_963921405.1. Classification (NCBI taxonomy): domain Eukaryota; kingdom Metazoa; phylum Mollusca; class Gastropoda; order Stylommatophora; family Helicidae; genus Cepaea; species Cepaea hortensis. The sequence continues at coordinate 99,759,341 of OY992890.1, forward strand.
GTTCAAGTAAAGAAACACTAGATATACAGCAGCTAGCTCAAGTAAAGAAACACTAGATATACAGCAGCTAGTTCAAGTAAAGAAACACTAGATATACAGCAGCTAGTTCAAGTAAAGAAACACTAGATATACAGCAGCTAGTTCAAGTAAAGAAACACTAGATATACAGCAGCTAGTTCAAGTAAAGAAACACTAGATATACAGCAGCTAGCTCCAGTAAAGAACACTAGATATACAGCAGCTAGCTCAAGTAAAGAAACACTAGATATACAGCAGCTAGTTCAAGTAAAGAAACACTAGATATACAGCAGCTAGTTCAAGTAAAGAAACACTAGATATACAGCAGCTAGCTCAAGTAAAGAACACTAGATATACAGCAGCTAGTTCAAGTAAAGAAACACTAGATATACAGCAGCTAGCTCAAGTAAAGAACACTAGATATACAGCAGCTAGCTCAAGTAAAGAACACTAGATATACAGCAGCTAGCTCAAGTAAAGAACACTAGATATACAGCAGCTAGCTCAAGTAAAGAACACTAGATATACAGCAGCTAGCTCAAGTAAAGAACACTAGATATACAGCAGCTAGCTCAAGTAAAGAAACACTAGATATACAGCAGCTAGTTCAAGTAAAGAAACACTAGATATACAGCAGCTAGTTCAAGTAAAGAAACACTAGATATACAGCAGCTAGCTCCAGTAAAGAACACTAGATATACAGCAGCTAGTTCAAGTAAAGAAACACTAGATATACAGCAGCTAGTTCAAGTAAAGAAACACTAGATATACAGCAGCTAGCTCAAGTAAAGAACACTAGATATACAGCAGCTAGTTCAAGTAAAGAAACACTAGATATACAGCAGCTAGTTCAAGTAAAGAACACTAGATATACAGCAGCTAGTTCAAGTAAAGAACACTAGATATACAGCAGCTAGCTCAAGTAAAGAAACACTAGATATACAGCAGCTAGTTCAAGTAAAGAACACTAGATATACAGCAGCTAGTTCAAGTAAAGAAACACTAGATATACAGCAGCTAGTTCAAGTAAAGAAACACTAGATATACAGCAGCTAGTTCAAGTAAAGAAACACTAGATATACAGCAGCTAGTTCAAGTAAAGAAACACTAGATATACAGCAGCTAGTTCAAGTAAAGAACACTAGATATACAGCAGCTAGTTCAAGTAAAGAAACACTAGATATACAGCAGCTAGTTCAAGTAAAGAAACACTAGATATACAGCAGCTAGTTCAAGTAAAGAACACTAGATATACAGCAGCTAGCTCCAGTAAAGAACACTAGATATACAGCAGCTAGTTCAAGTAAAGAAACACTAGATATACAGCAGCTAGTTCAAGTAAAGAAACACTAGATATACAGCAGCTAGTTCAAGTAAAGAACACTAGATATACAGCAGCTAGCTCCAGTAAAGAACACTAGATATACAGCAGCTAGTTCAAGTAAAGAAACACTAGATATACAGCAGCTAGTTCAAGTAAAGAACACTAGATATACAGCAGCTAGCTCAAGTAAAGAACACTAACTGTTTTCTTCAGTTATGGGCATTCAATGAAAAGAAATGAGGTCATCAAGACTGCACCACATTTATAAACCGTAGGGTAGAAATTGTTACAGAAAAGTTCTTAGAATATGGTGGACCAAGAAAATGAAATATACTGGCATTCTTTGAGATCTGAACATGGAAGCAAACTCACATAAACAGAATGATGTCTTGGAAACTGACATATTGTGGACACATTAAACATCACAGCAGTTGGAGAGAACAGTGATGGAAGGCCTGACCAGCATGAAGATGGACACCGGACATTGCGGACATCCTGGGCATGAGGTTACTTGAGGCAGATGTCATGGCTGGAGATCAAGACACTTTTTGAGAGGTCATGATGAGAGCCATGTTCTGTACTGGATATGCTACATGAAGAGGGTAGAAGAGGAAAGACTCAATGAGACTGCAACAGACATCTATACCATAGGGTAGAAGAGGACAGACTAAACAATAAGACTGCAACATGCCTCTACACTTTTGTGTAGAAGAGGAAAGACTGGGGTAAAATAGGAAAGGTTAAACAGAATCAAAAGACAAGGGAAGTTGAAGAAACATGGTGCAAGAACAAACTAATACATGATGTTTAAATACCAAAACTGAGAAATTAAAACAGAGTGACCTACCCTAGACACTCGATAGACCATGTAAGCACTGTGCGGTGAAGTCAGGTCCATTCTGTAAATGCGAGGGATGAACTCTCGTAGCAGAACAGTGTAGAACAGCAAATTATCTTCCACAAAATGGCCCCTGTAAAAAACATTCAGTCCAATTATCTTAATGGGAAAATACATTCTCTTTCACAGTACTACACAATACTCTATAACTGTTACAGTACCACCCTATTATAGCATTATACTGTCACAGTGCCACCATATTTTTTTTGTTGGGGCGCTTGCTAACTTTGAACGCAAGCGTAGTCCATACACACTATATATAGTAGTGATGGACTGAATTTTGCATGTGGATTAGCTTTCCCTATTAACAGTGTCCCTCACTATCAGACGAACCCACTCCGACTTCAGAGGTACTTGTAATTTACGTCCCCAAGTCAAGGACGACAGGTCAACATTATAGTCCAGCTGTCCGGTGTAGGGGTTGAACCCCTTACCTCGGCATCAGCACAACAGATGTTTAAGAACACATGTTCTTAACCATTCGACCATGCTGACCTGCATGTGCCACCATATTATAGTATTAAACTGTCACAGGGGATCTTTGCTGCTAAATTGATAACAGAATTTAAAAAAACACACAAACCATGACTCAGTGGTTCAACGGTAGGAACAACACACACTGATATGCGTGAACATTTTGAGTAGTCTTCATCAATGAAAAACAGTATAAACAGACAAAAAAACAAAAAAAAACAAGAATTCTTAACTTGGGGATCTGAGAACACTCCAATCAACAAATTCTGTCTGTTGTGATTAAAAAAGTTAAAGGTAACTACACAACAGTTACTGCTGTAGTACTTGAAGTAATAAGAATGATTAGACTTTACTCGACTCAGTTGACAAGTTTTCTTCTTCAGTGTTTCCATTGCAATAACATGCTAATGACATTCCGCAACTCTAAACTCCCGCTACAGCGATGGCGAGGCAGGTAGTTAATGACATTCCCCAACTCTAAACTCCAGCTACAGCGATGGCGAGGCATGCGGTTCAGCCCCTACACCGGCATTGACTTAAACATGGACTTCTTGCTCAGAAAGCCACGGTAAACCACTAATGTAAAATTGTCTAGAAGATCAGCCTGGGATTGACTGCAACATCTTGCACAGGATATGCCAGACTTTTTTTTTAAAACTTGACAACTGTTTGTCAAACTGTTATTCACTGCCAATATAGTACCTTGCGGTGTAAGGCAGGAGGGGCTTGAGCCTGAGGAATTAAGGCCGCGTGGCTAGTGCAGTCACCACGAACTGTGCAGGTTAGAGTTTTCTTTTTGCCCCAGACAGAAAAAACTCCACACCTTACCGAGGATTTGAATCCGGGTCTCCCAAAGGAGAATCCGGCATTCTAGTCACTCGGCCAGCTGCTTAAACAAAAGTAAAAAATATATAATAGTTGTTATTTATACCAATCACCTTGACATGACAAGTCAAAACAACCAACAATTAGGTGACTTAAAAAAGGCAAATTAACACAAAAACGTCCAGATATCTAACACTGAAGTTAGTCAGCAACAATCCTCATTACACATCAAAATATTAGCCCCTAGGTGCTCATGATCTCCCTCATTACACATCAAACTATTAGTCCCTAAGTGCTCATGATCTCCCTCATTACACATCAAACTATTAGTCCCTAAGTGCTCATGATCTCCCTCATTACACATCAAACTATTAGTCCCTAAGTGCTCATGATCTCCCTCATTACACATCAAACTATTAGTCCCTAAGTGCTCATGATCTCCCTCATTACACATCAAACTATTAGTCCCTAAGTGCTCATGATCTCCCTCATTACACATCAAACTATTAGTCCCTAAGTGCTCATGATCTCCCTCATTACACATCAAACTATTAGTCCCTAAGTGCTCAAATCCCCTGCTCATGATCTCCCTCATTACACATCAAACTATTAGTCCCTAAGTGCTCATGATCTCCCTCATTACACATCAAACTATTAGTCCCTAAGTGCTCATGATCTCCCTCATTACACATCAAACTATTAGTCCCTAAGTGCTCATGATCTCCCTCATTACACATCAAACTATTAGTCCCTAAGTGCTCATGATCTCCCTCATTACACATCAAACTATTAGTCCCTAAGTGCTCATGATCTCCCTCATTACACATCAAACTATTAGTCCCTAAGTGCTCATGATCTCCCTCATTACACATCAAACTATTAGTCCCTAAGTGCTCAAATCCCCTGCTCATGATCTCCCTCATTACACATCAAACTATTAGTCCCTAAGTGCTCATGATCTCCCTCATTACACATCAAACTATTAGTCCCTAAGTGCTCAAATCCCCTGCTCATGATCTCCCTCATTACACATCAAACTATTAGTCCCTAAGTGCTCATGATCTCCCTCATTACACATCAAACTATTAGTCCCTAAGTGCTCATGATCTCCCTCATTACACATCAAAATATTAGTCCCTAAGTGCTCAAATCCCCCTCATTACACATCAAACTATTAGTCCCTAAGTGCTCAAATCCCCTGCTCATGATCTCCCTCATTACACATCAAACTATTAGCCCCTAAGTGCTCATGATCTCCCTCATTACACATCAAACTATTAGTCCCTAAGTGCTCATGATCTCCCTCATTACACATCAAACTATTAGTCCCTAAGTGCTCATGATCTCCCTCATTACACATCAAACTATTAGTCCCTAAGTGCTCATGATCTCCCTCATTACACAGCAAACTATTAGTCCCTAAGTGCTCATGATCTCCCTCATTACACATCAAACTATTAGTCCCTAAGTGCTCATGATCTCCCTCATTACACATCAAACTATTAGTCCCTAAGTGCTCATGATCTCCCTCATTACACATCAAAATATTAATCCCTAAGTGCTCATGATCTCCCTCATTACACATCAAACTATTAGTCCCTAAGTGCTCATGATCTCCCTCATTACACATCAAACTATTAGTCCCTAAGTGCTCATGATCTCCCTCATTACACATCAAACTATTAGTCCCTAAGTGCTCAAATCCCCTGCTCATGATCTCCCTCATTACACATCAAACTATTAGTCCCTAAGTGCTCATGATCTCCCTCATTACACATCAAACTATTAGTCCCTAAGTGCTCATGATCTCCCTCATTACACATCAAAATATTAGTCCCTAAGTGCTCAAATCCCCTGCTCATGATCTCCCTCATTACACATCAAACTATTAGTCCCTAAGTGCTCAAATCCCCTGCTCATGATCTCCCTCATTACACATCAAACTATTAGTCCCTAAGAGCTCAAATCCCCTGCTCATGATCTCCCTCATTACACATCAAACTATTAGTCCCTAAGTGCTCAAATCCCCTGCTCATGATCTCCCTCATTACACATCAAACTATTAGTCCCTAAGTGCTCAAATCCCCTGCTCATGATCTCCCTCATTACACATCAAAATATTAGTCCCTAAGTGCTCAAATCCCCTGCTCATGATCTCCCTCATTACACATCAAACTATTAGTCCCTAAGTGCTCAAATCCCCTGCTCATGATCTCCCTCATTACACATCAAAATATTAGTCCCTAAGTGCTCAAATCCCCTGCTCATGATCTCCCTCATTACACATCAAACTATTAGTCCCTAAGTGCTCAAATCCCCTGCTCATGATCTCCCTCATTACACATCAAAATATTAGTCCCTAAGTGCTCAAATCCCCTGCTCATGATCTCCCTCATTACACATCAAACTATTAGTCCCTAAGTGCTCATGATCTCCCTCATTACACATCAAAATATTAGTCCCTAAGTGCTCAAATCCCCTGCTCATGATCTCCCTCATTACACATCAAACTATTAGTCCCTAAGTGCTCAAATCCCCTGCTCATGATCTCCCTCATTACACATCAAACTATTAGTCCCTAAGAGCTCAAATCCCCTGCTCATGATCTCCCTCATTACACATCAAACTATTAGTCCCTAAGTGCTCAAATCCCCTGCTCATGATCTCCCTCATTACACATCAAACTATTAGTCCCTAAGTGCTCAAATCCCCTGCTCATGATCTCCCTCATTACACATCAAAATATTAGTCCCTAAGTGCTCAAATCCCCTGCTCATGATCTCCCTCATTACACATCAAACTATTAGTCCCTAAGTGCTCAAATCCCCTGCTCATGATCTCCCTCATTACACATCAAAATATTAGTCCCTAAGTGCTCAAATCCCCTGCTCATGATCTCCCTCATTACACATCAAACTATTAGTCCCTAAGTGCTCAAATCCCCTGCTCATGATCTCCCTCATTACACATCAAAATATTAGTCCCTAAGTGCTCAAATCCCCTGCTCATGATCTCCCTCATTACACATCAAACTATTAGTCCCTAAGTGCTCAAATCCCCTGCTCATGATCTCCCTCATTACACATCAAACTATTAGTCCCTAAGTGCTCAAATCCCCTGCTCATGATCTCCCTCATTACACATCAAACTATTAGTCCCTAAGTGCTCAAATCCCCTGCTCATGATCTCCCTCATTACACATCAAACTATTAATCCCTAAGTGCTCAAATCCCCTGCTCATGATCTCCCTCATTACACATCAAACTATTAATCCCTAAGTGCTCAAATCCCCTGCTCATGATCTCCCTCATTACACATCAAACTATTAATCCCTAAGTGCTCAAATCCCCTGCTCATGATCTCCCTCATTACACATCAAACTATTAATCCCTAAGTGCTCAAATCCCCTGCTCATGATCTCCCTCATTACACATCAAACTATTAGTCCCTAAGTGCTCAAATCCCCTGCTCATGATCTCCCTCATTACACATCAAAATATTAATTCCTAAGTGCTCAAATCCCCTGCTCATGATCTCCCTCATTACACATCAAACTATTAGTCCCTTAGTGCTCAAATCCCCTGCTCATGATCTCCCTCATTACACATCAAACTATTAGTCCCTAAGTGCTCAAATCCCCTGCTCATGATCTCCCTCATTACACATCAAACTATTAGTCCCTAAGTGCTCAAATCCCCTGCTCATGATCTCCCTCATTACACATCAAACTATTAATCCCTAAGTGCTCAAATCCCCTGCTCATGATCTCCATCATTACACATCAAACTATTAGTCCCTAAGTGCTCAAATCCCCTGCTCATGATCTCCCTCATTACACATCAAACTATTAGTCCCTAAGTGCTCAAATCCCCTGCTCATGATCTCCCTCATTACACATCAAACTATTAGTCCCTAAGTGCTCAAATCCCCTGCTCATGATCTCCCTCATTACACATCAAACTATTAGTCCCTAAGTGCTCAAATCCCCTGCTCATGATCTCCCTCATTACACATCAAAATATTAATCCCTAAGTGCTCAAATCCCCTGCTCATGATCTCCCTCATTACACATCAAACTATTAGTCCCTAAGTGCTCAAATCCCCTGCTCATGATCTCCCTCAGCGTGTAGTGTGACTCAAGACACCAGTTCTGTGTCAGCTGGTTATTCTGTTTTCACTCCCAGCATGCCATTCTGGTCCAGCTTGACCCTTTGACTGCGTGCTCTTGTAGTCTGGTCACAGCTGCCGAATCACACCCATCCCATGAGTCATTGACTCGTCCTGATCCCCACAGGGAGTTCAGCATGCCAGCTTGGCTCTACTATTTTTTTTTTTTTTTTAGTCGATGGATCAACATCACGACATGTATTATTTAACCCATAAGTGCTCCGTTCTCCTCCTAACTCAAACCTGAGTCTGCAGAAACTCAGCTCAGTGCACGAACTCCATAGCACCGGCGAGGATCCTGAAATACTTTGGGTAGATTTTTAACTCAAAATTTTGCTCGGGCTGCGCCGTTAGACTACTCTTTTTTGATTTCCAACTGCCATGGGATTTTTTTACGTGCACAACAATACACATGGGCGTCCGATCTCACTACCCAGAGACCAGGGGAAATGTTATTACTAGAAGTCTTCGTGAAAAAAATCCCGGTCCTCACCAGGGCTTGAACCCGGGACCTCCAGCACTCGAGGCGGACACCATATCTCCAGACCACGCAGCCCCCCGCTTGGTTCTACTGCTTGCTTCTCTAATGATCATGCCCTAATAAAAATTAAACCCCTCTAAAAGTTCACTGCATGTCCTTTACAGGACGCTGCAGTCAACCCCAGCATCTACTGGCTGTTTGTGATTTTTTGGCAAGTTTACATTCAATAGTTTGCCATTGTCGCCTGAATGACCAACACTCATACCATTTTATGAAAACAAACAAGGCGATCTGCTTCCAAATCGCCTGCAGATGTCTCGAACGCGGTAAGTGGAATTATGAATTGCATCAGTTGCCCCTTTGCCACTCTTTGTATACCCCTATGTCTGTTTATTCATTCACTGACAAACTACACACAAGCCATACCACTTGTTATCAACTTCCTTGCTGATATCCATTTCGGACAGCTGTCCCCTGACAACCGCTGCGCTTCTATGGTCTGTGTATCTCCAAGGCTGGATAAAGCTCAGCCAGGCCTCCAGAACCTGCAAGATGCCATCAGTGGACCTCGGTCAGATTTTAAACCCACCATAATCGGGTATACTGTATACACTTACGTAACGTTAGAAGTAAATCTAATGGCACACAATTATATCACTTCAGAATTACACTGCTGTTCAAATACTAAGGTGATATTAGAATTGTACCACATTACAAATGCTAAAATAACAGAATTGTAGTACCACACTGCAGATGATAAAATTGGAATTGTACCACACTGCAGATACAAAAATAACATTAGAATTGTATCACATTGCAGATGCTAAGATATAAGAATTGTACCACACTGCAGATGCTAAGATGACATTAGAATTAGAATTATGACTTCACGTGTTAATATGACAACATATGTGCAACTTTCCATGTTAATATAACATATATGTGACTTCCCATATTAATGTGACATCATAATGTACATATACATCAAAGTAACTTTCCTAATTTACATAAAAAATAAAAGATCTCCCCCCTTCACAGAGAGAGAGAGAGAGAGAGAGAGAGAGAGAGAGAGAGAGAGAGAGAGAGAGAGAGAGAGAGAGAGAGAGAGAGAGAGAGAGAGAGAGAGAGAGAGAGGTAGTGTCAGCATAAGGTGACGTGCAATGTGGCCACTTACCATCCTAAAACAGGAGTCCAGAGGCCACCGTTCAAAGGCATGTCGCAGGAAGGTGTAGAGTGGCTTCTGGAGGATGTGTGGAATCAGTGATCTGAAAGTGTGTCACAGAACATGAGATAAATATCACACAATGGTCAAGCGGGCGGAATGGCTGGGAAGCATCACGTCTGTCTCAGGCTAAAAAGGACCAGGTTCCAATCCGAGCACATGGCTAGAAATATTGACATGAACCATTAGTTTCTAATGAAATCATATGTCCTCCAGTTCTCTTGCATAGTGATACTGATGCCTGGCCTTCTCAGATGAGGGGCGAAAACAGGAGGTCCCAAGCAGATTGTGCATGTAAAACACATCCCACAGCAACCGGGAATTGCAAGCAGATTGTAGGACGGCTGACCCGGCAACAATGTGTGGACAGAAAACCTCCCCCCCCCCCCCCCCCCACAAGTGAGCAGAGCCATAGGAAACAGAGGACACCGCTGTGTGTGGGTGGTGTGGGGGGGGGGGGAGAGAAACCACAGATGTGTGGGCAGACTATAGGAAACACAGAAGGAACCACAGATGTGTGGGGATTAGGCTGAGAAACTTAGAGATGAAATCACAAGTGTGTGGGGAGAAACCACAAATGTATGTGTGTGTGTGTGTGTGTGTGTGGGGGGGGGTGTGGTAAGCTGAGAAACCACAAATGTATGTGTGTGTGTGTGTGTGTGTGGGGGGGGGGTGTGGTAAGCTGAGAAACATGGAGATGAAATCACAAGTGTGTGGTGAAAAACCACTGGAAACATGAAGAAGATATCACAGAGATGTGGGGAGACTATGGAAACAAAGATCACAGAGATGTGGGGAGACTATGGAAACATGAAGATCACAGAGATGTGGGGAGACTATAGAAACATGAAGAAGATACCACAGAGATGTGGGGAGACTATGGAAACATGAAGAAGATACCACAGAGCTGTGGGGAGACTATAGAAACACGAAGAAGATACCACAGAGCTGTGGGGAGACTATAGAAACACGAAGAAGATACCACAGAGCTGTGGGGAGACTATAGAAACACGAAGAAGATACCACAGAGCTGTGGGGAGACTATAGAAACACGAAGAAGATACAACAGAGCTGTGGGGAGACTATAGAAACACGAAGAAGATACCACAGAGCTGTGGGGAGACTATAGAAACATGAAGAAGATACCACAGAGCTGTGGGGAGACTATAGAAACACGAAGAAGATACCACAGCTGTGGGGAGACTATAGAAACATGAAGAAGATACCACAGAGCTGTGGGGAGACTATAGAAACATGAAGAAGATATCACAGAGCTGTGGGGAGACTATAGAAACATGAAGAAGATACCACAGAGCTGTGGGGAGACTATGGAAACATGAAGATCACAGAGCTGTGGGGAGACTATGGAAACATGAAGATACCACAGAGATGTGGGGAGACTATGGAAACATGAAGAAGATACCACAGAGATGTGGAGAGATTATGGAAACATGAAGAAGATATCACAGAGATGTGGGGAGACTATGGAAACATGAAGATCACAGAGATGTGGGGAGACTATGGAAACACGAAGAAGATACCACAGAGATGTGGGGAGATTATGGAAACATGAAGAAGAAATAACAGAGATGTGGGGAGACTATGGAAACATGAAGAAGATATCACAGAGATGTGGGGAGACTATGGAAACATGAAGATCACAGAGATGTAGGGAGACTATGGAAACATGAAGAAGATATCACAGAGATGTGGGGAGACTATGGAAACATGAAGAAGATATCACAGAGATGTGGGGAGACTATGGAAACATGAAGATCACAGAGATGTGGGGAGACTATGGAAACATGAAGAAGATACCAGAGAGATGTGGGGAGATTATGGAAACATGAAGAAGATATAACAGAGATGTGGGGAGACTATGGAAACATGAAGATACCACAGAGATGTGGGGAGACTATGGAAACATGAAGAAGATACCACAGAGATGTGGAGAGATTATGGAAACATGAAGAAGATATCACAGAGATGTGGGGAGACTATGAAAACATGAAGATCACAGAGATGTGGGGAGACTATGGAAACATGAAGAAGATACCACAGAGATGTGGGGAGATTATGGAAACATGAAGAAGAAATAACAGAGATGTGGGGAGACTATGGAAACATGAAGAAGATATCACAGAGATGTGGGGAGACTATGGAAACATGAAGATCACAGAGATGTGGGGAGACTATGGAAACATGAAGAAGATATCACAGAGATGTGGGGAGACTATGGAAACATGAAGAAGATATCACAGAGATGTGGGGAGACTATGGAAACATGAAGATCACAGAGATGTGGGGAGACTATGGAAACATGAAGAAGATACCACAGAGATGTGGGGAGATTATGGAAACATGAAGAAGATATAACAGAGATGTGGGGAGACTATGGAAACATGAAGAAGATATCACAGAGATGTAGGGAGACTATGGAAACATGAAGATCACAGAGCTGTGGGGAGACTATGGAAACATGAAGATACCACAGAGATGTGGGGAGACTATGGAAACATGAAGAAGATACCACAGAGATGTGGGGAGATTATGGAAACATGAAGAAGATATCACAGAGATGTGGGGAGACTATGGAAACATGAAGATCACAGAGATGTGGGGAGACTATGGAAACATGAAGAAGATACCACAGAGATGTGGGGAGACTATGAAAACATGAAGATCACAGAGATGTGGGGAGACTATGGAAACATGAAGAAGATACCACAGAGATGTGGGGAGATTATGGAAACATGAAGAAGATACCACAGAGCTGTGGGGAGATTATGGAAACATGAAGATCACAGAGCTGTGGGGAGACTATGGAAACATGAAGATACCACAGAGATGTGGGGAGACTATGGAAACATGAAGAAGATACCACAGAGCTGTGGGGAGACTTCAGAGGCCAGTGTGGCCGAGAGGTTTATCAGGTTGAAACTTCCTGTGTGCTGACATCAGGGTAGTGGGTTCCATTCACACACAGGTCTCCTGGACTTCAATGGTGATCTCTCAATCAGAAAGCGTGGCAAACTACTGATCATAGAAGTGCCTAGAACATCAACATGGGGTTGATAGCCATGTCCTGCATGGACATGCAATTTTGGTGGGGGAGATTAGAAACTGAAGACAATACTAAGGTGTAATAATAAAGTTTTGTATATTCTTTACAGGACATCACTGTTGTCAGGGTCTTACACCTGGCTCGCTACCTAACACATGTGGGACAGTACAAGTACAACGTGATTTGACTCAAGACTCAACGACACAACGTTCAACGGATTTAATTACAGATCATATACAGTATGATGATCACAACAATATATACTGGATACTTCAATACACTTACATTCACCATACAGCACACAGTCTGACTCTCAAGATGTCCAGGCACTCGACATTCGGCCACAGAAACCTTTCTCGCAACATGCGTCCGGTTCAGTCCACGTCCCAGAGCTGTCTCCCTATGGTTTGGAACTCGCCTCCTCACCTGAGGTGGCTTCACGAGACCTGCGTGCGTCCTTGGTGTGACCGCTGGCCATCTCGCCAGCCGGCAACTTCGCAGGCAGGTGACTACCATTCGCCTGGCGGCGTAACGAAGTTCCTTCATCCCTGCTAAGGACTGAGTCACCTGGCGGCGTAACGATGTCACTGCATCACTGCCGTACTGTGGACTCTGACACGCTCCCCCGGCAACTCCATGAAAGACGTCATCTTTCATGTCTAATATATATACATACTGGGTTAGTACCTTAACCCTTGTCAGAGTCAACCCTTATGTTGCTTATATACATTGGTATCATAATACATAGAAAATACACATCTGCCATAGAAAACATATAATCAATAGAAGTTATATTCAACGACATGTGGTGTTCAACTTTTAACACCTGTCAGGTTTCATCATCTCGATGGCTGATTACCTTAATTGCATTAATGACCCAGTCAGATCGGCAGTTCCAGCTTCACGCATCTACCTCGCAGCATTTGAAAAAAAAATAATAATATGGTTCTTGAGACAAAAACCATCTAGCTAGACCGAAATGTGGCTTTTACATAAGTCACATAAAACGCTCAAACCCCGACCTCATTTGGCCAGGACTCTTGTGTTGGTCTGCAATGTCTGCAACCCTTTGCCATGCCCAGTAAATGTCTACCTGATGAGTTCAAAATCTGGCAAACACATGGCTATTTTTATATAACACATTACATTATACATTTCAAATTATGGCCCTTTGTGTAAGGATGTAATAGCAACTAAAAGAAAGGGGAATAATTTCAAACATTTATGGCATATAATAATTTACAATAATTATTTTATTTCTTAGTGTCATCGCTTGACGTTTCTTCATCCTAACGAGAAAAAGTCGCTAGTATGAATACACTAATCAAGATATGATTCTAAGATTACACTACATAAATATATAAACACACAATTCGTGTATTCAATTTTATTGATTCCTAAAGATTTTAGAATCGTCATAGCTTTTGGGGGTAATAGTCGGGAAAGGGTTAAACTTTCATGTGTCGTCTGCTAGTTTTACTCTAAATTACAACATAATCCGGGAGTACACACGAACACTAAGTAATCGATGTTACAACTTGTAGAACACACCTGTTCCGGTTTGATGTAGATACGGACGGTATACTGTTCTTACAGTTCATGTGTTGGATGTTTTCTTATAAACCTTCTGGATTTAGATTAAACTGCAATGGTGTAGCTGTCAACTGTTCATGTCACACTTTCACACATGGATGTTAAAATATCTCTGGAAGATTCCACACGGATATGCCACTGTCACAATGGATAGTTCGCTATACGGTAAGTCTTGAGCGAATGTGGCAATGTTCTTGTTACAGATTATGTACAATTAAAGTTCGCTTTCTACCACACACTACACAATTATACACAACAATCACTACATTTAGTAATAAAATAAGAACATTATATACTGTGGGAGTAACCCCTATCACAATGTAGACATTACACAGCTTTTGTGAATACACAACTTATTCACTGATAGATGGCTGTGTTGATCTGAGTATTTTACACTGCACTCAGACTTTGTTGCTCAATGGGTCGGTCGGACAACGGGACAACAAATCGGCGATCGTATTGGTTCGGCCTGGAATATGTCGGACCTCGAAGCTGTAGTCTTGGAGTTTCAAAGACCAACGGGCTATCATATGGTTTGATGGTACCCCAGAATTTATGAATCGCAACGGACTGCTGTCAGATTCCACGATAAAATGGCGTCCTAGAAGAAATCTAGACAATTTTGTAATACCTACCACTAAAGCTAGGGCTTCCAACTGAGGTATTGACCATGCCCGTTCTCTCGGTTTCAGCTTTCTGGATACGAAATACACAGGATGGAGAATGTTGTTGTGCTCTTGCAGCAAGACTGCTCCAATCGCGACGGAGCTCGCATCTGTTCTTAATCTGAAAGGTAAATGGAGATTGGGCAATTTGAGGATGGGATTGTGTAAGCTATCATCAGAAAAACAAGCTAATACTTTAGAGAATGCTAATTTTAGGCATTCATTGCTTACAATTTTCTCCGGCTTATCTTTAGTTAGTAAGTTAGTAAATACTTCGGTTAGGTCGGAAAAATCAGGAATAAACTGCCGGTAATAATTTATCAGTCCTAACAAACTTCTGACTTGTTTCTTTGTAGTCGGAAATGATAGTTTTAGAATCTTGGACACAATGTTATCGTCTGTCGTGACAAAGCCATTGGATATTTTGTATCCCAAAAAGGATATTTCAGGGTAGGCCATGTCTACTTTTGAAGGCTTTACTGTCAGTCCGTGCTGTCTGATGCGTTCAAATGTCAGTTCTAATGTTTTTATGTGCTCTGTCATTGTCTCTGTGTGAACACAGATGTCGTCGATATAGCAAATTATGTTAGGAATGTCTATTAGAAGAAGTCGTGTCATACGTACGAATGTGGCTGGGGCGTTGACTAGCCCAAATGGAAGTTTGCACCATTCGTACAGTCCCCAAGGTGTGGCAAAAGCTGTCAGATGTCTGCTCTGTTCGTCTACTTCTATCTGATAATATCCTTTAGTCATATCTATCTTCGTGAAGAACCTAGCGTCTGTCAGAAGATCGTCAGCGTTTGCCATTGGCTCCAAATCTAGAACAGTTATTTTATTTAGTTTTCGATAGTCGATACACAGTCTTATTGTATTGTCCTTTTTGCGTACAATGACCATGGGAGATGAGAAGTCTGATTGGGATCGTCTTATGATGTTATTCTTTTCTAGGTTGATGATCTCCTGATGTAAATGTTCTTTGTAATGTAATGGGATGGAGTATGGTCTGCATCGTATGGGTGTGTTTGATGTGAGTGTGATGTGATGCTGTACTAATTCTGTTTGTCCTGGGTTGTTGGAGAAAATGGTGTTGTACTGTTGTATTAGGTGTTTTAAACTGTCTGTTTCTGCTTGAGTTAGCTTTGGATTGATCTTGATATCCTTCAAGCAGTCTGTCGTGTCTAATGTAGGTGTTGGAATTTCGTCACTAACTTCGTCATCTTCGTGATCTATTATCACTGTACAAGCTGTCGTATCGTCTTGTTCGTTGTCTCTGTTATGGTATGGTCTTAGCATATTTATGTGAAATATCTTGTGTTTGTCTTTTATTAGGATCTCATAGTCTACAGGTGAAATCTGTCTTGTCACTTTAAAAGGTCCCTGCCAAGAATCAGTCAATAAATGTCGGTCACTAGGTAACAGAAGAAGAACGTCCTGTCCAGGTGTCAAAGTTATTGTTCTGTTTCCTTTGTCAGCATACTGTCTATAAGTAGCACCAGATAATTTTAGTGCATTCTTTGCAATCGTACATGATTTGATGATTCTTTCACGCAATGATGTAACATATACGTATGATGATATGGGTTTAAGTACTGGAGTAGATTCAGTTAACATTTGGTGATAAATAGTCAATGGGCCACGTGGTTTGGCACCATAAATAAGTTCAAAAGGAGAGAAACCGGTACTAGAATGTGGTACCTCGCGATAAGCAAAAAGAATAGCTGGTAGATATACATCCCAATTATTAGGGTGTTCTTGCGTGACTTTTGCAAGCATGTGCTTCAGATCGCCGTTAAACTTTTCAACGATTCCACTTGAGTGAGGATGGTATGGTGAATTGAAACATTGCTTCACTCCCAACATTCTGGTGAAAGCTTGGGTAGATGCGGCGATAAACTGAGTACCCCTATCAGATTGGATAGTGTCTGGAAATCCTATCCGAGAAAAAATATGGAAGAATACTTCCATTATATCATTGGCAGTTATGTTCTTTAGCGGAATAGCTTCCGGCCAGCGACTACATTGATCAACGACAGTTAGAATATATTTATTCCCTTTAGTTGTTGTATGATTGAGAGGGCCCACTATGTCAACAGATAGTTTTTCAAAAGGTCGACTGGCTAAGTCAGTGACTTGCAACTTTGCCTGTGGGTGTTTACCTTTTTTTATCAGTTTCTGGCAGGTGTCACAACTTCTGCAATATTCTTTAATGTCATTGCAAAATTTGGGCCAATGAAACTGTGTTAATAATCTAGATCTGGTCTTAACATATGCCATATGCCCTGCAAGAGGTATATCGTGGGCAAGATGTAAGGCTTGCTTACGATAACTAGTTGGCAAAACAGTTTGCTCTGTGGTGTTGTCACCTCTGGTATAATACCTGGTGAGGATATCATTTTTCAAAGCAAAATGCCATTTTGCATTCTTGGTTACCTTTGGCTTTTGGCCGATCAGATTAAAATATTTTACCAATGAAGGGTCAGCCTTTTGAGCTGTTACAAAAGTTTCCTTCATGGTGTTAGAAGGTAGTGATACTGGGCTAAGTGACTGAATAGCCTCAGTTTGATTACTTTCATCTTGCACTCTAGCAGTAGATCTGGTTACTGCGTTCACACAATCAATGATGTCAGATGGTGATGAAACAATGTTGTCAATGATATGATGAGAACTTAGTGCTACATTAGCTACCATACATTCAATAGGTGATGTGACATTATCAATGATGACATTGGATGGTGATGTTATGTTATCATCAATACACACAGATGTTATGTCATGAGGTTTATCATTCACCTCTGGCAAATTTCCAATTATTACATCACACACTGGGTTTGTTAACGCAGCGACCTTTACTTTCCCAGTGAGGAAAGGTGTTTGAATATATGCCCATGCTAATGGGTATCTCTCAATATTGCCTGAGAATGTTCTGCATGTTACGTGACTGCCTGTATAGTCTGTAGGCATTATGAACGTTCTCTTAAGGCCAATAAGTGAACTGCCGGTATCTCGAAGAACTGTAGCAGACTTGCCGTTCACATATCCGTGATGGACGATTATCTTGCCTTTTGAATCTACTACCAAATTAGCTTCTTCATTGGCAATAGGGATGGCGTGACCACACGTTAAAATACCATCTTCATAGAAGGTGTTACAAACAGTACATAAAGTGCTATACATGTCAAAAGTCTGTGCTGAGTTCACAGGATGTTTCTCTGATTCTTCTTCTTCTGACTCTGAACTGTTTGACAAGGCGGCATTTGCCTCGTTGATCATTTGTCTACCTTTACAATCCTTGCGATGGTGTCCATGCGCTTTACAAAGATAACATTTACGCACAGACCTGAACGATCTACGCTCATGATCTCGTCTGTTTATCATATCTCGTAGATAAATATCATATTTTGGGTTTTTATCGCACATTTCATTTTGTTGATGTGAAAATTTACAATGAATACAGTGCTTAAATTTCTCAGAGGTAGGCCTATGAGGTTTCTGCCTACTATAGGGTTTGTCAAAATTAGCCGCAGCTACAAAATCAATGTCCGTAGATTCTGTCACAAAACAGTGTTTGTTGGCGGTGTAATACGCCGTACCTCGTCTATCAATCTCATCTATACTTGTGCATTCATTCACCTGCAAAAATTTGGAAAATTTTGGTGGAATGGATGAAATGATTTTGTCTCTGATGATTAGATCTTCTAATCTATCATAATTTCTGTCAATTTTGGCTGCTGAAGTCCATTTGGTGAAAATATCTCGGACTAAGCAGAGGTAGGCAGAGAACGTTTGAGTCGGTTTTGGGCTCAACTTGCTGAACTGTTCTCTGTAACCTGCTTCATCTAACATAAAATGTGCCATTATCTTTGATTTAAGATAATGGTAGTCTTTTCTGAGGTCTTTGGGAATAGTCTCAATGACTTTAAGAGGTTCCCCTGATAAACTCCTCATATACACAATATTCCATTCAGACAGTGGAACTTGGTAATGTTCCATTAAAGTTTCAAAATTTTGGGTAAAGGCTGCAATGCAGTCACCCGAGGTATAATTACGTACAATACCCTGATATTTCTTGTACTGGTTTTCTTTCTCCAGTCTCTCAGATTTCTTATACTCTTTATTGATAGCAGTCTCAGTATCGAGTTGTTTTATTTTTAATTGCAACTCCAGTTCTTCTCTCTTACTCTGAGCTGCTATTTCTACTTTCTTGAGTTCACTATCTATCTCAGCTTGCTTTAAGGCTGTATCTGCCGCTAATTGCTTGGCCGCTCTTTCAGTCTCTGCATGTTTTAAGGCTGTTTCTGCCTCTAATTGTTTGGCCGCCCTTTCAGCTGCTCGTTCATCGCGTTCAGCAGCTTTCTCTTGTACTAGTAGGTATTCAGCATATTTGTTCTCACTCCACTTTGTTAACTCATCACCTGTTAACTTCAACTTTAACCCCATATCAATGAAATCAAATAATGAAGACATGATGAAAAATGTCAATGTAATACCAGTCACACAATTAGTTATAAGTGGTTAGTACAATAAACAATTTACAATTTTCCTATATGCAATATGTGCCTAAAATTGCATCCTTAAAGTAAATGAAAAGAAAAGTATACTCAAGTGCCCTGGATGCGGTGAAGAATGGTTGGAAATCGGGCTAGGAAACTGTAGGGTCGTTACTTCGAATCACAAATGACCTCTACGCGCACGGTTTCGGATGGTACGGAAAAACCTGCTTTGTTTTGGAGGAAATAAATTAGCGTCTATTTGTTGGTGTGTGCCTGCTTGTCACTAAGTATGGAGTAGGTTTGTATGGCGTTGAGTATAATTGTATGTCGTAAGTTTGTCCGTCAACAACAATTTTTTTTTTTTTTTCAACACAAGTCACTTTCATTCAAAAAACTTTTTGCTTTCCACAAACTCAATCCACAAAGACAATCTAAATGTATCTCCACACGCTATAACATTGATGACACATCACTTACATCAAGATGACATTCAGTAAGGACATAGACATCAAGTTTACAAGATGGCGACAAGGTCACAATGGCGACAAGATCACAATGTCGACAGGGTCAAAACGGTGACAAAGATTTGACAATCACGAATGTTTTATACGTTTACACGATCAAACAATACGAATGCACTGTACGTTTATAACTAGTCTCCATGTTTACACAATGTAGCAATAATTCAAAATGAGCCTTCCATGATCACTTTTACATGTACAAATAATTTTAACAAAAATTCTAAGTTCACAACCTCTAGTTCTAACCATTTATCATATAAATACGTTCATTTCAAAGCTGGACGTTTGCCCCCACGTCCACACATGTCAGGGTCTTACACCTGGCTCGCTACCTAACACATGTGGGACAGTACAAGTACAACGTGATTTGACTCAAGACTCAACGACACAACGTTCAACGGATTTAATTACAGATCATATACAGTATGATGATCACAACAATATATACTGGATACTTCAATACACTTACATTCACCATACAGCACACAGTCTGACTCTCAAGATGTCCAGGCACTCGACATTCGGCCACAGAAACCTTTCTCGCAACATGCGTCCGGTTCAGTCCACGTCCCAGAGCTGTCTCCCTATGGTTTGGAACTCGCCTCCTCACCTGAGGTGGCTTCACGAGACCTGCGTGCGTCCTTGGTGTGACCGCTGGCCGTCTCGCCAGCCGGCAACTTCGCAGGCAGGTGACTACCATTCGCCTGGCGGCGTAACGAAGTTCCTTCATCCCTGCTAGGGACTGAGTCACCTGGCGGCGTAACGATGTCACTGCATCACTGCCGTACTGTGGACTCTGACAACTGTCAACATCAGCATCTTTCAGCTGATCGTTGATCTCTTGGCAACATTACGCTCAGTAGTTTCCCATTGCTTTCTGAGCGGCTGGCTCATTATCCCGCAAGTCACCAGCGCGGGTAAAACTGCAACCAATTTCTTGCGCGCTGCGAGATCCTATGTGGATAAACGGGATTACGGAGAAAGTCGTGTAACCCCTCGGCCAGAGAGACCGGCACTAAGGTGTAAAGGACATGTAATTTTGTTGGGGGAGGCTGGAAACTGAAGACAATACTAAGGTGTGGGGAGATCAAAGGACATGCATCAAGAGCATCATCACTCTACTAATGAAGAATCAGATTTGCTGGGCTGGTCACTTAACTCACATAACAGGCTCCCTAAACGAATATTTTACGGCGAGTTGCGTTGTGGTAAACGCTCCCAAGGCGGCCTGTGAAAATGCTTTAAAGACATTCTGAAAATCTCACTGATAGCTTTTGGAATTCACCTTGACACCTGGGAGACTGCTGCCAAAGACCGAAATTCATGGCGTACATCATTACGCAAAGGTGCAATCACTCGTGAAGCAACCAGGACTGCAAGAGCTGTGAAGAAAAGGCTGGACAGAAAAACCACTGCAGGAAATCCTCCTCCTGGAACATCAAGCATCCTTTGCCCGCATTGTCAAAGAACATTTCGAGCCATAATAGGCCTTATCAGCCATCTTAGAACTCACGGCTCCATACTTTCAACCCCTCTGGATGAAATGAATGGTCATCATCATTCTTGATGGACAAACAAACATACGGCATCAAGAGTTGTTATTTCAGGTGTCACTTGTTGGGTGTATAGTGCTAAGTGTTTTTATCTTTGGTATTGAACATTCTATAATTGGTATTGGATGTTTTTATCTTTGGTCCCAAGTGTTCTATAGATCATATTAGATGTTCCCATCTCTGGTGTTAAATGCTCTATTGTTGGTGCCGGCTGTTTTCATAAGTGGGTCAACAGTTGGGTGTGGTATCAATAGATGTGAATGAGGTGTGCCCTGTTCAGTCAATCCATGGAATGTCAAATGCCTGTGAAGGAAAGAAATACCTTTTAAACTGGTCCAAGGGAGACTGGACTGTTGACTGATAGGAAGACGTAACAACCGATGTGGTGCTGTTGGCAAAACAGTGCAGGTACTTGACTAGCAGCCTGGTCATCTTCACGTGGTTCACAGTCGGCATGAAGTGTTCCTGCAAACAATCACAGATTCACAAACATCTCTACTTGGTGTTATCCCACCTCTACTTGAAGTTATCACATCTCTACTTGAAGTTATCTCACCTCTACTTGAAGTTATCACAACTCTACTTGAAGTTATCTCACCTCTACTTGAAGTTATCACAACTCTACTTGAAGTTATCTCACCTCTACTTGAAGTTATCCCATCTATACATGAAGTTATCTCACCTCTACTTGAAGTTATCCCATCTATACATGAAGTTATCTCACCTCTACTTGAAGTTATCACAACTCTACTTGAAGTTATCTCACCTCTACTTGAAGTTATCCCATCTATACATGAAGTTATCTCACCTCTACTTGAAGTTATCACAACTCTACTTGAAGTTATCTCACCTCTACTTGAAGTTATCCCATCTATACATGAAGTTATCCCATCTGAATGTGAAGTTATCCCATCTATAATTAAAGTTATCACATCTCTACTTGAAGTTATCCCATCTCCACTTGAAGTTATCCCATCTCTACTTAAAGTTTTCCATTCTATACATGAAGTTATCCCATCTCTACTGGTGGTTGGTAATACATAATTACACCTGGTGGTTGGTAATACATAATTACACCTGGTGGATGGTAATACATAATTACACCTGGTGGTTGGCAATACATATATACACATGGTGGTTGACAATACATAATTACACCTAGTGGTTGGTAATACATAATTACACCTAGTGGTTGGTAATACATAATTACACCTGGTGGTTGGTAATACATAATTACACTGTGTGGTTGGTAATACACAATTACAACTAGTGGTTGGTAATACATAATTACACCTAGTGGTTGGTAACGCATAATTACACCTAGTGGTTGGTAACTCATAATTACACCTAGTGGTTGGTAATACATAATTATACCTAATGGTTGGTAATACATAATTACACCTAGTAGTTGGTAACGCATAATTACACCTAGTGGTTGGTAATACAGTTACACGTTGGGGTTGGTAATAAATAATTACACTTAGTGGTTGGTAATACATAATTACACCTAGTGGTTGGTAATACATAATTACACCTAGCAGTTGGTAACGCATAATTACACCTAGTGGTTGGTAATAGTTACATGTTGGGGTTGGTAATAAATAATTACACTTAGTGGTTGGTAATACATAATTACGCCTAGTGGTTGATAATAAATAATTACACTTAGTGGTTCATAATAAATAATTACACCTTGTGATTGGTAATACATAATTACAGCTAGTGGTTGGCAATACAGGATACAATTAGGATACATTTTCCCAAAGCAAACAAATGCATACACATGTATATTGTATAAAAAATACTGGTGAATATATATGTCTGATGTCAGTTGGCAAGGAATGGCAAACTATTGTAATCTTGCCAAGAACATCAACAACAGCTGAAAAATGCTGGCGTTGACTGCAACATCCTGTAAGGAACATGCAACTTTAAAAAAAAAGATGTCAGCTGAAACTGCCGTCATGTATTCTGATGTCCAGGTGTGGCCACTCAGCTGACCAACAAGATGAGTACAATACCCAGCCCTCACACCAGGCTACAAGAACCACTCCAGGTTGACCTGGTTTCTCAGCTTTCTGCAACAAACATCCTGCAATTTGTTGTTGCGTTCATTCACTTGGAACTCAAGTATAGTCCATACACGTGGTACTACTTCTACTGATTTGTGCGTGTGGATTAGCTTTCCCTATTATCAGTGTCCCTTGCCATCAGGTGAACCCACTCTGACTTCTGAGGTACTTGTAATTTACATCCCAAAGTCAAGAATGAGAAGTCAACATTTTAGTCCAACTGACCGGTGTAGGGGTCGAACCCTCTACCTTGGCATCAGCACACCGGAAGTTTAAGAGCAGGCACTCTTATCCATTCAGCCTTGCTGACCTCCATATAGTTATATTGTTCCTCTAAATCTGACCAATGACAACAGGCTCCACTGATGTGGAAATCTGACCAATGACAACAGGCTCCGCTGATGTGGAAATCTGACCAATGACAACAGGCTCCGCTGAAGTCGAAATCTGACCAATGACAACAGGCTCCGCTGATGTGGAAATCTGACCAATGACAACAGGCTCTGCTGATATGGAAATCTGACCAATGACAACAGGCTCCGCTGATGTGGAAATCTGACCAATGACAACAGGCTCCACTGATGTGGAAATCTGACCAGTGGCAACAGGCTCTATTGATGTGGAAATCTGACCAATGGCAACAGGCTCCACTGATGTGGAAATCTGACCAGTGGCAACAGGCTCTATTGATGTGGAAATCTGACCAATGGCAACAGGCTCCACTGATGTGGAAATCTGACCAATGACAACAGGCTCCGCTGATGTGAACAACAGCAAGCCAAACTGCTACATCCAGTTCCTCTGTTACAACGTATGTTGAGTTCTCACTGATTCCAGTTATGGCACATAATGCTGCCACAATAGTTTTCTTATTATCTGACTAGACCGACGTAGGCATGAAAATCTGGCATATGGTTCCGCTGGTCAAAGGAAAAGAACAAGCTAAAGCTTTGGCTGGATCTGTGGCAGTCGTTGAGGGCCCATAAATAGACCAAGCAGGTATTTGGTGAAATATCTTGGTGCAACTGCTGGTTTTGATGACCAGGGGAGACAATGGCCAGGCTCAGCATGAGAGAAACATGAAAATCAAGCAGTGATTTGCCAGACTGCCAGGCTTTATTAGGTGACACAAGAACCGTGGCAAACACAAAACAACAAATAAATGTTAATTCAACACCACACTTGTGTGATCAGTTTTCAGAATTGTAGTTTTAAGGCTCACTGATATACTGTGTGTGTATTTTAGTACTAAGACTAATTTATATATTACATGTGTATTTTAGTATTGAGGCCCACTCCTGTATTGTGTGTGTATTTTAGCACTGAGACTAATTTATATATTACATGTGTATTTTAGTATTGAGGCCCACTCCTGTATTGTGTGTGTATTTTAGCACTGAGACTAATTTATATATTACATGTGTATTTTAGTATTGAGGTCCTCCTGTATTGTGTGCGTATTTTAGCACTGAGACTAATTTATATATTACATGTGTATTTTAGTATTGAGGCCCACTCCTGTATTGTGTGCGTATTTTAGCACTGAGACTAATTTATATATTACATGTGTATTTTAGTATTGAGGCCCACTCCTGTATTGTGTGTGTATTTTAGCACTGAGACTAATTTATATATTACATGTGTATTTTAGTATTGCGGCCCACTCCTGTATTGTGTGAGTATTTTAGCACTGAGACTAATTTATATATTACATGTGTATTTTAGTATTGAGGTCCTCCTGTATTGTGTGCATATTTTAGCACTGAGACTAATTTATATATTACATGTGTATTTTAGTATTGAGGTCCACTCCTGTATTGTGTGCGTATTTTAGCACTGAGACTAATTTATATATTACATGTGTATTTTAGTATTGAGGCCCACTCCTGTATTGTGTGTGTATTTTAGCACTGAGACTAATTTATATATTACATGTGTATTTTAGTATTGAGGCCCACTCCTGTATTGTGTGTGTATTTTAGCACTGAGACTAATTTATATATTACATGTGTATCTTAGCACTGAGACTAATTTATATATTACATGTGTATTTTAGCACTGAGACTAATTTATATATTACATGTGTATTTTAGCACTGAGACTAATTTATATATTACATGTGTATTTTAGCACTGAGACTAATTTATATATTACATGTGTATTTTAGTATTGAGACTAATTTATATATTACATGTGTATTTTAGTATTGAGGTCCACTCCTGTATTGTGTGTGTATTTTAGCACTGAGACTAATTTATATATTACATGTGTATTTTAGCACTGAGACTAATTTATATATTACATGTGTATTTTAGTATTGAGACTAATTTATATATTACATGTGTATTTTAGTATTGAGGTCCACTCCTGTATTGTGTGTGTATTTTAGCACTGAGACTAATTTATATATTACATGTGTATTTTAGCACTGAGACTAATTTATATATTACATGTGTATTTTAGCACTGAGACTAATTTATATATTACATGTGTATTTTAGCACTGAGACTAATTTATATATTACATGTGTATTTTAGCACTGAGACTAATTTATATATTACATGTGTATTTTAGCACTGAGACTAATTTATATATTACATGTGTATTTTAGCACTGAGACT
>OY992890.1:99785528-100035528 GCA_963921405.1 Cepaea hortensis
GCCGGGTATTGAACCCAGACCACACAGTTGACAGGCCAGCATCAATTATGTTAAAGGTTCACACATTAGCTCCCCAGCCTGGGGTAGAGGACGACAGGCCTGGATCTGTACATGGAGCATTCTCTGACACTCACACACACAACATATCTGCTGTACATGGAATTCTTACCTGTAAGCCACCAGAGAATGACTGCACTTTGTCCCCACCACTGAATGTGTTCTGGTTGAGCCAGAACTCAACCATGATCTGTTGACATGACACATATACACATATCAATTGTAATAAGAAACATAAATAGAGAAAATGCTTTTAAATATCATGGCACAGAAAAATATCTACTGGATATCATAGTCAAAGTACAGGACACAAAAGTCACACATTTGTTGAGTTGAGTTGAGCTAAGAAATGACATCACTGCATGCGGGACATTCCTACATGCGGTCGATCCCCTCGTTCAACAGCGAAGAGTCATACTGCTAATGGTTCCAAGTGCCATCTGATTGAAAGTTCTCCTGGTCTTCCCTCTGTTTTGAGATGCATCCAGAACACCTGTCTATCCCCTGCCATATCATCCTCTCTACATACAGGTTCTCAGTCTGTTCACCCGCTTTCTCCACCAGGTCCCACAGAGCCCCACCACCTCTTCCTAATCTATCACAGAAAGGTGCATTCCCTGTCAACCTATCAGCCTGTTCATTCCCATGCACTCCCGCATGACCAGGGCAGAAAATCCATACAAGTGCTCTCATATCAGATCTTCCTTGGTGTAGTGCTAGTTTTGGTAACTGATAGTGTTGCATTCTAACGAGATGACCACACCATTTGATCTGCCTTTTAATGTATGTAGCACAAGGTGCTGATTCACTGTCTGATCTGACTGATTACATCATTTCTTATTCGGTCTTGGATAGTTAAGTTGACAGCTCTTCTCAAGCATCTCATCTTACAGATAATGATTTAGCCTAAATATAATTTGGATAATGTCCAAGTCTGACATTGTTAACATAGGGTTGGTATGAATATGTTATTTATTGAACTAATCAGAACTGAACTCTCATTACTGTATATAGTACCTTGTAGTGTAGGATATGGAGGTCTTCTTCTTTCGCTCGCTTGAAATTTATCTAAATCTACAATGTTGTCTCTTGTATGAACTTAATTGCTTTCTTTAGTTCACTCAGTGGTCCATAGCATTTAGTGGAGTCTTGAATCTGAGGTATTAAAGCCAGCTGACTAGTGCAGTCGCCGAGAACTGTGCAGATTAGGATTTTATTTTTGCCCCGAAAGAAAAAAATCCATCACCTTACCGAAGATTTGAACCAGATACTCAAATGGGCAGTCAGTGTTCTAGCCACTCAACCACACACTGCTCTAGGCTATTTATCATCTGTTGTTAAACAACAACCAACCTGCAAGAATGTCTCCGAGCGCCAGATTTCTGTCTCTGCCTGGTCAAACACGGGCATGCTCTGCTGGTGCTGCCTCTGGGCCTGGATGAAGCTGGGTTTGAACAGACTGCGATGGGAGAATCCCGAGAAACCCCCAGGAGGGGAACCCTGGCCTGCAGCCATGCCGTACGGTTGCCTGCACACAATGGAGAAAGAACACTTTAACATGGCTGTAGAAGCAAGTAAATATTCCTGATTGAACTAAATGCAATCAGAATTGCTGGCTCTAAAGAGTTCGTGCGCTGTGGTGAGATTCTCGTGTGATCTTTTACATGACCCTTAAAAGTGAACTGGGCATATGGTGCTGGCCCATATTTGTATAGATCTGGCATTTGGTGCCTCTCTGGCATTTGATATTTTCAGGTGTATGTAAAAATCCATTGAGGACAAAATACATGGGGATGTCTACAGGTTCAAGTTGACTGCTGTTGTCTTTAAATATATTCAGGTTGACATCTGAAGGTGTACAGAGGAGAAGAAGATTTGATATTGTGATGATGTTACAGTTGTTGGTGTGGTAATGAAGGGGTTAAAAATGCAATTCATAATCCCTGATGCCGCGTTCGAAACACAGCTGCGGCCGATATGGAAGTATACCAATACGCACTGGTTTTCATACAATGGTATGAGCAGTTGTCATCCAGACAGCAATGGCAATCTACTGAATGTAAACTTGCCAAGAAATCACAAGAAGCTAATAAATGCTGGGGTTGACTGTGACGTAATGTAAAGTACATGCAACTAACTTTACAAACAAAGCTGTTGCTTATATTATAATGTACAGCCAAGCTGTTTAAGCTGTCTACATAAATGATTCCATCTGGAGGTCAGAAGGGTGAATGGATAAGAGCATTCGTTCTTAAACTTCCAGTGTGCTGATGCCGAGGTAGCGGGTTCAATCTCTACACCAGTCAATTGGACTAAAATGTTGGCTTCTCCTCCTTGACTTGGGGAAGTAAATTACAAGTACCTCAGAAGTCAGAGTGGCTTCGCCTGATGGCAAGGGACACTGGTAAAAGGGAAAGCTAATAATCTACATACAAAAATCAGTCCAGTGCACTAGAAGTAATAGCACATGTATGGACTATGCTTGAGTTCAAAGCAAACAATTGAAAAATGATTCTGTCTTCCTGTGCCTCATTGGCCAAGTATTTTCTCACATAAGAACTGGCCCTCTAGACCACCTCTACCATGGAGATGGCCAATGTGTCGTTTGACTTTTATAGTTTTAGTGAGTGATCATGTGACACCAACAGCGATCAGAACCTCACCATTGGTGTTTCTTCTCTGTCCACAATCACTTCATCATTCTGTGCAAAAACCACATCTTCACCATCTCCAGCCTCATCATGAAATTATGCATTGTCCAGCATCCGCATTCATAAAGAACAACAGGCTCCAGACAACTTTTCATTATGCATATTTTTGTACTTGTCATATTTTATGTTTTCATGACACTGCTTATCTAGTAAACTAGTCTCTGGATACAGCAATTCTTCTCTTCATCTCATCTCCATGTCATATCTCGATGTCACTGTGTAGCTTTAGATATTTTACAACAATTGTTTTTCTCCATTCACCTTCAGACATCAATATGAATAAATACAAAACATGGGGGTGGGGGGGGGGGGGGGGGGGCTGAGTGGTCTCGAGGTATGATGTCCGCCTCGAATGCTGGAGGTCCCGGGTTCAGGCCCCGGTGCGGACCGGGATTTATTTTAAAAATCCACATAGACTTCCAGTAATAAAATTTTCCCTGGTCTCAGGGTAGTGAAATCGGACGCCCGTGTGTATTGTTGCGCACGTAAAATATCCCTTGGCAGTTGGAAATTGAAAAAGAATAGCCTAACGGCGCTGCCCGGGCAAAATTTAGAGTTAAAAATCTACCCAAAGTATTTCAGGATCCTCACCGATGCAACGGAGTCCGTGCATTGAGCTGAGTTTCTCCAGACTCAGGTTTGAGTCCGGAGAAAAACGGAGCACTTATGGGTTAAACCGTGTGCCGTGATGTTGATACATCGACTAAACTAAACTAAATACAAAGAAAGCAGCAGTCAACTTCAGCTTGCCGACATCCTCACAAATTGTTCTCACAAGGAGCGGGTGTAGGCCCAAATAATGGTCTCTGCTCTGCATGTTGGACACTCCTGCAACAAATGTTTAGCCGTCATGTTACCAGTCCCACAGTTACATTCATCAGTATCTCTTATCTTTAGTTTATTAAACATGTGGCATTTCAGCCTGTCGTGGCTTATCTGTAGTCTGAAGATTGTAACATGTTATTTTCTGTGGATTTGGCAATAAGCATGATCTTTCTGGTGACCTTTCAGAAGCTCTGATTTCCACTTGGCTCTATAATTGCGTCTTATAAATCTCCCATGCTTATCTTAGGTTATGTCTATATCAGGCTACGGTAGTCTTCCACCTTCCTGTGCCAATCTGTCAGTCCAGATTGCCAATTGCATTCATAACCCCTTTGCCAAAGCGCCAGTAGTACCCAATACGAAGGCAAATTCAGAAAATGCAAATAAACTCAGTACATACCCTGGGGTGGAGGTAGCCATGGTTGACCTGATGACATGGCCACCTGCGTGTGGCATTTTGGGCAGAGAACTCTTATCACAGGGCAGAAAGTACACCAGCAAGTTGTTGATGACAGCTGGATAAACAAACTCGTACAAATCTCCCCAGTTGATGTTTCTCGCTTGCCAGACTGGACTGACCGGGGCATATGCCAGGTGAAACACAAACAGTTCAAAGGCATGTGAGACTGGGTTAAGGTCAGCATGTAATTTCTAGTGAATTATTTTTGTCTAAATCACCGACAATTAGACTAGTGAAGAATTATGTGAAAGCTGCAGAGATGTGGTTTTATGAGTTGAATTGAGTCAAGAATTGACATCAAAGCACTCAGGACATTCCCGTACATGCTCTGTCCTCATCTTCAACAACCGCAGAGAGTCCCAAACTAAATGTACCAGTTGCTGTGTTTCATAGAATGATGAAAACATCATGGACCTATAACAAGTGTAATGAAGATATCTTGAAAGACGTTAACTTACAAAGAGAACTGGTTACTCACATCAGAAAAAGACAGTCTACATTCTCTGGCACATGGTAGGATTGGACAGCTGGAGTATACTGAGACAACAAGCAAGTTGGAGGGGAAGAGAGCAAGGGGAAACCGAGACAGACCGTTAGACACCATGGCATGCAGGAACATCAGAATCAGAAATGACTGGTAGTACACGAGACAGAAGGCTGTGGACAGACATGATCACCAACACCAGACAACGTGGACTAGAAGATTGGCAGTACACGAGATAGAAGGTTGTGGACAGACATGATCACCAACGCCACACGGCATGGACTATAAGAAGATTGGCAGTACACGAGACAGAAGGCTGTGGACAGACATGATCATCAACATCACACGGCATGGACTATAAGAAGACTGACAGTACACGAGACAGAAGACTGTGGACAGACATGATCACCAACGCCACAAGGCATGGACTATAAGAAGATTGGCAGTACACGAGACAGAAGGCTGTGGACAGATATGATCACCAACGCCACAAGGCATGGACTATAAGAAGATTGGCAGTACACGAGACAGAAGGCTGTGGACAGATATGATCACCAACACCACACGACGTGGACTATAAGAAGATTGGCAGTACATAAGACAGAAGGCTGTGGACAGACATGATCACCAACACCACATGATGTGGACTATAAGAAGATTGGCAGTACACGAGACAGAAGGCTGTGGACAGACATGATCATCAACATCACACGGCATGGACTATAAGAAGATTGACAGTACACGAGACAGAAGGCTGTGGACAGACATGATCACCAACACCACATGATGTGGACTATAAGAAGATTGGCAGTACATAAGACAGAAGGCTGTGGACAGACATGATCACCAACGCCACAAGGCATGGACTATAAGAAGATTGACAGTACACGAGACAGAAGACTGGACAGACATGATCACCAACGCCACAAGGCATGGACTATAAGAAGATTGACAGTACACGAGACAGAAGACTGGACAGACATGATCACCAACGCCACAAGGCATGGACTATAAGAAGATTGACAGTACATAAGACAGAAGGCTGTGGACAGACATGATCACCAACGCCACACGGCATGGACTATAAGAAGATTGGCAGTACATGAGACAGAAGACTGTGGACAGACATGATCATCAACATCACACGGCATGGACTATAAGAAGATTGGCAGTACATGAGACAGAAGACTGTGGACAGACATGATCATCAACATCACACGGCATGGACTATAAGAAGATTGGCAGTACATGAGACAGAAGGCTGTGGACAGACATGATCACCAACGCCACAAGGCATGGACTATAAGAAGATTGACAGTACATAAGACAGAAGGCTGTGGACAGACATGATCACCAACGCCACAAGGCATGGACTATAAGAAGATTGACAGTACATAAGACAGAAGGCTGTGGACAGACATGATCACCAACGCCACAAGGCATGGACTATAAGAAGATTGACAGTACATAAGACAGAAGGCTGTGGACAGACATGATCACCAACGCCACAAGGCATGGACTATAAGAAGATTGGCAGTACATAAGACAGAAGGCTGTGGACAGACATGATCACCAACGCCACAAGGCATGGACTATAAGAAGATTGGCAGTACATAAGACAGAAGGCTGTGGACAGACATGATCACCAACGCCACAAGGCATGGACTATAAGAAGATTGGCAGTACATAAGACAGAAGGCTGTGGACAGACATGATCACCAACGCCACACGGCATGGACTATAAGAAGATTGACAGTACACGAGACAGAAGACTGGACAGACATGATCACCAACGCCACACGGTATGGACTATAAGAAGAAGACAACAAGATTATTTCTGTCTTTTTGTCAACACATCAGGGCCACAGAGGCCACACCATCACAAGCAATTTCACAATGACCAAGGCCTCTACATGGCACAGCTTATCCACAGACTAACAACTCTACATGGCACAGCTTATCCACAGACTAACAACTCTACATGGCACAGCTTATCCACAGACTAACAACTCTACATGGCACAGCTTATCCACAGAGTAACAACTCTACATGGCACAGCTTATCCACAGACTAACAACCAGGTTGACAATGGCCAAGACTGCCATTTCTTCATGGCACAGTTTATCCAGACTAACAACTACAATGACCAAGACTCATC
The DNA here is from genome assembly GCA_963921405.1 of Cepaea hortensis. Lineage (NCBI taxonomy): Eukaryota > Metazoa > Mollusca > Gastropoda > Stylommatophora > Helicidae > Cepaea > Cepaea hortensis. The sequence continues at coordinate 99,792,224 of OY992890.1, forward strand.
TCTCCATGACACAGCTTATCCACAGACTATGTCCCCAGTCTGGCTAATGCCCCAAGGACTGCCACACTTCTGTAGATGTGATAGTTCCAGTACCACTGCACACCCCACTGTTATCTCAGCTTGGGCAGGGGAAGCACAACTCCACAACACAGCCAAGCCTCCCTGGAGATGCTACTTTGTACTATGTGTGAAGGAAAGTCTCTATGCCAACCCTACACCTTCACATGCAAGCCCTTTCCAGGCCTCAGATAGCCTAAACATCATTGCCCAGTTAGATTCACAACAAACAACTCAACCATTCTAACATATAAAACATTATCATCATCATGTGCCAAGCTGATAAATGTACGTGGTCATGTTTCGCCATCTCACACAATCACCAGAGTCGTGGATCAGCTCTATTTTCTTGTCTCGGCCAAACCACGTGGCCAAGCCATCTACGTATTTACTTCTCTGCCTACCCCTTGTTCTTTTCCCCTCAATCTTGCCAGTTGTCACCAAGTTCTCCAATTTATTTCTTCTCATAACGTGTCCACAAATTGTGAATGTCTACGTCTAATTTCTCTAATCAGTTTATGATTTTCATTTGTTTCTTGTAGACTTGGTCATTGGTTTTTCTGTCTGTCCATGGTATTCTTGGCATTTTCCTCACAAACCACATTTCCACAGCCATCAGATGTCTTTCAGCTTGTCTGCTTATTGTCCACACCTCACACCCATACAAAAGTGTCGCTCTTATAACTCTTTTTCTTGTTGCAAATGACATCTTTTTATTGGTCAGTATATCATACTTCAGCACAACATTTTTAGGAGCCAGTTCAACTTTCCAAAAGTAGCACATCACAACTGGTTCGTTCTTGGTTAGAAGGAAAGTCTGTACATCAACCTCATTCTGACAGAGCTGGTCCTTTTCAGGGACCATACAACCTGAACCGCAACACATCAGGCTTAAGAGATTTCAAGCAGATTCATACCCAACCATCCAACAAACCTGATACACCACACTTCAGCCAAGTATCTTTCAGGGTCGAGTTCGGCTTTTCTAAGGAAATGTCGAACAATACTGAATCTAGAACCCATCAATAAATAGGTCTCAACATTTATACAAAGAACTGCTTTTGTTTAAGAACTGAAGCATTACGATTAAGTACATAGGTATTCAAAGAGAAAACAATCAACATATTCATACATCATCATCATCATCATCAAGTGCCGTGCCGGCTGGCGTAGGCGTTCATGGCTCTCCATAGATCTCGGTCTTTGGTTTTCTGGATCAACTCTGCTGCTGATATTCCTCCATGCCACCGTCTCAATCCATCCAGCATCACTTCTCTTGGTCTACCTCTGCCTCTCTTCCCCTCGATCTTTCCAGTTGTTACGCTGTTCTCCAATGCCTCTCTTCTCATCACATGACCGAGGAAAGCTGTTTGTCTCTGTCTTATTGTTGTATATAATGTTCTAGTTTCGTTAGCCTGTTTCAGGCAGTCGTCGTTAGTTATTCTGGCAGTCCAAGGAATTCGCAACATTCGTCTCAGGAACCACATCTCTGTTGCTTCTAATTTCTTCTTAATTTGTTCATTTACATTCCAAGATTCACTGCCATACAGCAAAACTGGTTCTACATAGCATATTCATACACACAGAAAAAATTTAACAAAAGGATATTCAACATTAAGGCTGATGCACCAAATTGTTGGACATGCAACTTGTTTTTGTAAAATGGAGGGATGACACCATCTTCAATCATATTCCTGGCGGGTGACTGAGGAATAAATCACCAATCAAATTTTAAAATTCAACGAAATCAAGTTTTTCTGCAATATTACAATTAATCAATAATGCTGCTTAAATAATAACTGTGTGATAACAGATGTTCCACAATCGAACAATATCTGTGACTATGTGCTTTATTTGTTTCAGCTAAAGCATGATCAATTTATTCACTTCAAATGATATATAACTCTGCAGTATGCACCTGGCGAGATGCAGTGAAATATGCCAGGCAATAAATCATGCAACATACTGTTTGTGGCTTCTGGGTTTAAATATAACAATGTGATCAAGACGTCTGCTAAAGATGATTCAAAAACATATCATCATGTTCAAACCAATGTTTTGCTATTTTGAATAACAAAGACACAAACAATATATTGCACAATTTACTGCCTGGCATATTGCGCTGTATCTTGTCAGATGCATACTACAGAACTGTTCAACGTAAAGCAACATAATGAATCCATTTAGCTGAATTACAAAAAACATTGTCATGCTTCACTGTCACTGCAGTAGTTACAAAGAGACTGTCCTGTCTTTTTGTTTACATAATTGTGGTTTATCTACATGTGTAACAGATGCCTCTAAAATCTCAACTTTTGGTTATGTGTAGTGTAAAGCACATCGAAGGCCTGTCTGTCTGCAACATGCCCAAACAGATGCCTCTAAAATCTCAACTTTTGGTTATGTGTAGTGTAAAGCACATCGAAGGCCTGTCTGTCTGCAACATGCCCAAACAGATGCCTCTAAAATCTCAACTTTTGGTTATGTGTAGTGTATAGCACATCGAAGGCCTGTCTGTCTGCAACATGCCCAAACAGATGCCTCTGAAATCTCATCAACTTTTTGTTATGTGTAGTGTAAAGCACATCGAAGGCCTGTCTGTCTGCAACATGCCCAAACAGATGCCTCTGAAATCTCATCAACTTTTGGTTATGTGTAGTGTAAAGCACATCGAAGGCCTGTCTGTCTGCAACATGCCCAAACAGATGCCTCTGAAATCTCATCAACTTTTTGTTATGTGTAGTGTAAAGCACATCGAAGGCCTGTCTGTCTGCAACATGCCCAAACAGATGCCTCTGAAATCTCATCAACTTTTTGTTATGTGTAGTGTAAAGCACATCGAAGGCCTGTCTGTCTGCAACATGCCCAAACAGATGCCTCTGAAATCTCATCAACTTTTTGTTATGTGTAGTGTAAAGCACATCGAAGGCCTGTCTGTCTGCAACATGCCCAAACAGATGCCTCTGAAATCTCATCAACTTTTTGTTATGTGTAGTGTAAAGCACATCGAAGGCCTGTCTGTCTGCAACATGCCCAAACAGATGCCTCTGAAATCTCATCAACTTTTTGTTATGTGTAGTGTAAAGCACATCGAAGGCCTGTCTGTCTGCAACATGCCCAAACAGATGCCTCTGAAATCTCAACAATGTTTGGTTATGTGTAGTGTAAAGCACATCGAAGGCCTGTCTGTCTGCAACATGCCCAAACAGATGCCTCTGAAATCACAACAATGTTTGGTTATGTGTAGTGTAAAGCACATCGAAGGCCTGTCTGTCTGCAACATGCCCAAACAGATGCCTCTGAAATCTCAACAATGTTTGGTTATGTGTAGTGTAAAGCACATCGAAGGCCTGTCTGTCTGCAACATGTCCAAACAGATGCCTCTGAAATCTCATCAACTTTTTGTTATGTGTAGTGTAAAGCACATCGAAGGCCTGTCTGTCTGCAACATGCCTAAATTCTAATTAGTGTTGTGCTATGGAAGATGGTTCCTTTGGTAGGTTTTGTCGGTTTTCCAGGATTTTCTGTTCTTTATTTCCTTATCCATTTAGGGATGCGCTTTGCTATTCTATTTTCTGTCATTCCATTCTGTCTATGTAAACGGACAGACATTTAATTTGAAATTGATATATGCGATTCGATTTGGCAAATAAATATAGTTTCTTTTACTGATGGAGATGGTACAGGAGTAGTTGTTTTATCTCAAAACTGGAACTGCAACATAGTGTGTCCGGCTAAGCGCTACGAGTCAGTCCTGTATACCAATATATTGTGATATAAATATAAATGTGGTGTCTAAGGAACATCTTTGTTCTACCCTTGCTCTTTTCCCCATCAAATTTGCCAGCTGTCACTAAGTCTTCAAGTTTCCAGTCGGTCCTGTAAATATATTTGTGGGGATGATGTGATGCAATATATACATATCCCTTATAAACCTAACCAAACATATTAAACAGTTTTACTCACCAACATAAAATCAAGAGGGAAATTGTGCATGGCGTAAGCATCTGTCTGAAGAATATTGGCGATGTGTTAAACAGATCAGTGGCCAGGTTAACGTAGTTGATAGAGAGATGCTCTGATAATGTAACGAGTGCAGTCAACAAGGGTTCGATGCTTGTGTTTGTCTTGCTAAGTAGGGTAAAGACCTATTCCTCCGTGCATCCAGGCATATAAATATGCTCTCGCTAAGTAGGGTAAAGACCTATTCCTCCGTGCATCCAGGCATACAAATGTGCTCTCACTAAGTAGGGTAAAGACCTATCCCTCCGTGCATCCAGGCATACAAATGTGCTCTCACTAAGTAGGGTAAAGACCTATTCCTCCGTGCATCCAGGCATACAAATGTGCTCTCGCTAAGTAGGGTAAAGACCTATTCCTCCGTGCATCCAGGCATACAAATGTGCTCTCACTAAGTAGGGTAAAGACCTATTCCTCCGTGCATCCAGGCATACAAATGTGCTCTCACTAAGTAGGGTAAAGACCTATCCCTCCGTGCATCCAGGCATACAAATGTGCTCTCACTAAGTAGGGTAAAGACCTATTCCTCCGTGCATCCAGGCATACAAATGTGCTCTCACTAAGTAGGGTAAAGACCTATTCCTCCGTGCATCCAGGCATACAAATGTGCTCTCACTAAGTAGGGTAAAGACCTATTCCTCCGTGCATCCAGGCATACAAATGTGCTCTCACTAAGTAGGGTAAAGACCTATTCCTCCGTGCATCCAGGCATACAAATGTGCTCTCACTAAGTAGGGTAAAGACCTATTCCTCCGTGCATCCAGGCATACAAATGTGCTCTCACTAAGTAGGGTAAAGACCTATTCCTCCGTGCATCCAGGCATACAAATGTGCTCTCACTAAGTAGGGTAAAGACCTATTCCTCCGTGCATCCAGGCATACAAATGTGCTCTCACTAAGTAGGGTAAAGACCTATTCCTCCGTGCATCCAGGCATACAAATGTGCTCTCACTAAGTAGGGTAAAGACCTATTCCTCCGTGCATCCAGGCATACAAATGTGCTCTCACTAAGTAGGGTAAAGACCTATTCCTCCGTGCATCCAGGCATACAAATGTGCTCTCACTAAGTAGGGTAAAGACCTATTCCTCCGTGCATCCAGGCATACAAATGTGCTCTCACTAAGTAGGGTAAAGACCTATTCCTCCGTGCATCCAGGCATACAAATGTTCTGGGCCTATCACAACACAGGATTATAGCAGGTTTCTGTTTTTAAAAAAAAAATGATTAAAGATATGAGGATATACTCACTGGCATGCAGGCAAGAGGGAACTCGTACGTGGCGTAAGGATCTGCCTGGAGATTATTGATGACATTGACGAGTGGTCCCTCGGGCGACAACAAATTCTGGATACGATGAAACAGTTCCGGACTGTGCGACCTGTACACCAGATCCAGTTGCCAGCCTTGTTTGAGGTCTTTGTCAAAGTCGAAGATTTCATGGAGGATGAATGGAAGTGCAGACTTCAGATCCTGAAATTGAGGTATTCACAAATAAATGATCAGCTACAGTTGGATTAACCCTACCAGACTGCTGTACCAATTTTTCGGTAATTTCCTAATCTGCCGCTATACCGCTGAACCTAATTTTTGGTATTTTGCCTAGTAAGTGAACAAAAATGCGTCACAAACTAAAAATAACCAACCAGTCGTGTTCAAACTTCATGGTTAGCCATTGCAAATGTGTTCCCCCATAGGTTTGAATTGACTTTGTGTGGTTTAACTCGAAAAAAATTCTGAAAATTCACAATGAAACGAACGGCTGATGAACCAAGCACTTCAACAAGAAAGCGAAGTAGGTCTAGGCTTTTCACAGTCCAACATGTGATCGATACTTTGGTTTATTCAGACTGGATTGGCACACAAAGGTGGAATATTGGCGCTAGATGAAAGGTAGACCTATTTTCCACAATGTCTCCAAGTTGCATCTTATTCTAACGACATGTTTGCATGTAACTAACATTTTTCTATATCATGTTGGTTTTTTCTATTTAATGCTCAGGAGCCCAGGTAATAGGGACAGTTGGGTTCAAGGCCTCAGGTCTGGTAGGGTTAAATTCAATGCACTCTAGACAAGGGAAGCTGTGACATTGCAGTGACTAGAATGCTTGCCTGCCGGCCTGCTGATCATTTGTTCAAAACCCCACTGTGATGGATTTTTTTTAAATGTACCTGGACTTCCACATCAACGCAGCCTAACATTGGTACCAGGAGATGCCCGGGGAAGTGAAGGCCACTGGTGTGATACAGAGAACTCCCCCCACTGAGTGTCAAGTGCTGTATACAAATATGGAGCTAGCCACATATACCCAATACACCCCCAGGCCTGTAAAGGGTTTATTACTTTGTACTGACGCTGGACAAGTCCATGGATGCATTACTTTGTACTGACACTGGACAAGTCCATGGATGCATTACTTTGTACTGACACTGGACAAGTCCGTGGATGTTCTGGTCTCCATCAGCATGGAGAGGATGTTGTACCAGTTCTGTGTTGCTTGACTGTTATTTTCATTTGTGTAGCGTTCTTTCTGGGCTATGCCAATTGTCACTCCCAGTGATGTTTTTTGTGTGTTCATGAGCTTTGAACTCAAGTGTAGTCTACACAAATGCTACTTACTACCTCTTGTTGTTGCCAATAATGGGGAGTGCACTGGTCTGATATTTCCTTATGGATTAGCTTTTCCTATTACTATTTTCCTATCGCCATCAGGCGAACCAACTCCAACTTCTGAGGTACTTATAATTTATGTCCCAAAGTCAAGGAAGAGAAGTCAACATTTTAGGAAATACAAACAATTAGGTATGTGTAGCTCCTGTATACTAAATATGAACACAGTGTACATTCTTTACAATGACCTCCATAAATCATAAAGAGAAAAATAAGAGAAAACCCAAAAAATATATAATAATAAAATTATAAAGTAAAAATAAGTATACTACAACACAACAAACGACAACAGACGTTTTGATTATACAAATCTCCATCAGGGATGGAACAACACAAATAGATTTAAAGAAAGACATGAAATTATAAAATAATATTAAATCACAACTCCTTCGTTGTCAAGAAGGCAGCACAAAAGTTTGGCATAAAGATCTACATGTCAAGGAAGGCATGTCCCAACTAAACAATCCCAACTATTACTCCCCTTGTGCCGATGACCCCACTCTTTCCTACAACCGGAAGATTCGGAGCACCATCAAACAGTTCATACGTGACAATACTCTACCACCCAGTGCCTCTTCACTGTACATACGTGACTGCGACCTAGACAAACCTGCCTTCTATATGCTGTCAAAATTACATAATCGTAGCAATCCCGGACGTCTGATAGTTTCCGCCTGCTCAGGTTTGTCAGAGTTTTGAATAATATTCCTAAGATCTTCCCTAAAGGGGTCGGTTAGGTGTCTACCAGACTGCCCAATATACTTCATGTTACATCGTTTGCAAATTATTATATTAGGGTTGTGGGATATGCATGTAAATGAGTCTTTCACGGGGAAGATGCCTAAGGGGATTTTAATCAACGGTGTCTGAATAACTTGTGGGCATATCAAGCATGTCTTCTGGTGACATTTAGATGTACCCACAAACTCACAGCGGGTTTCTACTACAGGGCTTTGTTTGCTTGTTTTAATTTCATGTATTTTGAACATACAGAAACACGTTGTTTACCTTGGAGCTGGATGTTTTGAGAATCTCTTCCATAATGATGCATCTCTGCAGCAGTGGCTTGCCTTGAGATGCCTTCAAGCTTTCCTGTTGATCAAATATAGTTACTGTTACTGGCACCTGGTCGCCTTGACAGACAATAATTTGCTTTAAAAAAAAGGCACAACTACAACCTATGGTGGGGACCAGGGATGGAGTTATACCTCTCCATAGCAGAAGACTCCGGCTGAATTTTAGAGACCATGTGTTGCCCATGCAGCATGATCTCTATCTCAGCCTGTCTAGTTTACTCCAGAGGAAAGATATCACAAATACATCGGAAAATAGACAAGCTGCAGAAACTGCCGGATCAGCAAAGCAATGCTCTGCCTGTCAGAGCTTCCATCCTAGATCAGTTGCCAACCAAGGCTTAGGGCATAGTCTGCCCTGCCATGACATTTAGTCTTTAGATTGCATTTCCTAGCACTAGAATAAGGTTTGTACACTTCCTATGGCACTCCTCTGCTCAAAGCTGATGGCATAATGTGTTGTTTTTGGTGAATGCCACCCAACATTCGGCGCTAACAGAAAAGCAGGTAGCACCATCTACTGTCATATGGTAGCTCAGTCATATCTGACTAAGGCGCAACACTCAGTGCTGACAGAAAGCAGGTAGTACCGTCTACCGTCATAGGGTAGCTCAGTCACATCTGACTACTAAGACCTGACTAAAGTCTAAACAGTACAAAACCAAACATTGTTTATATATTATATACTTCATAAGAATGGCACTGGGTTGCTAAGCGTAGATAGCTGGAATCAGCATTAACAATAATTTATTGTTTATACTAATATACTTGCATACAGATTGAGAAATTATGCTGGGTGGATTGAGACGGTGGCATGGAGGAATATAATTTAAATTTATATCATCAGCAGAGTTGATCCAGAATCAGAACCAAAGTAAAAGTTTAAAGTCAACAAAGAAAGTAGATCTGTGGAGAATCATGAACGCCTACACCAGCAGGCAAGGCACTTGATGATGATTTTTATTTATGTACATAATCTACATAATGAGATTTATTCTATTTCGCGGACAACCGTTGGTGATGAACACACAGAATGTTTACACAAAGACCAGAAATAACATACAATAACATAGTTCGAACTGTAGGCTGCCATGTTGTTGTTAGATTCACTTCCGTGCCGGCAAAGGTCTCATTAGCTGCTAGATTTTTGAAAATTGTGGCCAAATTTAGCAACATCGTCATCAACATCATCGTGTGTCTTGTCGATAATAATTCACGGTTTTCATCTGATCCTTGGAGTAGGTCGGCGTGGCCGAGAGGTTTAACCCATCCAGGCTTAAATTTTCTCTGGTAATGGCGTTGTGGGCCCATTCCACATACCACTCTGGACTTAAATGTTGACTTCTCGTCCGTGGCTTGGGGACGTAAATCTAAAATTACAAGTACCTCAGAAGTCGGAGTGAGTTCTGCTGATGGCGGTGGACACTGGTAGTAGATAAAGCTAACCCTCACACAAAATCAGTGCACTCACTATAGGTTGCAAGTAAAATCTGCTCCCTGGAGGACTGTCCCGTTGTTTTTTTTTTTGTTTTTTTTTTTTCTGTCCTCCCAAAGTATTTGTTGTTGATGTTTTATGCATTATTTTCAGAAACCAAATTTTTACTTCTCTGCCTTTCCTTTGTTTTTTTTTTCCCCCTTCAATCTTGCCAGTTGTCACAAATTTCTCTAGTTTATTTCTTCCCATAAAGTGCCCCAAGAATGTTGACTGTCTACGCCTAATGTCTCTAATAAATTTAGTTTTCATTTGCTTCTTGTATGACTTGCTCATTGGTTTTTCTGTCTGTCTAATGGTATTCTTTGAATTTTCCTCAGAAACCAAATTTCCACTGTCCTTAGATGTTTTTCAGGTTGTCTGCTCATCGTCCACGTTTTACATCCATACAAAAGTATACGTTTTATGTAAAACTTCAACTCTTTTTACTTTTTCTCGTTGCAACTAGCATCTTTTTATTGATCAGTATGTTTTCCATCTGGCAAAAGACTGGCAAAAGACATTGGAAATATTGACTCATCATCATCATCATCAAGTGCCATGCCGGCTGGCGTAGGCGTTCATGGCTCTCCATAGATCTCGGTCTTTGGTTTTCTGGATCAACTCTGGTGCTGATATTCCTCCATGCCACCGTCTCAATCCATCCAGCATCACTTCTCTTGGTCTACCTCTGCCTCTCTTCCCCTCGATCTTTCCAGTTGTTACGATGTTCTCCAATGCCTCTCTTCTCATCACGTGACCGAAGAAAGATGTTTGTCTCTGTCTTATTGTTGTATATAATGTTCTAGTTTCATTAGCCTGTTTCAGGCAGTCGTCGTTAGTTACTCTGGCAGTCCAAGGAATTCGCAACATTCGTCTCAGGAACCACATCTCTGTTGCTTCTAATTTCTTCTTAATTTGTTCATTTACGTTCCAAGATTCACTGCCATACAGCAAAACTGGTTCTTCTTCTTCTTCTTCGTTCATCCGGAGTTTTTTTCGGATGTGACTGCGTTGTGCCTGTTTACAGCAGAACTGCGTTCTTGCGCCGTTAGGCCGACACATCCGACTTCTGCGGGCATTTGTTGACCGGGTTAACCTTCCCGGGGGTTTCTTAGGACGTTTGACTCTCACTGTTGTGGTGTTATCTCCCATCCTAGCTGGCCCATATAGAACAGCCTAAGAGATCCTGGTCAGCCCTCAAGGGAAGGCAGGGGCAGACCATGGGCATTCCCCGCCATCCAAGGAGGCTTCCATACTTGCAGAGCCAACACACAGCGCTCTGGTACTGGGCTCACCCAAGGAATCGTCACGTCCTGCACATGGCTGCTTAGCCTCACTTCCGTATATTGGGCCTTCCGTTCACCATAGGCTGTCTACCGGAAACCAGAAGAATGCAGTGTGCAGATGACATCCACAGTGAGCTTTCGATTCGGACTTTCCGCACAATGGATTTGCTATCCGAGCAATATTCCATTTCGTGCCACTAGGACACTTTTCCACCTTTTTTTAAAGCCCACACAGTGAGCTTTTGATTCGGACTTTCCACATAATGGATTTGCTATCCCAGCAATATTCCATTTCGTGCCACTAGGACACTTTTTCCACCTTTTTTGAAAGCCCACACAGTGAGCTTTTGGTTCGGACTTTCCACGTAATGCATCTCCTATCCAGCAATATTCCATTTCATGCCTCTGGGAGGCTTTTGTAACCGACATACCTGTGGTATGAAGTGTGGCAGTCTGAATACTTCTTCATACACCTTTAAATGTCAACCTGTATGTAGTTAAAGTAAGCTACGGTCAACTTGAGCTTGTTGATATCTCCATAGAGCTTGTCCTCAAATGAAGCAGGTGTGGGCCAAAATATCTTTCTCTGTTCTGCATATATTGGGCAATCCTGAAGCAAATGTTTTGCTGTCATTTTTCCAGTTCGACAATTACATTCATCGGTATCTCCTATCTTTAGTTTATTGAACAAGTGGTATTTCAGCCTGTTATGTCCTGTGCGGAGTCTGAAGATTGCTACTTGTTCTCTTCTATCGAGTTTGTAATATGCATCATCCTTCTGGTGGCCTGGATGCTCTGATTCCCATTTGGTTCTATAGGTGCTTTTTATCAACCTCTTTGCCTCATTATAGGTTATGTCTATGTCAGGCTGTGGTAGTCGTCCGCCCTCTTTTGCCAGTCTGTCAGCCTCTTCATTTCCAGGTATACTGCAATGTGATGGGATCCACTGTATTACAACTTTTTTGGATTTCTGGCATAGACCATGGAGTGCTGCTCTTAGGTCAGCTATTTCTGTGCTGTTATTGCTCTTCAGTATTGAGACAGCTGACTTTGCATCTGTGAAGATAGCTATTTGCTTCTCTTTATTTTCCTCCATCAAGAGCATTTCTGCTGCAGTTTTCAGAGCCTCTACCTCCGCTTTGAAGTTACTTGAAAACTTTCCAGTTGCCACTGAATGTGTTTTTTTCACTCCATTTTTTAAATTTAGGAGAATTCCTCCTCCTCCATTCTCTATTGAATTTTTGGCTGATCCATCTGTATATGCATGGGTCCAATTGCTGCTTGGGTAATGTTCTTTTATGTAGTTTAGGGTTATTTCTCTTCTTTCGGTTTCATGCTGAGTGTTCTTTTTCTCAATACCAGGAATGTTTTCTATCATCTCAGGCAGTTGCTGCTGTCTCCAAGCTGGGAACTTGTCTGCATTGTAAATAGGTTTGACTGTTGATATGTTAAGTATGGGATCTGCCCTAATTTTTCGTTTTGCAGTTTCTACAAAGTTGCTACGCTTCAGTCGTCCCTTTCCAAAACCACTAAACCTTTTATACATAGGGTGGTCTGTCAATCTTCTTAATTTTTCTGCTTGTTGCTGGGCTCTGCTATCTCTTCTATCCTGCATTGGTTGTAAACAAGTGATCTTTTCAAGTTCATTAATAGGCGTTGTCTTCAGGCTTCCAGTTATGATTCGCATTCCTTGATTTTGGACTCTACTTATTTTGTTAAAGTTTGACTTAGCTGCTGTTGCCCAAGCTGCAATGCCATATTCCAGTACTGGCCTCACCCGTCCAGTATATAACTTCTTGAGAACTTTCTCATCTGCTCCCCACGTTGTACCAGCAAGCTTTTTCATGATTGCCATTCTTTGCCTTGCTCTTGTTCGATTTTTCTCAACCTGTGTTTTCCATGTCAGGCGACGATCAAAGGTGACTCCGAGATAGTTTGGATTTTCTTCATGGCGCAATATTTTTCCATTCAATACCAGCTTAGGTTGTTGAGTTTTATTTGAGAGGGAGAAAACTGTGCATGTTGTTTTCTCCTCACTTATCTTCACTAGCCATGATTTTGACCAGTCCTCTAGTGCTAATAAGGCTTGCTGTATTCTGCTGTTAGCTGTACTAATATATTCTTCAGATGTCCATATGGCTAGGTCATCTGCAAAGGATGATGTGTGTACTATGGCTGGAAAATTTTCTGTGATGTCGTTTATATATGCTAGGTATAATGTTGGTGAAAGAACTCCTCCTTGGGGGACACCTTGCTCCAACAGCATCATTTTGCTTGTTTGTCCTTGTACTTTTGTCCTAGCAGTTCTGTTCTCAAGGTAGTGGCTGATCCATTTATACATTTTTCCACAAACATGCATGTTTTGCAGTTTTATTTTCAGTCCTTCCTTCCATACTTTATCAAATGCTTTTTCTAAATCTATCCAGACTGCTAGTGTGTGCTTTTTCTCTTGGAAGGCATCCTCTATTTCCTGAGCTATATAGGTTATTTGATCTTCAGTGGATCTGTACTTTCTGAATCCTGCTTGGTGTGGTGTTAAGAGTTTGTTTTCTTCCAGATGCCATGTTAGCCTGCCATTGATAATGCGTTCCATTAATTTTCCTACACAGCTAAGTAGACTGATAGGTCGATAGCCATTTGGTTCTTCCAGGTCTTTTCCTTTCTTTGGGATTGGTATTAGTATAGCTTCTTTCCATGCCTGTGGGACTATTCCCCTCTTCCAGCTGTAATTTAGGACTGCTAGTAGTTTCTTTTTTGCCTTAGTGCCTAGTCCTATTAGCATTTCATTTGTGATTCCATCCTTTCCTGGTGATTTCTTCTTTTTTAGGGTATTCATTGCCTGTTCCATTTCTTCCATTGTTAGATTTGCCATCATATATTCTGCTGCTGTCTCTGTATTTGTATGATGTATCTGTTTATCTTTGATTGCTTTCTTCTGTTCGGTTGTAATATCAATGTGGTTTGCATTTGCATAGTGTTCCATTAGTGCATTTGCAGCCTTTTTTCCTGTAAGCAAGGCATTTCCTTGTTTAATTGTTATTTGTTTGTTGCTAGGTCCTTCATTGTTCATGGCTTTCACTAGTTTCCATAGTTTGTTTCCATCCCTGTCAAAATTCAGGTTTTCTGTTTTTTCCCTCCAGCAATCTCTTGTTGTTTGATTTACTGTTCTTTTATATTTTGCTGAGATGGCTTTGAGAGAGATGTTCGCTTCAATTGTTTGTTCTCTCTCTGCTTTCTTCCTGGCATCTTCAACTTTGTCCTCCAAACTTTGTAGTTCTTCAGTCCAGTATGGTTTGTAATTTTTCCTCGCTCCTCTTGGAATGGACTCTACTAATTGTTGCAGATCCTGCTCATTGTCTGCAGTCAATACTGTATCATCCGAATATCTGATGTTATTGATGTTACGTTTCCCAATGGGGATTCCTCTCATATCTTCTACATTTCTAAAATTACTTTCTCTGTATAAGGGAAGCAGATCTGGAGACATTGCAGTGATTGCACACCCCTGTCGCATGCCTCTCATTTCTGTTGTGATTTTTGTCTGGACCTTGGGTCTTGCCTGTTTTCGTATGGTTAAGCGTATTCTGAACTTTCATATTCAAAATTGATGGTCCTTCATTATTATTCATTAGACAGCCAAAATGAGGAATCATGACATTTTGAGGGAGGCTAAGTCGCAAAGGCAACTTATTATAAACATCAGAAAGAGCCGATCATCATATTTTGGGGTCACAATATAAGTTTAAGACAAAAACTGGAACATGAGACAACGGGAAAGATTTGTTAGTTAGTTAGTTAGTTAGTCGTGGTTCCAACTTCACGGCAACGGGTCATCCCCACATATATATAAAGATTTGTAAAAAGAGAGATAGAAGAAGACATCGAGAGAAAATTCTTGACAATATTGTGTCATGGCACGGAAGATAGTCAACACATGAATTAATCCAAGACGTCAGAAATTAAAGGGGGGGGGGGGGGAGGCCGCCCCATGCAGGGGGTGTGAAGACTTTCTGATGATCAGAAGCTGTCTGTGGTGCTTGCTCCCAGGAGAAGTTTTTACCACTTTCCAACGTATGTCCAACCATATAACTGTGGCTAAATATAGCCACAAGTGGCTGGGTTGCCTTACTTTTTCGAGGGTGTGAATGTAAAACAACTTACTGTTATTGTTGTAATACCAGGTAATATATTAATATTAATGGGATACAATTATTTGTAAATGAGAAAAACTGTGGATTATATATTAGGTAACACATATTCTCGTATCTTTAGAAATTTGTTCTTTAGTTTGTAAAACAGACACAGGTAGGTTTTATTTTTAAGTACCCATCTTCTTCTTACTTAGTTAATTAGTCGCAGTCCCAACTTCACAGCAACGGGTTGTCCCCATTATGCTCCGTTCCTGTGCCAGTGAATATCACCCAAAACGTTCCCCACTGCCCAATGTGAAAAGTGGAAAAGACAGGAGTCTCGACAAACAACAGCCCGCACAGATACACTGTGCATAATGCCGCCACCAGAATGTCAACACAATAGTCCCACACGAAACACCCAGTTCATCTCTGATGGAATCGGCAGCCATTTTTCTATCTGAATGTTTCCTAGATGTTCACCCACACAGTCCACGAAAATACAGTTCATCGCTGATGGCAATGGCGGTCAACCGGAAGCCCAGCAGCCACGCATTTCTGCATACGGAGTGACTATTTGCAATGGAATTGCGAATAGAGAAATATTATATTCGCAATCAAAGTAGGTCACATGATTATGCTTATGTGCGTGTCCATATTACAATATTTTGTTGATCTATTAACGTGTCCTTAGTAGCATAGTGGTTAGTGTCTCCGCCTGTCACGCGGGAGCTCGAGGTTCGATTCACCGATGGGGAGGGAATTTTTTTTTTTTCATTTTCAGGAATTAGGGGACACCAATGCTAGTCTGATGATTTCGCTTTAGGCATATGTTTTCTACAGATTTTGTGTATTAGGTGTTGTTTATCTTGCTGCACTAGAACCTGCACACTTGTCTTTCTGTTCTTATCTGTCCTCTACTTTTGTTATCTTGGGAAAGGAGCTTAGCCACCCGAACGCGAGTTCTCTCTCTCTCTCTCTCTCTCTCTCTCTCTCTCTCTCTCTCTCTCTCTCTCTCTCTCTCTCTCTCTCTCTCTCTCTCTCTCTCTCTCTCTCTCTCTCTCTAAGTCTCGATCTCCCACCTCTCCCTCTAAGTCTCGATCTCCCACCTCTCCCTTTCTTGTCATTACCACTCTTTAATGTCTTTCAACACATCTTTCTCATATCTCTGTCTCTCACACTATCTTCGTTATCTATCTCTCTCCTCTCTCTTTTCCACCTGCTTCAGATATACCAGGTTTTCCTGCACTTTATATGCGTTGCATTTCCTTATCCTTGTTTATTTATTAATTAATGAGGCCAGTCAATCGAAAGCCTGGTGTTTGAATTGTCTAATCATGTCTCTCTGAGGCGAAGCATATTACTGACTGTCAGTACTGTCAGCTTGGACCAGAACAGAGTCACTCAGAGACTCAGAGAGGGTGCAATGGAGGCCATAGAAAGTGTCAAATTGAGAGAATCATCACTGCTGCGATATCATCAGGACATAAATAGTAAGACGGTAACGTAAACAAACATGGATGCATGGTGATAGTAAGTGTACAGAAACGAAAGTTAACAATTCTTGAACTCGCCTGGGGACAGAATTATTTGTAGAGATCGTTATTTGTATTGGGGATACCTGTTCTGAAAAATTATTCTTGATATTTAAACAGGACTAACGTAAATTGTAAAAAATAAAACGGGATGCCAAAAGAACGGACAGAAGTAAGAAGAAGAGTGGTTAATTAAAAAATACGGAGAATTCGGCAGAATTAAATTTGCAACAGTGAACATTCCTATTTAAATTAACCACCTTCTTAGACTTCTTAATGGCCCAAAATAAAATTGACTAGTGAGCAGACACTGTGACATGTTTGTTACTTCCCGCAATTCGATTGCGAATATAATTTTTTCTATTCGCAATGGAATTGCGAATAGTGCCTCCCTTCTGCATAAGGCAAAATCCAGTCAATTCTGGGACATAGCCACCTGCCATCACTCCGAACATGCAGTCACGTTCCAAAAACCCCCAGGCAGATTAAAAAGCATTTCACACAAAACTCACAGTGTCGCACCACGCACTCACTCAGTAGCAGGGCGACGGAACCATCAAGCCTCCTTAGTCGCCTCTTACAACATGCGTGGCAGGCTACAGTGTTGCTATTCTTTTTCTTCCCTTATGGGCCCCGGCAACACACAGGAGCATCTTCTTCTTAGTTCAGTTCTAGTTAGTCTTGTCTTACTAGTCTTCAACTTAGTTTAGTCACTCGATAAACTAAATAACGTTGGTGATGAGGCCACAACAATTAGATCTTTGATTACATAAGGGAAATACAAAGATAATGGAAGTAAACCAAAGATATATTAACCCGATCTTCCTTTCGTTTACCTCACTTCAAGAGGTGGATCATAAACATTTCATTATTTATCATTGGATTCTACCATGCCCCTACCCGGTTCATTCAACCTCAAGGAGAAGTTATATATTATTATTAGGGTTCATTCCGGGCTCAGATTAATAATCACGTGACAGAGTCAGCCAGAAAAGCAGCTGCCAAAGGTTTTACTCTCACAACCTTATTAATTTGAAGGTGAGTGTTGTAAAGGGGTAATGATAATAAATATTTATCCTTCTAGGTAGCAATGTAATACTAGTAATGTAGACAAAGATGGGAAACAGATTGGGATATTAAAATAAGAATACAAAAGGGGCAAGGGGAGCTTTTAAGGCACTAGACAATTTTTGGATGTAAAAAAAGCAAACAAATTAAACATAGCATTAAGCTTACAATTTTTAACTGTTCTATGAATACAACATAACTTTTCAATGGTTGTGGCAGTTGTGTAACTATGTTGTATGAGCACAACATAATTTTCTCAATGGTTGTGACAGTTGTGTGACTTTATTTCAGGAATGAAGTGCTATCTCATCATTACAGGAGATGATTTTGGTTTTAGTTCAGAGAGAAATAAAGGCGTCATGGAAGCTTTCAACAAAGGTGCCATTAAAAGTGCCTCTCTTTTGTTGAACTGCACTGGCACAGATGATGCTGTGTCTTTGTTCAAATCAAGTGATCTTTGTCCAGGTTAGTATATATTTAATATTTTTAGCTTGGATTTGGAACTTTCTCTTGTCTTCTGTGTTAAGACTAAAACATTTTGGGCATAAGCTCCTGGTTAGTCCATTTATAAAGCCAAAATAGGTAATCTTCTTCATTTCACTCTCGGGGGATGTGTATCGCACCTAATTATGCACCCCAGTGGCGTCACTGGGGTTGGTGTCACCCAGTGCGGTAAACTCTTGGTGTTACCCCTCTAGACTTTCACCATGGTCTTCTTCCGAGTGTTCCTGTACCATATATAATCGCATATAGTAATAGTTGTAAAATAAGTCAAAAAGTTAATAAGGACATAAGAAAGAAAACAAATTGAACAATATAACTTCAATACTTCAGGTAAAACATAAATAAAGAACTTCGACAAACTCGAACAAAGTTAAATTTTTGTTATTTAACATAAAAATTTCTAAAATTAACAATGAACGGTTATGAAACCCGACTAGACAGAGCTATGTCTGCTTTGTCAAATTTGCAATTTTTTTATTTTGGTGTCACCCCTTGATGGTGTCACCCGGTGCGGCCCGCACCCCCCGCACCCCCCTAGTGACGCCACTGATGCACCCCACAGGTGTGGCCAACCTTAGCATCCATTTCTGTCAGGTGTGCTTCTTGTGAACAGATTCCCCATAAGGTAACAGAATTTATCTACCCAAGAGTAGGTTTTGGTCTTTCCTAACAATTTTGACAAGGCAGCAGTTTTATGGCCTACTCTTTGGGATTTCCAACCGTTGTGGGATGTGTCACTTGTCACAGATTTCCAACCATTGTGGGATGTGTAACTTGTCACAGATTTCCAACCATTGTGGGATGTGTAACTTGCCACAGATTTCCAACCGTTGTGGGATGTGTAACTTGTCACAGATTTCCAACCGTTGTGGGATGTGTAACTTGCCACAGATTTCCAACCGTTGTGGGATGTGTAACTTGTCACAGATTTCCAACCGTTGTGGGATGTGTAACTTGTCACAGATTTCCAACCGTTGTGGGATGTGTAACTTGTCACAGATTTCCAACCGTTGTGGGATGTGTAACTTGTCACAGATTTCCAACCGTTGTGGGATGTGTAACTTGTCACAGATTTCCAACCGTTGTGGGATGTGTAACTTGTCACAGATTTCCAACCGTTGTGGGATGTGTAACTTGTCACAGATTTCCAACCATTGTGGGATGTGTAACTTGTCACAGATTTCCAACTGTTGTGGGATGTGTAACTTGTCACAGATTTCCAACCGTTGTGGGATGTGTAACTTGTCACAGATTTCCAACTGTTGTGGGATGTGTAACTTGTCACAGATTTCCAACCGTTGTGGGATGTGTAACTTGTCACAGATTTCCAACTGTTGTGGGATGTGTAACTTGTCACAGATTTCCAACTGTTGTGGGATGTGTAACTTGTCACAGATTTCCAACCGTTGTGGGATGTGTAACTTGTCACAGATTTCCAACTGTTGTGGGATGTGTAACTTGTCACAGATTTCCAACTGTTGTGGGATGTGTAACTTGTCACAGATTTCCAACCGTTGTGGGATGTGTAACTTGTCACAGATTTCCAACCGTTGTGGGATGTGTAACTTGTCACAGATTTCCAACCGTTGTGGGATGTGTAACTTGTCACAGATTTCCAACCGTTGTGGGATGTGTAACTTGTCACAGATTTCCAACCGTTGTGGGATGTGTAACTTGTCACAGATTTATAACCGTTGTGGGATGTGTAACTTGTCACAGATATCCAACCGTTGTGGGATGTGTAACTTGTCACAGATTTCCAACCGTTGTGGGATGTGTAACTTTTCACAGATTTCCAACCGTTGTGGGATGTGTAACTTGTCACAGATTTCCAACTGTTGTGGGATGTGTAACTTGTCACAGATTTCCAACCGTTGTGGGATGTGTAACTTGTCACAGATTTCCAACCGTTGTGGGATGTGTAACTTGTCACAGATTTCCAACTGTTGTGGGATGTGTAACTTGTCACAGATTTCCAACCGTTGTGGGATTTGTAACTTGTCACAGATTTCCAACAGTTGTGGGATGTGTAACTTGTCACAGATTTCCAACCGTTGTGGGATGTGTAACTTGTCACAGATTTCCAACTGTTGTGGGATGTGTAACTTGTCACAGATTTCCAACCGTTGTGGGATGTGTAACTTGTCACAGATTTCCAACCGTTGTGGGATGTGTAACTTGTCACAGATTTCCAACTGTTGTGGGATGTGTAACTTGTCACAGATTTCCAACCGTTGTGGGATGTGTAACTTGTCACAGATTTCCAACTGTTGTGGGATGTGTAACTTGTCACAGATTTCCAACCGTTGTGGGATGTGTAACTTGTCACAGATTTCCAACTGTTGTGGGATGTGTAACTTGTCACAGATTTCCAACTGTTGTGGGATGTGTAACTTGTCACAGATTTCCAACCGTTGTGGGATGTGTAACTTGTCACAGATTTCCAACTGTTGTGGGATGTGTAACTTGTCACAGATTTCCAACCGTTGTGGGATGTGTAACTTGTCACAGATTTCCAACTGTTGTGGGATGTGTAACTTGTCACAGATTTCCAACCGTTGTGGGATGTGTAACTTGTCACAGATTTCCAACTGTTGTGGGATGTGTAACTTGTCACAGATTTCCAACCGTTGTGGGATGTGTAACTTGTCACAGATTTCCAACCGTTGTGGGATGTGTAACTTGTCACAGATTTCCAACTGTTGTGGGATGTGTAATTTGTCACAGATTTCCAACCGTTGTGGGATGTGTAACTTGTCACAGATTTCCAACTGTTGTGGGATGTGTAACTTGTCACAGATTTCCAACCGTTGTGGGATGTGTAACTTGTCACAGATTTCCAACCGTTGTGGGATGTGTAACTTGTCACAGATTTCCAACCGTTGTGGGATGTGTAACTTGTCACAGATTTCCAACCGTTGTGGGATGTGTAACTTGTCACAGATTTCCAACCGTTGTGGGATGTGTAACTTGTCACAGATTTCCAACCATTGTGGGATGTGTAACTTGTCACAGATTTCCAACTGTTGTGGGATGTGTAACTTGTCACAGATTTCCAACCGTTGTGGGATGTGTAACTTGTCACAGATTTCCAACTGTTGTGGGATGTGTAACTTGTCACAGATTTCCAACCGTTGTGGGATGTGTAACTTGTCACAGATTTCCAACTGTTGTGGGATGTGTAACTTGTCACAGATTTCCAACTGTTGTGGGATGTGTAACTTGTCACAGATTTCCAACCGTTGTGGGATGTGTAACTTGTCACAGATTTCCAACTGTTGTGGGATGTGTAACTTGTCACAGATTTCCAACCGTTGTGGGATGTGTAACTTGTCACAGATTTCCAACCGTTGTGGGATGTGTAACTTGTCACAGATTTCCAACCGTTGTGGGATGTGTAACTTGTCACAGATTTCCAACCGTTGTGGGATGTGTAACTTGTCACAGATTTCCAACCGTTGTGGGATGTGTAACTTGTCACAGATTTCCAACCGTTGTGGGATGTGTAACTTGTCACAGATTTATAACCGTTGTGGGATGTGTAACTTGTCACAGATATCCAACCGTTGTGGGATGTGTAACTTGTCACAGATTTCCAACCGTTGTGGGATGTGTAACTTTTCACAGATTTCCAACCGTTGTGGGATGTGTAACTTGTCACAGATTTCCAACTGTTGTGGGATGTGTAACTTGTCACAGATTTCCAACCGTTGTGGGATGTGTAACTTGTCACAGATTTCCAACCGTTGTGGGATGTGTAACTTGTCACAGATTTCCAACTGTTGTGGGATGTGTAACTTGTCACAGATTTCCAACCGTTGTGGGATTTGTAACTTGTCACAGATTTCCAACAGTTGTGGGATGTGTAACTTGTCACAGATTTCCAACCGTTGTGGGATGTGTAACTTGTCACAGATTTCCAACTGTTGTGGGATGTGTAACTTGTCACAGATTTCCAACCGTTGTGGGATGTGTAACTTGTCACAGATTTCCAACCGTTGTGTGATGTGTAACTTGTCACAGATTTCCAACTGTTGTGGGATGTGTAACTTGTCACAGATTTCCAACCGTTGTGGGATGTGTAACTTGTCACAGATTTCCAACTGTTGTGGGATGTGTAACTTGTCACAGATTTCCAACCGTTGTGGGATGTGTAACTTGTCACAGATTTCCAACTGTTGTGGGATGTGTAACTTGTCACAGATTTCCAACCGTTGTGGGATGTGTAACTTGTCACAGATTTCCAACTGTTGTGGGATGTGTAACTTGTCACAGATTTCCAACTGTTGTGGGATGTGTAACTTGTCACAGATTTCCAACCGTTGTGGGATGTGTAACTTGTCACAGATTTCCAACTGTTGTGGGATGTGTAACTTGTCACAGATTTCCAACCGTTGTGGGATGTGTAACTTGTCACAGATTTCCAACTGTTGTGGGATGTGTAACTTGTCACAGATTTCCAACCGTTGTGGGATGTGTAACTTGTCACAGATTTCCAACTGTTGTGGGATGTGTAACTTGTCACAGATTTCCAACCGTTGTGGGATGTGTAACTTGTCACAGATTTCCAACCGTTGTGGGATGTGTAACTTGTCACAGATTTCCAACTGTTGTGGGATGTGTAATTTGTCACAGATTTCCAACCGTTGTGGGATGTGTAACTTGTCACAGATTTCCAACTGTTGTGGGATGTGTAACTTGTCACAGATTTCCAACCGTTGTGGGATGTGTAACTTGTCACAGATTTCCAACCGTTGTGGGATGTGTAACTTGTCACAGATTTCCAACCGTTGTGGGATGTGTAACTTGTCACAGATTTCCAACCGTTGTGGGATGTGTAACTTGTCACAGATTTCCAACCGTTGTGGGATGTGTAACTTGTCACAGATTTCCAACCATTGTGGGATGTGTAACTTGTCACAGATTTCCAACTGTTGTGGGATGTGTAACTTGTCACAGATTTCCAACCGTTGTGGGATGTGTAACTTGTCACAGATTTCCAACTGTTGTGGGATGTGTAACTTGTCACAGATTTCCAACCGTTGTGGGATGTGTAACTTGTCACAGATTTCCAACTGTTGTGGGATGTGTAACTTGTCACAGATTTCCAACTGTTGTGGGATGTGTAACTTGTCACAGATTTCCAACCGTTGTGGGATGTGTAACTTGTCACAGATTTCCAACTGTTGTGGGATGTGTAACTTGTCACAGATTTCCAACCGTTGTGGGATGTGTAACTTGTCACAGATTTCCAACCGTTGTGGGATGTGTAACTTGTCACAGATTTCCAACCGTTGTGGGATGTGTAACTTGTCACAGATTTCCAACCGTTGTGGGATGTGTAACTTGTCACAGATTTCCAACCGTTGTGGGATGTGTAACTTGTCACAGATTTCCAACCGTTGTGGGATGTGTAACTTGTCACAGATTTATAACCGTTGTGGGATGTGTAACTTGTCACAGATATCCAACCGTTGTGGGATGTGTAACTTGTCACAGATTTCCAACCGTTGTGGGATGTGTAACTTTTCACAGATTTCCAACCGTTGTGGGATGTGTAACTTGTCACAGATTTCCAACTGTTGTGGGATGTGTAACTTGTCACAGATTTCCAACCGTTGTGGGATGTGTAACTTGTCACAGATTTCCAACCGTTGTGGGATGTGTAACTTGTCACAGATTTCCAACTGTTGTGGGATGTGTAACTTGTCACAGATTTCCAACCGTTGTGGGATTTGTAACTTGTCACAGATTTCCAACAGTTGTGGGATGTGTAACTTGTCACAGATTTCCAACCGTTGTGGGATGTGTAACTTGTCACAGATTTCCAACTGTTGTGGGATGTGTAACTTGTCACAGATTTCCAACCGTTGTGGGATGTGTAACTTGTCACAGATTTCCAACCGTTGTGTGATGTGTAACTTGTCACAGATTTCCAACTGTTGTGGGATGTGTAACTTGTCACAGATTTCCAACCGTTGTGGGATGTGTAACTTGTCACAGATTTCCAACTGTTGTGGGATGTGTAACTTGTCACAGATTTCCAACCGTTGTGGGATGTGTAACTTGTCACAGATTTCCAACTGTTGTGGGATGTGTAACTTGTCACAGATTTCCAACTGTTGTGGGATGTGTAACTTGTCACAGATTTCCAACCGTTGTGGGATGCGTAACTTGTCACAGATTTCCAACTGTTGTGGGATGTGTAACTTGTCACAGATTTCCAACCGTTGTGGGATGTGTAACTTGTCACAGATTTCCAACTGTTGTGGGATGTGTAACTTGTCACAGATTTCCAACCGTTGTGGGATGTGTAACTTGTCACAGATTTCCAACTGTTGTGGGATGTGTAACTTGTCACAGATTTCCAACCGTTGTGGGATGTGTAACTTGTCACAGATTTCCAACCGTTGTGGGATGTGTAACTTGTCACAGATTTCCAACTGTTGTGGGATGTGTAATTTGTCACAGATTTCCAACCGTTGTGGGATGTGTAACTTGTCACAGATTTCCAACTGTTGTGGGATGTGTAACTTGTCACAGATTTCCAACCGTTGTGGGATGTGTAACTTGTCACAGATTTCCAACCGTTGTGGGATGTGTAACTTGTCACAGATTTCCAACCGTTGTGGGATGTGTAACTTGTCACAGATTTCCAACTGTTGTGGGATGTGTAACTTGTCACAGATTTCCAACTGTTGTGGGATGTGTAACTTGTCACAGATTTCCAACCGTTGTGGGATGTGTAACTTGTCACAGATTTCCAACTGTTGTGGGATGTGTAACTTGTCACAGATTTCCAACTGTTGTGGGATGTGTAACTTGTCACAGATTTCCAACCGTTGTGGGATGTGTAACTTGTCACAGATTTCCAACTGTTGTGGGATGTGTAACTTGTCACAGATTTCCAACCGTTGTGGGATGTGTAACTTGTCACAGATTTCCAACCGTTGTGGGATGTGTAACTTGTCACAGATTTCCAACTGTTGTGGGATGTGTAACTTGTCACAGATTTCCAACCGTTGTGGGATGTGTAACTTGTCACAGATTTCCAACCGTTGTGGGATGTGTAACTTGTCACAGATTTCCAACCGTTGTGGGATGTGTAACTTGTCACAGATTTATAACCGTTGTGGGATGTGTAACTTGTCACAGATATCCAACCGTTGTGGGATGTGTAACTTGTCACAGATTTCCAACCGTTGTGGGATGTGTAACTTTTCACAGATTTCCAACCGTTGTGGGATGTGTAACTTGTCACAGATTTCCAACTGTTGTGGGATGTGTAACTTGTCACAGATTTCCAACCGTTGTGGGATGTGTAACTTGTCACAGATTTCCAACTGTTGTGGGATGTGTAACTTGTCACAGATTTCCAACCGTTGTGGGATGTGTATCTTGTCACAGATTTCCAACCGTTGTGGGATGTGTAACTTGTCACAGATTTCCAACCGTTGTGGGATGTGTAACTTGTCACAGATTTATAACCATTGTGGGATGTGTAACTTGTCACAGATATCCAACCGTTGTGGGATGTGTAACTTGTCACAGATTTCCAACCGTTGTGGGATGTGTAACTTTTCACAGATTTCCAACCGTTGTGGGATGTGTAACTTGTCACAGATTTCCAACTGTTGTGGGATGTGTAACTTGTCACAGATTTCCAACCGTTGTGGGATGTGTAACTTGTCACAGATTTCCAACCGTTGTGGGATGTGTAACTTGTCACAGATTTCCAACTGTTGTGGGATGTGTAACTTGTCACAGATTTCCAACCGTTGTGGGATTTGTAACTTGTCACAGATTTCCAACAGTTGTGGGATGTGTAACTTGTCACAGATTTCCAACCGTTGTGGGATGTGTAACTTGTCACAGATTTCCAACTGTTGTGGGATGTGTAACTTGTCACAGATTTCCAACCGTTGTGGGATGTGTAACTTGTCACAGATTTCCAACCGTTGTGGGATGTGTAACTTGTCACAGATTTCCAACTGTTGTGGGATGTGTAACTTGTCACAGATTTCCAACCGTTGTGGGATGTGTAACTTGTCACAGATTTCCAACTGTTGTGGGATGTGTAACTTGTCACAGATTTCCAACCGTTGTGGGATATGTAACTTGTCACAGATTTCCAACTGTTGTGGGATGTGTAACTTGTCACAGATTTCCAACTGTTGTGGGATGTGTAACTTGTCACAGATTTCCAACCGTTGTGGGATGTGTAACTTGTCACAGATTTCCAACTGTTGTGGGATGTGTAACTTGTCACAGATTTCCAACCGTTGTGGGATGTGTAACTTGTCACAGATTTCCAACTGTTGTGGGATGTGTAACTTGTCACAGATTTCCAACCGTTGTGGGATGTGTAACTTGTCACAGATTTCCAACTGTTGTGGGATGTGTAACTTGTCACAGATTTCCAACCGTTGTGGGATGTGTAACTTGTCACAGATTTCCAACCGTTGTGGGATGTGTAACTTGTCACAGATTTCCAACTGTTGTGGGATGTGTAATTTGTCACAGATTTCCAACCGTTGTGGGATGTGTAACTTGTCACAGATTTCCAACTGTTGTGGGATGTGTAACTTGTCACAGATTTCCAACCGTTGTGGGATGTGTAACTTGTCACAGATTTCCAACCGTTGTGGGATGTGTAACTTGTCACAGATTTCCAACCGTTGTGGGATGTGTAACTTGTCACAGATTTCCAACTGTTGTGGGATGTGTAACTTGTCACAGATTTCCAACTGTTGTGGGATGTGTAACTTGTCACAGATTTCCAACCGTTGTGGGATGTGTAACTTGTCACAGATTTCCAACTGTTGTGGGATGTGTAACTTGTCACAGATTTCCAACTGTTGTGGGATGTGTAACTTGTCACAGATTTCCAACCGTTGTGGGATGTGTAACTTGTCACAGATTTCCAACTGTTGTGGGATATGTAACTTGTCACAGATTTCCAACTGTTGTGGGATGTGTAACTTGTCACAGATTTCCAACCGTTGTGGGATGTGTAACTTGTCACAGATTTCCAACCTTTGTGGGATGTGTAACTTGTCACAGATTTCCAACCGTTGTGGGATGTGTAACTTGTCACAGATTTCCAACCGTTGTGGGATGTGTAACTTGTCACAGCTTGCATATTGGTACCTCCTGCTTGTTACTATGATCTGAGAGGGTTAGGTATCCGGTCACAGTACTCAAACGATCAGGGAGTTGTATTATCATTGGATAACAGTGGGCAGGTGGCCTGGATTCCTCAGGCTCAAGACCCTCCTGTCCTACACACAAGGTACTAAAGGTAGTAGATGACAGTTGACAGTGGGAGCCATGCTAGCACACATACCTACTGGTTCGGTGGTCATGTGTTAAAATCCCAACGGAGCAGATATTTAAAACTTGACCTGGGTGTTAAGGTCAATGCCAGCCTACAATGGGTTCTGGGAAATGTTCTGAGAAGTAAAAGCAGCCGGAGAGATATTGATCACATGACCAATTGAGTGCTGATTAGTCTATACAAATATGAGGCCAACACATATACCCAATAATCTCTAGACATGTGAAATGGTTTTGAGGGAAGTTAAGTCACAAAGACAGCTTATCACAAACATCAGAAAGAAACAGTCGTAATTTTTTGGCCACATTATGAGAAGACAAAAACTGGAACATGTTGTGACAACTGGAAAGATTTGTGGAAAGAGAGATGTAGGAAGTCAGCGTGAGAAAATTCTTGAGTCTTGTGTCATGGCACGGTTGGGAGTCAACACACAAATTGATCCATGCTGTTGGAGATCGCCATTTGTGGAGAGACATGATCGTCCACGCCAGCCCCCAAGGCATTGGATGAGTAGCATAATGGTTCCAAATTGCTGTTATATGGGGCCCAACCTTGCAAAATACCCCATGGCTTGTGTATTTATCACCTCTGGCAGCAAAAGTCCAACTCCTGGCCTTCATGTGGCGGAACTGTTTTAACTAACAGGAAAAGGGGCGACGGCAAGTCTCTGGCGTCGTACAAAAAACCAGAATGCTCTGGATAATTATGCATGTTCATACATGTGTGTATGTGCATACATATCTAAACTCGGGTAAGACCACAGTCTACTCCAGCAAAGAAAAGGTGCTGATGACGGAGGCAACCAGCCAGGAGGCACACCACAGAAATCAGGATGCCATGCAATTAGGTGATGAAATATGTTGCTTACAGCAAAACGTTATGCTGCTCGCCCTGCCATGGACCCCGAGTCAGGTGCAGTACTGGGCCGTATGCCTCTGAAAGACAGTTAAATTCAAACAAGAGACAACATTGCAGTTATAGACATATTTCAAGTGAATGAAATAAGAAGAAGAAGAGTAGCACAATGGCTAGCACGTTTGCCTGCCACTGGGTGGTCATATGTTTGGTGAGGTGCCTGGTAGTCAAAGAGATATGCCACACATAAGTGTTCATTATGTATATATTTAATGTGTGGCGTACGTCTGGCAATACAGGTCTTCATTTGAATTTAACTGAGGGAAGACCAGTTGGCACAGTAAAATATCAGACGTTGGTCACACCAGATGGCATCTTTAAAGGCAAATTTGGCCTCAGAAAAGACCTAGATGCTGGCCTAGTAGACATGAATGAGGTAAACTGTTGTGGGGAAATATGACCTATTTACTTGTATAGTTTCCTTCTTCGTATAGTCCATGCCGCGTGGTGTTAGTCATCATGTCTGTCCACAGCTTTTCTATTTGATACTACTGTATACTTTGTGTTTTTTTATCCAAGGCACAGTCTGTATTGGTCTAATATATATTTCAGTATATTCACGTGCAGCTTGACAGCAGATGCAAAATGTGTATAACTTTAAACATGAATTAGATGTCTTATGTTTTGCTTTAGTTTCTAAGAAAAAATAGTTTAACCCTGTTCAGCTTTATTTAAGTTATAGGATATTTCTTTTCCATTTTCTTCTCCTTTCCTCCTCCTCCTCTTCAGCTGCTGTTCTTCCTCAGTCTCCCTTTCCCTTAATTGTTGCCTATTTCTCTTCCTCCTCCTCGTCGTCCTGCCCATACCTTCATAAGTTTACGTGAATACATTTCAATAAAACAGCAGTAACCCTTTTCACATACCTCGAGGTGTATTGAGCATTTAGTGCGAGTATATTTATAATTTATAATGTATATAACTGCACACTTGTTATAGCATCATTAAAAGCTGCAAAGTCATCAAGGATAAAACAGAAGACATACATATGTGACTTTAAGAACCCCAATTTAATCAACTTGAAACAGGTTAAATATTTATTTTCCCTGATCTGTAGAACTGCATCTGATATGATGGAAATGACCATGTGTTCACTTGCATCCACTGTGGACGAACATTTATTTACAGCACGAATTGGCCTTATCAGCCACATTCGCTACCACCATGGGTTGTAGTTATGCTGTTTTGAAGCACAAACTATTGTCTGTCAAGATGGCAAGGTGCCAATGAGGACTGCATCTAAACATAAGTGAAGGGAGACCACTCTCATCGACTCCTAACATCACACTCAGTAATTGCCTGGATATGTCATGGCATGTTGGGAACTAGGGTACTTTTAGAGGAAAGCAAGATTGATTTGAATGAGGTACTGCTTTGATGTGTGTGTGTGTGTGTGTGTGTGTGTGTGTGTGTGTGCTCTTTTGCATATTTGTGTGAATGCGTCAGGAATGTAGTTGGTGAGTAACTTAATATTGGTCTTATTACTAAGTAAAATTTGCTTGCATTTTCAAACAATGGGTTATGAAAATATGAGGTTAGCAAACTTCTTCTTCATGGTTCTTCTTTCAAGGTGAGTGTGCCACACTCACTTATGCACCTCAAAGGTCGGTGTGCCCACCTTCGGCATGCATGTGTGTAAGGTTAAACAGATTCCATACAAGATAACGGGCTGTATCTATCCATGGATCGGTTTTCTTTGATAACAGTTTCGCCAGGACATTATGCTTACTTTTTGTGATCTCCAACTACCATGTCATGAAAAAAAGTTTTCAGTTGCACATGTGACCTCATGTTTTTTTTTTTTTTAAATCTTATCTGAAAAGCCTAGATATTTGATCTAACTACCCAAGAAATCGTCGGCTCTTTGGCAAAGAGGTTATGGACGCAGTTCGTAATCCCACAGACCACGTTTGAAACACTGCTGTGGGCGATATGGCAGCATACCACCTTGCGTTCGTTATTTTTTTTTTTATAAAATGGTGTGTGAGCCGGTCGTTCAGAAAGCAATGGCAAACTACTGAATGTAAACTTGCCAAGAGATCAGAAACAGCCAAACAATGCTGGGGTTGACTGTGATGTCCTGTTCAGGATATGCAACTAACTTTTTTAAACCAAGAAATCAGGGGGATGTGTGATGATATTGGATACCAGTGGTTCTTGGAAAAACTCATCCCTATGCTGAAATTGAACCGTGTACCATATGAGTCTGTGGTGAACATCGAAGCTTCTCAGCCACAGCTCCTCCCAGATTAGTAAACAATGTACATGAACTCTTCATGGTCAGAAGGTGCATTTTTGGAGGCCAGTATTTCCCAGCATTCATGACAAGAGGCCAGTTATCACGAGTTGTAACTTTTGAGAAATATATTATTTCATAACACCGCAAGGTACGTTAGGCAGTAATGACTGTTGACAGAGGGATTATTTACATGCATATCAGTTCTCCTAGGTTTTGTTTACTTATCCAAGAAGTTCAGGTGTCTGATCCACAACCTAGAATCAGGGTAGGGTACACAATCACAGGGTTTATGAAATGTTTGTAAACATCCACACTGTGAATCATAGCCTGTGAGCTTGAGTCACCAAGGTAGACATCCTACATGTAAGCCACCCTGCCTTTTGTTTTAGTCAACATGCCGTAAATTAATGAGACTAGTATTAGAACAATGGTACACCAAGTCATGAGTTAGTTGAGAGATCATTCTCACTGCACAGTGGACCAATCAGTTAGTTGACAGATCATTCTCACTGCACAGTGGACCAATCTGTTAGTTGACAGATCATTCTCACTGCACAGTAGACTAATCAGTCCATAAGTGCTCTGATCCCCTCCTCGGTATCTCCTCAGCGTGTGGTGCCTGACAATGCCGGTTGTTTTGGTTGACTACTGGTCTTTGGCTGGTTGTATAGCACTCTTGTCTGGCTTAACCCTTTTTTATTTGATGTTCAGTCTGGTCAAGGTCACATGCAGCATGAAAAAATAGTACATAACCCAATGTTAATTTATATACTTATTTTCTGCCGCCTTTTACAATTGTTTGAAGAGATTTACATCAGGCATGGCCGAATAGATAAGAGCGCACGTTTTTTAACTTCAGCTGTGCTGACGCTGAGGTAGCGGATTCAACACCTGCACCAGTCAGTTGGACTAAAATGTTGACTTCTTGTCTGTGACTTGAGGATGTAAATTACAAGTACCTCAGAAATCAGAGTGGGTTCACATGATGGCAAGGGACAATAGTAATTGGGAAAGCTAACCCACACACAAAAATCAGTCCAGTCCACTAGAAGTAGTAGCATGTGTATGGACTACGCTTGAGGTCAAAGCGAGCGAATGCAACAACAATAAAACATTCACTTGATGTCCACCAATGATTGTTTCTTTCATGCAGGTACGGCAGGAGATTGAAGCCCAGATCCGAAGATACAAAGAACTCCTTGGAGATGTCCCAGTTTATGTGGACGGACACCAGCATATTCACATTGAGCCAGGTGGGATAATGTTGTTTGTGTGAATTTGTTATTCATCACCTTCGTTACAGCACTGTGGGCATGCCGACATGAGCTCCGTCTCCTTCAGAAGATGTTGAAAGTTTAGATACAGGGTCAGTAACAAGTAAAGGATCTTTTGATATGTCTTTCTGCGTATAGGGTCTATGGTGCTTGCCCTATATTTGTATCAACCACTGAACAGTTTCGATGGTTGATGTTGTCGATGTCATGCATGACATTTCCTGGTGCCTATTTTAAGCTGGGCTGACCTTGGAGCCCAGGTCAATGTTAAAAACTCCTGTTTGGTGACGAGTGAAATGCTTGACGACTGCGCCAGCAGATAAGTGGGCTAGCTGCTGCCTTTGGCTCCTGGGTATATGGTGCTAAACATTTGGGCACATCACCAATTTTTGAGCAGATATGATGAGAAATAAACTTGAAAATTTAGTGACAACTGGCAAATTTAATGGGAAAAGAACAAGGGGAAGAGAGATATAAATACTTAGGTGGCTTGGCCACATGGTGTAATCAGTACAAGCACACAGACCTAATCCCAGACTGGTGATTGTGTGAGATGATAAACCATATTCACACTAACTTAGTGACAACTGGCAAACTTAATGGGAAGAGAGCAAGGGAATGACAAAGAGATGAATATCTGAATGGCTTGGCCACATGGCATACTCGAGACAAGATCACAGAACTGACCCAAGACTGGCGGTCGTGTGAGATATCGAACCATGGCCATCCACATTAATCTACATAGTACATGATGTTGACGATTTTAAAAAAATATTTTGACTTCTTGTGACCTTTGCATGAAGATGTCTACAACAGCAAGCAAGTTCCTTCAGCGCTTCTTTAAAATATTGATTTTATTTCGCTTTTGTGAAGACAGGTGTCATAGATGTGTTTGCAGACGCTCTCAACCATCACAACATCCAGATAACCAGATTCCCTGTTGAAATCAACATAGCCAACAAACCATGGGTGAATCCAGAGTACACTCCCCTGTTTTTCTCCATGATTGCCAAGGCTGAAATGGCAGCACCTGTCCTTGGGAAACACAACATCAAGTAAGTGATTTGTTATTGGCATGTAGTCTACATATGTAGGTGCCTGTTGCTTAGGAGTTAGTAAAACGCAGTTTAACAATTCCCCATCAGTCTAGGGTTTGAAATCAACTGTGGGCGATGTTTTTGCAAATTGCTTTGCTTTGATTTCCATGGTATGATATGAAGCATCTGGCATTCAGAAAGCAAGGGTAAACTACTCAGCATATCACAACCAGATTATAAATAGTGGGGTTGATTGCAATATCCTGTAAAGTACATGCAGCTAACTTTTTGAGCGAGTGAGTCTATATTTAGTTGCACTATCAGCCACCTTCTCGTGCTTCTTCTTCATGTGGTTAGTCATTGACATTATAGCACTGGGTCTCAGACTTGTTGAGCTGCCATCCTTCTGACCTCTGAAGCCACAATACTAGCACCCTCACACATACACACAGACATTTGCTGGATCTCTCACTCTGGGAACCACTGTTGTAAAGTATAACATTGATAATGGATAAATAATATAAGGGCAAAAATAAAGCTTTCAAAGCGTGGATTGATTGGTTGGTTGGTTTTGTTGCTGGTTGGTTGGATGGCTCATTGGTTGGTTTGTTTGTTGGATGGTTGGTTGATAATTCTCTGGAAGGCTGAGTTTTAACTCATAGCCATCATCGTTGCCACCATTATCATCATCACTACTATCACCATCACTACTATCACCATCGTCACACTACTATGATCTTTATCATCACCACCATCATCATATTCACCATCATCACCACCACCACTACCATCATCATCATCACATTTATTATCATCGTCATATTTATAACCGAATAGTGGTAATGAAAGAATTTGTGAACACTTCTTCCACAGAACAACAGATAGCTTTGCTGGTCTGTCTACAATGGGAGCAGACATGACTGCAGACAGACTAAAACAGATCATTTTAGAAGCATTTGTCGATGCTGAAACAAAGGTGTCCACACGACCAGAGGAGCAACATCGTGACTATGTAACATGTGAGTTGATGACCCATCCAGGGTATCCGACGGGTCGGGATTATGGTGGGTTCTGCTGGGGATCTGATGATTTTGGATGTTCTCAAGACCGTGTCCATGAGATACAAGTCCTTAGTAGCGTAGAGATGTTGAATTTTTATAAGCAAAATAATATCGAGGTAGTGTCACACAAA
This sequence comes from Cepaea hortensis, assembly GCA_963921405.1. Lineage (NCBI taxonomy): Eukaryota > Metazoa > Mollusca > Gastropoda > Stylommatophora > Helicidae > Cepaea > Cepaea hortensis. The sequence goes on from OY992890.1 coordinate 99,826,031, forward strand.
ATTTTGTTGACATGAGTAACTGTGAGACCCAGACATAACATGTTGTGACATATCTATTGCGTTTATTTATGATAACTCATTCATAATCGGTACAGTTATCTCGGAACAGTCATAACATCTGATGGGAGATGCCTTGAAGAGATTAGAACAAGAATCGCCATGGCGAAAGTAACCTTTAGCAAGATGAAAAACAATTGACCAATAAAAAGATGTCTAACTGACATGCACAATGGCATGAATTAGTTGAACCACAGGAAATTAGTGGATCGTTTTGTGGAACATCTTATGAACATCCATAAGGAAGCTTCCAGGCCCATCTCAACAGCCCTGACCACTCAGGGAAAGTGGATATTTCTGTCTCTACCTTAAAACTGCTGCAGTGACCGCTTCACTCATCTTACTTTGGAAAATTGCTTCATTCATAGCTTAGGCTTCTTTATCCAGCAGGAATCAATGTCCAGCATTCTTTCATCCAATATTTGTGTGTGTGTGTTAGTGGTGCACATGCAATCATATCTCTTCTTCCCTCTGTGTATGTGTGCATATGTGTGTAAATGTATGCACACATACATTTATTTATATATATATTCTGATTTGTTTTTAGTGCACATTTTCCTTCTTCCAGATTTTATTCAATTTTTTACAAAAACCCTTAGCACTTTCTATCTTGCCATATTTTCGTTTCCCTGGCTTCGTTATTGTGTATACACTGAAACATGTTGAAACGTTCACTTTTATCTGTCTTTCATTTATTTGAGCTATCTAGTTATTGATTATGTGGTTGTTTCGGGATTTGAAATTTAAATATTGAGCACAACCCACTACTGGCAACGCCGATCGCATTCTGATATGAACCTAAGGCCTATCTAGTTATATTTTGTATTCATTTGGTTCCATAGCTGGGGAAAAAACAAACATAGTAATCACCCGTTTTTGTATATCATTCTGACTAACACACATGCAAATTTATTTACCACTTATAGTACTTTGTTTGGGACAAGGGGTAAAATTGTCACCTTTTTTTGGAGAAGGATGTAAAATTTTGTGTCCATATACATACCTTTATGAAATTATTAAACAGATAGTAATTCTGTCTGACAATGATTTTAAGTTAATGAATAAATTGACGATTTACATCCCATGTCTGACAGTAAGTATGCAATTGATAATTAAATTATGATGATGATCATACATGTTTTTATTGGCTGTAATTTTAAATGTTTTTATTGACTTCATTTTTTATTGACTTGGTATGGTTTGATTGACTTTGTATGATTTTTAAAATTGTGTTTGATTAAACATAGGTTAAACAGTGTAATCAGAGGTTAAACAGAGCTTAGAGATTAAACAGAGGTTAAACATAGGTTAAACAGTGCAATCAGAGGTTAAACAGAGCTTAGAGATTAAACAGAGGTTAAACATAGGTCAAGAGCCTGTGGCCACACACCAGCTAACAAATAAAAGTACAAATGCTGAGAGCATGCACCTTTCCTGTGGTAAGATACAGAAGTGAAGTATGAACCATTTCACCATAGCCAAAGAAAAAAATAGAGGCATCTGAACTTAAATGTTCCAGAACATTCCTTAGATACCGTGGATCAAGAAGAAGAAAAATACTGAAACTCTACCAGATCTGAACAGTGAAGAAGCCTGGCTCATAGACAATATCATGTCTCAGAAACTGAAATACTTTGGCTGGCCGAGTGGTTAAGAATGCCTGGTTCTCCTTCGGGAGACCCGGGTTCGAATCCTCGGTAAGGTATGGATTTTCTTCTGTCGGGGACAAAAAGAAAATCCTAACCTGCAGTTCGTGGCGACTGCACTAACCAGACGGCCTTTATTCCTCAGGCTCAAGACCTCTCTGCCCTACACTGCAAGGTACAATAAGCTGTAGTTGACAGTTTGACAGGGATTTAGAGAGAACAGTAATTGAAGGCTTGGTTCCTGAGAGAAGAGGCAGTGGTATAGCAGCACGACGGTGGCCACAGTAGCTTGAAGATATTCTCAGCATAGAAGTGCGTATGTGCGTCTACCAAATCTCACGTTGACAGGTGCAAGCCATTCTCAGAGATGGCAAGGTATCTCCACACTAATGTCACATTGACAGATAGAAGCCATTCTCTGGGCTGGCAAGGTATCTCTACACTAATATCATGTTGACAGATAGAAGCCATTCTCTGGGCTGGCAAGGTATCTCTACACTAATATCACGTTGACAGATAGAAGCCATTCTCTGGGCTGGCAAGGTATCTCTACACTAATATCACGTTGACAGATAGAAGCCATTCTCTGGGCTGGCAAGGTATCTCTACACTAATATCACGTTGACAGATAGAAGCCATTCTCTGGGCTGGCAAGGTATCTCTACACTAATATCACGTTGACAGATAGAAGCCATTCTCTGGGCTGGCAAGGTATCTCTACACTAATATCACGTTGACAGATAGAAGCCATTCTCTGGGCTGACAAGGTATCTCTACACTAATATCACGTTGACAGATGCAAGAAATTCTCTGGGCTGGCAAGGTATCTCTACACTAATATCACATTGACAGACAAGCCATTCTCTGGGCTGGCAAGGTATCTCTACACTAATATCACGTTGACAGATAGAAGCCATTCTCTGGGCTGGCAAGTAATCTCTACACTAACCTCACGTTGACAGATGCAAGCTATTCTCTGGTCTCAAACAACCCGAATGTCAACATACCAGGCTTAGGAGAGACTCACGGCCTTCCAGAGGATTCACTTACCAACCATCCATCCAATCAACGAGTCAAACCAACCGTCTATCCAATCTACCAATTCGGCCATCTATCCACCCAATTAACTAATCATCTATCTAATCAAACAACTAATGATCAAATCCACCAATTCAACCAACCATCCAGTCAACCAATACAAGCATCCATCCAATTAACAAATGCAACCATCAATCAACCAGTCCAATCATCCATCCAATCAACCAACGATTCATCCAACCATCCATCCTATCAACCAGCCACCCAGTAAACCAACCAACCATCCATCCATCCAGTCAACTATCTATCCACCCATCCAATCATCCAACTATCTACCCATCAAATCAACCAACTATCCACCCAGCCAACCAATCACCCATACAATCAACCAATCATTCAACCAACCATTCACCCATCCAATAAACCCAACATCCATCCAATCAATCATCCATCCAATCAACCCGCCATCCATCCAATCAATCATCCATCCAATCAACCCGCCATCCATCCAATCAACCCGCCATCCATCCAATCAATCATCCATCCAATCAACCCGCCATCCATCCAATCAATCATCCATCCAATCAACCCGCCATCCATCCAATCAATCATCCATCCAATCAAACATCCATCCAATCAAACATCCATCCAATCAACCCGCCATCCATCCAATCAATCATCCATCCAATCAAACATCCATCCAATCAACCCGCCATCCATCCAATCAACCCGCCATCCATCCAATCAATCATTCAATCAATCATCCAATCAATCATCCATCCAATCAACCCGCCATCCATCCAATCAATCATCCATCCAATCAATCATCCATCCAATCAACCCGCCATCCATCCAATCAACCCGCCATCCATCCAATCAACCCGCCATCCATCCAATCAACCCGCCATCCACCTAATAAATTCATCATCCACCCAATAAATCAACCATTCACCCAATCAAACAACTATCCATCCAATAAAGCAACCATCCATCAAATCAACCAACCATTCGTCCAATAAACCATCAATGCAACCAACATAATATACCAAATGTGCAATTAACCATCAATCCAATCAACAATCCATCTATCCAAACATACATCGACCAGATCAATCATTAATACAAAAACACAATCCATTCACTCAACCATCAGCCAAACCAACCAACCCTTCATCCAATCAACCAACAATCCATCCAATCATCGTCTCAGCCCATTCAACCAAGCAACCCACCCACCAAGTAACCAACCAACCATCCATTCAACATACCAAGCAAGCATCTAACCAATAATCCACCCATCCAATCAACTATCCTTCAAGTCATTCATCCATCTATCCAACCAACCAATCAATCTATCCAACCAACCAACCAATCATACATCTATCCATGCAACCAGCCAATTGATCCATCTATCCAACCAACCAACTAATCGATCTATCCAACCAACCAATCATCCATCCATCTATCCAACTGCGTATCCACCCATCTATCCAACCAACCAACCTAGTAGTAGTAGTAGTAGCAGCAGCAGCATAATCAGTAGTAATTGTAATACTACCAGTAGTAATAGTGGTGGTGGTGGTGAAGGTCGTAGTAGCAGAAGAAGAAACATTATTTTTGAACTTGCTTGTTAACAACAGGAAGACAGAAGTAACGGCGATATCACAGTAGCGGATATGTGCCTGCAAAAACAAGTATGCATCTGAATTATGTCAGAATAAAAATAACATTGCACATTATTTACTGGAGTATAGAAAATATACACTACAAAGACTGTTCATAAATATGTGCCCCACTGCAGTCTGTGGCCTTGGAAACCTTTTTGCGAATATGTGGCTCCAGAGACGTGTTGAAACCTTACTGTTGATAAGTGGCTCCAGAGAAATATGGAAACTTTACTGTGGATAGGTGGCTCCAGAGATATGTAGAAATCTTACTGTGGATAAGTGGCTCCAGAGATATGTGGAAACTTTACTGTGGATATGTGATTCCAGAGAAATATGGAAACTTTACTGTGGATAGGTGGCTCCAGAGATATTTAGAAATCTTACTGTGGATAAGTGGCTCCAGAGACACGTGGAAACATTACAATTGATAGTTGGCTCCAAAGATATGCGGAAACCTTACTGTGGATAGCTGGCTCCAGAGATATGTGGAAACCTTACCCCGGATAGGTGGCTATAGAGAAATATGGGGAAACCTTACCCCGGATAGGTGGCTATAGAGATATATGTGGAAACCTTACCCCGGATAGGTGGCTATAGAGATATATGGGGAAACCTTACTCCCGATAGGTGGCTCCAGATAAATGTGGGGAGCGGTTAAGAAAAATATATTTTTAAAACAATTGTGTCTTTGCAACATCGAGCTGTGGCTATGTGATAAGATAGCACCATCACACTGTGTAGGCCTAGAGCAAGGGGGAGGAGGCGGCTAGTCTTTGCCTCACTGTGACAAGCGACGAGCCCAGCAGTCGAAAAGCAATATTTAAGTGGAACTAAAATCTTTACATGCCGTCTCCGTGGCTAAGGCTTACGGACGCTATTCGTAAGCCCGCTTACCTGCGTTCGAAACACAGTTGCGACCGATTTGGCAGCAGACCACGTTGCGCTGGGTGTTAACTAGTTGGCATGGGAGCTGATCGTTCAGAAAGAAATGGCAAACTACTGAAAGTAAACTTGCCAAGACATCAACAACAGTAGTAAAACGCCGGTGTTGACACCGATGTCCTGTAAAAAAGATATGCAAAAAAGAAACAAAAATATCTATACATAGGAGACATCAACGGGATGTTTTAAATGCCATTTTAAAAGCGGTTCATTAAAGATTCAAGTTAATTCAATTCGTCGAAGAATGAAACTCGTATAAACATTCAAATAACAACTACATGATAGATATCACTTAATTATACACATTTATTTTTTGCGCTGGCCCGCTTTGAACTCAAGCGTAATCCAGACACACCACTTCCAGTTGTGCTGAATTGAATTTTGCGTGTGGATTAACTTTCCCTATTAACAGTGTCCCTCGCCATCAGGCGAACTCACTCCGACTTCAGAGGTACTTGTAATTTACGTCTCCAAGTCAAGGACGACAGGTCAACATTTTAGTCCAAAAATGTCCGGTGTAGGGGTTGAGCCCCTGACCTCGACATCAGCACACCGGATGGTTAAGAACACTCGTTCTTATCCATTCGGCCATGCTGACCTGCAAGTATACATATATTTATACAATTATATGACATGTTGAAAAGTGATATATGTGTCAAATTATATCATCATCATCAAGTGCCTCACTAGCTGGCGTAGGCGTTCATGTCTCTCCACAGATCTCGGTCTTTGGTGTTCTGGATTAGCTCTGCTGCTGATATTCCTCCACGCCACTGTCTCAGTCCATCCAGCATCATTTCCCTTGGTTGGCCTCTGCCTCTCTTCCCCTCGATCTTTCCAGTTGTCACGATGTTCCCCAATGCCTCTCTTCTCATCACATGACCAATGAAAATCGTTTTGTCTCGTTCTTATGAAGTTATATACAAAAATGAATACTTAAATCTATATATCACATAGTTGCGTTTCCTATGTCAGGACAATGCAGTCAAACTCAGTATTTTATGGCTGTTTGTGATTTCTTGGTAGGTTTACGTTCAGTAGCTTGCCATTGCCTTTTGAATTACCGGCGTCACCTCCATCGATTATGTATCATATTAATTATAACCCAAAGACGTTGATTATAGTATTGGTGACAAATTAAATAAAAAAGACTACAATTAAAGTAAATGGTATTAATTTGGGACAAGTACAGAAATTCGAGGATATAGACACATGAATAAGATCAGATGGAAGATGTATCACAGAGATAAGGAACAGAATAAGACAAGCAAATACTGCATTTTATAAAATGAAGAACAGCTTATGCAATAAATTCCTGTCAGTTGAGACAAGAAACTGAATTCTAGCATGTTTATATAATGTAACGGGATCCAAGGAGATAGGATCTCTGTTACACCCCGAGAAATAGGATCTCTGTTACACCCCTAGAGATAGGATCTCTGTTACACCCCTAGAGATAGGATCTCTGTTACACCCCTAGAGATAGGATCTCTGTTACACCCCTAGAGATAGGATCTCTGTTACACCCCGAGAGATAGGATCTCTGTTACACCCCGAGAGATGGGATCTCTGTTACACCCCGAGAGATGGGATCTCTGTTACACCCCGAGAGATAGGATCTCTGTTACACCCCGAGAGATGGGATCTCTGTTACACCCCGAGAGATAGGATCTCTGTTACACCCCGAGCTCTGGAGTATCAGACTCTTAGTTATTTTCGATCTAAACAATGACCACACCTAGAGGAGTGTTAATCACTGAAACAAGAAATATGACCCATTCTCATTTTCTCAGCAAATAAGAGACTTCATAGAAAAATTAACTAGTTGTAATGTATGTGTGAATCATGGACAAATGGCAAGCAAGCAAAAACCTTTATTGAGATGTGGAAGTAGTGGCTTTATAGAAAAATGTTTAAAATGCTATGCGCAGCCAAAATGAACAATCTAAATGTTTTTATAGGAGATAAGACACGAAGATAAGATAACACAACATCAGACAGAGTAATCGTCATTATTTAGCCACATTATGATAAACTGGAATATCTTGCGACAATTTGACATATTTATGGGAAGAGAGACAGGGGAAGACGGTGAGAAAAGATTCTTGACAACATTTTGGCGTGGCAAGAAAGACGTGTCAGCACACGAAGAGATACTTGCTGGAGATGGCACAATCTGAAGGGACATGATCTGGCACATTATGGTGATAATTTCACTGATTCAGTGCCAAAAAAAGAGTACGTGTGGACCAAGCATGGTACTCAATCAAATGAATGCGTATTGTAATATACAATTCCGTTCACTGAACATTAAAAATAAGGAAGATGTCACGAAACAAAACAAATAACACGCTAACCCTAGAATGGCCGTACATTGTGCTTCTGTCTACATGAGAGGTCACATGTGACGATATATTATCCTTCGAAACCTAATTAGATCATTTTAAACACATCCGTCTCTTCCCCTAGAAGCCAGCCCAGGAACTATCCTCGGGTGAGGGCAACAGACTGTGTCACTGTATGCCCCACACGGCCTGGCTTGAAATTTGTTAGCTCCATAGGTGCAAGATGAGCACACTGTACATTCCCCCATGACAAATTCCGCATTCACAAATTGCTCTCTAAAGTAACCTTCTCTACATCTGATGACTGAGTCAGTTGTTGGTGAGCAAGCTTTAAGAGAAACCTCATGCAGGAGAGGATCCGGTCTGGTGCATGTTTGACAAGTCTGGAACTGGTGACGAGTATGAGGCCTGAAAGTCCCCGAAGGACACGGCAGACATGTTTGTTGATGCAAGTACTCGCCTTTGCCGCATATAATCTCGGATACAATTGGCTGGATCACACAGGATATGAAGACACAGAGTATTTCTATTCTCATTGTTTCCGGTGATGTATAAGACCCTCCCCTTTACAAGTTTCTTATTTCTTCAAAGACTGGAGAGTGACTTTTCAATATCTCTTGGAAGACTGAAATGTTAAAATGTGTATCTTGGTTATTAATATTTAATCTCTACAAAACTGACATTGACAGCATCATCACACTATCATCATTTAACGGATAACCGTTAAGAAACACAACTGGCAGTAGCCCTAAAGCAGACATATAGGTAGCAGGATAAACAGGGAGAATGTTGTTACAACTTGGAGGTTCGAGTATTTTGTTTCAAATATTCGAAGGATACGCAATCAAGTTTCTTATTGTGACATGTAGTTAATTATCTGAAAGGTCAACAATGATATAATTCTGTCAGCAGCGATGCATAAATGGTAGATTAAACATTGGGCTTCACAGCAGAGCTGTTATTTGACCTGATTCATGACCCATGATCACTCAGCTGTTAACAGCCATCATGGTGAGACCAGGGCATGTGCATGTAATAGCCAAGCTGTTAATGCTGGCATCCTTGGTCTGTACGATCCTTGTTGGCCGTGACAACCTCGCATCTATGATGGATATCAGCCGCTTGATCCAGATACAATATGCATCAGATGCTATCAAACACCAGCATGTACAAACTTTGTGAAGTCACATGACAAGAACGATTTACCCTCGGATTATCCCAAGAATGTGTTTGGAGTGGACAAACCAGAAGAGCTTGTTCTGTATGGCCTCAGTAATGTTTATGGAAATTTGGCCTATCCCGGCATAGCTGATTCAAGACAAAGACTTGTAGGATACTTAATTGTATGGCACTACAGATCATCTCCAAATGTCTCATGCAATCTGTTGCTTTTCAACACTTCAAATGAAAAGTTAAAAAATGAGTTGTACTTTCAGTATTCTTTAAAAGTGAAGGAGCTTTCTTTTTACACGCATGCCAACCTTTCCTACTGTGGAAGCTGGTGGGTTTGCGGTCGGTTCCATCTGGACACCAGACATCTATTAAATTGATGTTGGAGAATACCCAGGAGACTGGATTCCCTACATTTCGTACAGTGCTTTTTCCAATGGTATTCTTGTGGTTTTGTAGAAGGAAAGGGTACAGTAAATGCTGTGTATATGCTGCGAACAGTTATTGAACGTGCTTTAGAAGTAAACAAGGATATACATCTTTGCTTTATTGACTACACAAAGGCTTTTGATAGAGTAAGACATGTCAACATTGTGGATATGCTTGCAGATCTACAAATTGATGGGAAAGACATTAGACTTATAAAAAACATATATTGGAAACAACAAGCTGCCATAAGAATTGATAATGAAGTAGGACAATACCAACCTATTAAGAGAGGTGTTAGGCAGGGATGTGTAATGTCTCCAGATCTTTTTTCCTTATACAGTGAAAATATTTTCAGAAATGTAGAAAACCTAAATGGAATCAGCATTGGAGGACGAAACATAAATAACATTAGATATGCAGATGATACAGTATTGATTGCAGACAATGCACAGGATCTGCAACAATTAGTAGACGCTGTGGTTGTACACAGTGAGCAGCTGGGGTTGGAATTAAATTGTAGGAAGACACAGGTTATGGTCGTCACTAGGAAGAACGAAGTACCAAAATGTACTATACAAGTAAATGGGAATATTCTTCAACAAGTGAATCGGTTCAATTATCTCGGAACAGTCATAACATCTGATGGCAGATGCCTTGAAGAGATTAGAACAAGAATCGCCATTGCGAAAGTAGCCTTTAGCAAGATGAAAAACATTCTGACCAATAAATTGATGTCAATTGAAACGAGAAAAAGAGTGTTGAGGGGATACATAGAGCCTGTTCTTTTGTATGGATGTGAAACTTGGACAATGTGCAGTCAAGCTGAAAAACATCTGATGGCTGCAGAAATGTGGTTTCTGAGGAAAATGCAAAGAATACCATGGACAGATAGAAAAACCAATGACCAAGTACTACAAGAGACAAATGAAAATCGTAGATTGATTAGAGAAATTAGACGTAGACAGTCAAAATTTTTTGGACATGTTATGAGAAGAAATGGACTGGAGAACTTGGTGACAGCTGGCAAGATCGAGGGGAACAGACCAAGAGGAAGACCGAGAGGAAAATACCTGGATGGCTTGGCCACATGGCATGGACGAGACAGGAACACTGAGCTGATCCACGACTCTGGTGATCGAGTGAAATGGCGAATCATGACCGCCCACGCTTTCCGGCATGGCACATGATTGATTGATTGACTCTTGAGGTCAGATTCACACTACCACCGGTAAAATATAACCTCAAAACTACTATCTGCAATTACAGCTGTTGAAGACTTTGATAAAAGTAACCCAGGCTGGCTTGAGAAATAGTTTGGACTCATGAAATTGTTGTCAGAAGATGCAGGATACTCATCAGATTCTACATCCAGAACTGGTGTACTCTCCATTCAAGACTTACAGTGCAGTGAATGTAATACTCCAGTATCCGTCTTTGATGAGCTAGATTTTACCGTGTGCTTGTCTACTAATGATCTACAGGATGCCACAGGACCACATCTCCTTCGCATGTGCAAAACTGTACGGACAGCAGAAGCTGCAACCCAGGAACAGAATTGAATGAAGTGAATGTGTACACTATTTCAGACAAACTGAATACAGAAGGCATCAGTGGTATGATCCTATGGTATCCCCTCTGCTGTGTGTCCACCGTGACGAGGTAGAGGGGCTTGAGCGTCCCAATGACCCCAAGAGCTATGCCGACGGTAGCACAGCTACTGGTAGGGCCACCCATGTCGGACAGGTCAAGGGAGAGGGACCAGACGAAGAGACACACAAACCTGCTGCCTTGTAGGTAGACTGGGGACAGTCAAAGGCTAGGGAAAGCACCCCGAATACATGCTTGTCGAAATCGGATGTACTGAGCCACAGGCTTGACAAAGCAGTGCAATGTAAAACCTGCTGCCTTGTAGGTAGACTGGGGACAGTCAAAGGCTAGGGAAAGCATCCCGAATAAATGCTTGTCGAAATCGGATGTACTGAGCCACAGGCTTGACAAAGCAGTGCAACGTAACTTAATTCATGATGTCACAAATCAAAATTAATCGTTATGGTGCTAATCCCGCGAAGTCCCATCAGGCGGCGATAGTGCCGGGCCCCCTGCCTCGAGGGGGTCCACCCATGACTACTGGTGGTCACCTTCCCCTGTGCTGTGGAGTCAAGGCACAGAGGAGTAGGTTAAGAGCTATTGACCAAATACCCCGGACACTCAACATACTACAGTGGAATGCCGAAGGAGTTTACAAGAAGAAAGAGTCCCTAACACAGCGTCTTCATAAAGATAAAATAGATGTGGCATGCATTCAAGAGACACACCTCAATGCCAATCGCAAATTCTCAGTCAGAGGATATCAGGCCACCCGTTTCGACCGCGAAGGACACAAAGGAGGAGTTGTAATACTTACACGAAATACAATACCTTGCAGCGAAGTATCTGTGATCTCTGACAACCAAACAGAAATTATAGGTGTTGATAAAGGACGTGAAAATAAGAATCTACAATCTGTATAGCCCAGCAGATAAGGACCTTACACTCTCAAACATGAAAATAACTGGCACAAACTGCATTATTGTCGGAGACTTTAATAGCCGTTCAGATAGATGGGGATACCCAGATACTGACAAAAGAGGAAATGAATTGGAGGACTGGGAAATAGACTCAAATCTCCATCTACTCAACAAAGCGGATGACACACCGAGCTTCTACTCCAGAAGATGGCTTACCACTTCTACTCCAGACTTAGCATTCTGCACAGAAGACATCCTCCACAAAATCGATCGCCATGTGCTGGACCAATTAGCAGGTAGTGACCACAGACCAATCAAGCTTGTAATGAATATGGAGTATGTCCCACAGGAGCAAAAGCCTTTGCCCCGTTGGAATTACAAACGAGCAGACTGGGACAGATTTGCCATACTAACAGACAAATATTGTGAAAACATAAATACACGATATGGCAACATGAAGCAAATGGTGGAAAGTCTAAACATAGCGATAATACAGGCAGCCACTGAGTCTATTCCAAGAGGAGCGAGGAAAAATTACAAACCATACTGGACTGAAGAACTACAAAGTTTAGAGGACAGAGTTGAAGATGCCAGGAAGACAGCAGAGAGAGAACAAACAATTGAAGCGAACATCTCTCTCAAAGCCATCTCAGCAAAATATAAAAGAACAGTAAATCAAACAACAAGAGATTGTTGGAGGGAAAAAACAGAAAACCTGAATTTTGACAGGGATGGAAACAAGCTTTGGAAACTAGTGAAAGCCATGAACAATGAAGGACCTAGAAACAAACAAATAACAATTAAACAAGGAAATGCCTTGCTTACAGGAAAAAAAGGCTGCAAATGCACTAATGGAACACTATGCAAATGCAAACCACATTGATATTACAACCGAACAGAAGAAAGCAATCAAAGACAAACAGATACATCATAGAAATACAGAGACAGCAGCAGAATATATGATGGCAAATCTAACAATGGAAGAAATGGAACAGGCAATGAACACCCTAAAAAAGAAGAAATCACCAGGAAAGGATGGAATCACAAATGAAATGCTAATAGGACTAAGCACCAAGGCAAAAAAGAAACTACTAGCAGTCCTAAATAACAGCTGGAAGAGAGGAATAGTCCCACAGGCATGGAAGGAAGCTATACTAATACCAGTCCCAAAGAAAGGAAAAGACCTGGAAGAACCAAATGGCTATCGACCTATCAGTCTACTTAGCTGTGTAGGAAAATTAATGGAACGCATTATCAATGGCAGGCTAACATGGCATCTGGAAGAAAACAAACTCTTAACACCACACCAAGCAGGATTCAGAAAGTACAGATCCACTGAAGATCAAATAACCTATATAGCTCAGGAAATAGAGGATGCCTTCCAAGAGAAAAAGCACACACTAGCAGTCTGGATAGATTTAGAAAAAGCATTTGATAAAGTATGGAAGGAAGGACTGAAAGTAAAACTGCAAAAAATGCATGTTTGTGGAAAAATGTATAAATGGATCAGCCACTACCTTGAGAACAGAACTGCCAGGACAAAAAGTACAAGGACAAACAAGCAAAATGATGCTGTTGGAGCAAGGTGTCCCCCAAGGAGGAGTTCTTTCACCAACATTATTCCTGGCATATATAAATGACATCACGGAAAATTTTCCAGCCAGAGTACACACATCCTCCTTTGCAGATGACCTAGCCACATGGACATCTGAAGAATATATTAGTACAGCTAACAGCAGAATACAGCAAGCCTTATTAGCGCTAGAGGACTGGTCAAAATCATGGCTAGTGAAGATAAGTGAGGAGAAAACAACATGCACAGTGTTCTCCCTCTCAAATAAAACTCAGCAACCTAAGCTGGTATTGAATGGAAAAATATTGAGCCATGAAGAAAATCCAAACTATCTAGGAGTCACCTTTGATCGTCGCCTGACATGGAAGACACAGGTTGAGAAAAATCGAACAAGAGCAAGGCAGAGAATGGCAATCATGAAAAAGCTTGCTGGTACAATGTGGGGAGCAGATGAGAAAGTTCTCAAGAAGTTATATACTGGAAGGGTGAGGCCAGTACTGGAATATGGCATTGCAGCTTGGGCAACAGCAGCTAAGTCAAACTTTAACAAAATAAGTAGAGTCCAAAACCAAGGAATGCGAATCATAACTGGAAGCCTGAAGACAACGCCTATTAATGAACTAGAAAAGATCATTTGTTTACAACCAATGCAGGATAGAAGAGATAGCAGAGCCCAGCAACAAGCAGAAAAATTTAGAAGATTGACAGACCACCCTATGTATAAAAGGTTTAGTGGTTTTGGAAAGGGAAGACTGAAACGTAGCAACTTTGTAGAAACTGCAAAACGAAAGATTAGGGCAGATCCTATACTTAACTTACTTGGTGTGATGAAGCTGGGGCAATGGTCAACCCAACAAAGGCAACAGTGACTTGGTTCTCGTTGAATAATCATATTGTCAACACTCCAACACCAACTGTAATGCTGTGTTCAGAGACGGTGGAAAGAACGCAGGCAATGAATTACCTGGGGATACGGTTTGATCGAAGCCTTGCTTATAATGTGCACATAGACCAGGTGATAACAAAGGCCAAGCGGGGTTTGGCAGCGATGCGGGTGATGGCGGCAGCAAACTGTGAGCAGCGCCATCTATGTCTTCTGTACGAGGGGTTGGTCATGTCTGTTTTGGAGTATGCAATGGCAATCCTGACTCTCAGCCATAAGCAGATAGAACGGATGGAAAGGATACAGAATGAAGCTATGCGCATTATTCTTGGATGTACAAGAGATACAGCATGCAGGGCGATGCGCTACCTTCTTGGGTTTCCAACCATTGAAGAGAGAATACAAGATTGCAGGGCACGCGCCTACCTCAGAATTAACGCAAACACACAACATCCACTGCATAGTGAAATTAGGAAGGTGAAGGGCAGCAGGTTAAAAAGAGGACGGTCGTGGATGGGTCAAGCCGAAGACATTCTTCAACAGGTGTGTTCACTTGAGGACTTAGAACCTGGCGAGGAGTGGGTGCAAGTGCCAACAGACTTCTGCACATCCTTTTCAGTTTGCATCCAACTTGACAGAAAATGCAGACAAGAAAATCCGGCTGCTGTTGAGGCTGAAGTACAAGCGTTGATTTTCGAGAATTCGCTAGATGGTGACGCTGTCATCTACACAGATGGGTCGGTCGTCCGACATGTGAGAAGCTCATGGGCCTTTACAGCTCGGGCCGGAGGGAGAATTGTGAAGGAGGACTCTGGTGCTTTTACTGAAACCACAAGTAGCCTGACCATGGAAGTCATGGCAGTAAGTAAATCAATAACATGGCTCGAGACACAGACATTCACTAGGGCTTGTTTCCTTAGCGACTCAATGAACATGATCAAGAGGATAGAGGAGGGATCGATCCGAAGAGAATGGTTGCTGCCTCTGGAGCGGTCTCGACTGGCAAAGATTAGTTTCATCTTCGTGCCAGGGCATGCGGGAGTACAAGGAAATGAGCGGACTGACAAGCTCGCAGGTGAGGCTACTGTGGAGGGCGGACGCGCCATGGACCAAGCCGACATTCTGAATGCTATACGAGAAGTAAGACTTTTGCGAGAACCAAGTGATGACTGTGAATCTACAACAATGGCCAGACTGCGAGAGCAGCAAATTAAAAGAGGTGTGGCCAAACAAGAACACTACGCAGGAAGCCAAAGAAGATTGATAAACCAACACAGAACTGGCGTCGTTAGCCGCTACACGCTGCGGGATTTGCTGAGGAGGGGATCCGAGCACTTATGGACTGAATGGTTCGATGTGCAATGAGGATGATCTGTCGACTAACTAACTAACTAACTAACTAACTATACTTAACATATCAACAGTCGAACCCATTTACAATGCACACAAGTTCCCAGCTTGGAGACAGCAGCAACTGCCTGAGATGATAGAAAACATTCCTGGTATTGAGAAAAAGAACACTCAGCATGAAACCGAAAGAAGAGAAATAACCCTAAACTACATAAAAGAACATTACCCAAGCAGCAATTGGACCCATGCATATACAGATGGATCAGCCAAAAATTCAATAGAGAATGGAGGAGGAGGAATTCTCCTAAATTTAAAAAATGGAGTGAAAAAAACACATTCAATGGCAACTGGAAAGTTTTCAAGTAACTTCAAAGCTTAGGTAGAGGCTCTGAAAACTGCAGCAGAAATGCTCTTGATGGAGGAAAATAAAGAGAAGCAAATAGCTATCTTCACAGATGCAAAGTCAGCTGTCTCAATACTGAAGAGCAATAATAGCACATAAATAGCTGACCTAAGAGCAGCACTCCATGGTCTATGCCAGAAATCCAAAAAAGTTGTAATACAGTGGATCCCATCACATTGCAGTATACCTGGAAATGAAGAGGCTGACAGACTGGCAAAAGAGGGCGGACGACTACCACAGCCTGACATAGACATAACCTATAACGAGACAAAGAGGTTGATAAAAAGCACCTATAGAACCAAATGGGAATCAGAGCATCCAGGTCACCAGAAGGATGATGCATATTACAAACTCGACCGAAGAGAACAAGTAGCAATCTTCAGACTCCGCACAGGACATAACAGACTGAAATACCACTTGTTCAATAAACTAAAGATAGGAGATACCGATGAATGCAATTGTGGAACTGGTAAAATGACAGCTAAACATTTGCTGCAGGAGTGCCCAATATATGCAGAACAGAGAAAGATATTTTGGCCCACACCTGCTTCATTTGAGGACAAGCTCTATGGAGATATCAACAAGCTCAAGTTGACTGCAGCTTACTTTAACTACATTCAGGTTGACATTTAAAGGTGCATGAAGAAGTATTTAGACTGCCGCACTTCATACCACAGGTATGTCGGTTACAAAAGCGCCCCAGAGGCATGAAATGGAATATTGCTTGGATAGCAAATCCATTACGTGGAAAGTCCGAACCAAAAGCTCACTGTGTGGGCTTCATAAAAGGTGGAAAAAGTGTCCTAGTGGCACGAAATGGAATATTGCTTGGATAGCAAATCCATTATGTGGAAAGTCCGAATCGAAAGCTCACTGTGTGGATGTCATCTGCAGACTGCATACTTCTGGTTTCCGGAAGAACAGCCTATGGTGAACGGAAGGCCCAATATACGGAAGTGAGGCTAAGCAGCCATGTGCAGGACGTGACGATTCCTTGGGTGAGCCCAGTACCAGAGCGCTGTGTGTCGGCTCTGCAAGTATGGAAGCCTCCTTGGATGGCGGGGAATGCCCATGGTCTGCCCCTGCCTTCCCTTGAGGGCTGACCAGGATGTCTTTGGCTGTTCTATATGGGCCAGCTGGGATGGGGGATAACACCACAACAGTGAGAGCCAAACGTCCTAAGAAACCCCCGGGAAGGTTAACCTAACGGCGCAAGAACGCAGCTCTGCTGTAAACAGGCACAACGCAATCACGTCCGGAAAAAAACTCCGGATGAACGAAGAAGAAGAAGAAGATCCTATGGTATCAGCTTAATAAACTACCACTGGAAATAGAACATGCTGTGAATTTAGAGTCAAAGTCACTTGATGAAGAATCATTTATACCACCAGAGACATTATCAGAGACCATCTAAGATACTTACAGCACAGCTCTAGCCCAGATTAACACCAATGGAGAAATTGTATCTCATCATCTCCAGTCTCAGAACTGCTGTGCTGGGAATGGTAGCACCATGGAGCCAACGATAGATGGCATAGAGTTAAACCATCTGAATGAGCTGGAGCTACATCTAACAGAAACACTCTAATATTCAGGAGGAAAATATGAGTACATTTTTCCGAGATATTAATACTAAGAAATGACTTGCTGGAATTTAATATCTAAATGAAAAACACAACTTGTGTTTGAAAAGTATTGCCATTGTAATAAAGATTGTTCAATGAATATGAGAGCAATGCAGTTTTCTTAAAAAATAAATAAAAGAAATTTGTAGACAAGGTGTCTGCTTGTAATGCCCTTTACCTCACAATGGAGCAAAGACATCAACTAACTCATGCCTAACTCTCTTATCCTTTCCTGTCTCTTGTGGTTATTTCTGTGTCTTTCCCATATCACCCATCTCGGTCTCCAACTGTCTTCTCCGTGTGTGTGTGTGTGTGTATGTGTGTGTGCGTGCGTGCGTGCGTGCGTGCGTGCGTACGTGTGTGTGTGTGTGTGTTGTTTTTGGTTTCCCTACATTTATTTAGTCTTACAGATTCCATAGGAAGTAATGTCTAATTACACTGTTATTATCTGGTAACATGCTCGGCTGTTGGTTTAGTCCACTGTGCATAGTGGTGAGGCAGAGAGACAAAGCATAGGCATGTGTTTATTCAGTTATGCCCTTGTACTGAGGCAAAGAATGGTGATCTGTCTCTGCTTGACATGTGTCTGGTCCTTGTCATTAGTTTCAGTTTGCGTCTATCTTCTTCTTCTTCTTCTTCTTCTTCTTCTTCTTCTTCTTCTTCTTCTTCTTCTTCTTCTTCTTCTTCTTCTGCGTTCATCCGGATTTTTTTTCCGGACGTGACTGCATTGTGCCTGTTTAGGCCGACACATCCGACTTCTGCGGGCATTTGTTGACCGGGTTAACCTTCCCGGGGTTGCGTCTATCTGATAGTCTGGATTGCTGACTTGTTCTCAGATTATGAGACTTCTTTATCTTCTTGATTTTATATTTTTCTGATAGTCTGGATTGCTGGCTTGTTCTCAGATTACGAGACTTCTTTATTTTCTTGATCACATTCTCGCCTCTTTTATGCATGGTGGATTTATATGCAATGCAAACATGTAAGCCTTGATAGTTAGTATTTTAGTAAACATCAGCATAATGATAGTTTTCTTTTTAATTGTTAAAAACAAATTGTTTAATTGTTACAAAATATCTGCGTTGTATCTACCTTTGTTTTGTTTGTGTTTTCTTGTTACGTTTACATTCACTAGTTTGCCATTGCTTTCTGAACAACTGGCGCTCATGCCATTGTATGAAAACTAGAGCAATACTGTCTGCTTCCAAATATCCCGCAGCTGTGTTTTGACCGCTGTATGCAGGATTATCAGTTGCGTCTATAACCCCTCTCCCACAGCATCAACTTAGATACAGTAAAACAGTGAGTTCCTGTACAGTCTGTCACAGCATCAACTTAGATACAGTAAAACAGTGAGTTCCTGTAAAGTTAGAAATCAATCACATAAAATAGACCCTCCCCCCCTTTTGTTCAGAAGGACGATATATCGCCACACAAGGGTCATCGTCTTATTTGTTTTGTTTCGCGGTATCTTCCACAATTTTAAAGCTCATTGAACGGAAATTTACTGTTTGATTGTGCACCAAGTTTGGTGGAAACCTACGCTTTGTTTTTCACTGAACCAATTAATAATAATACACGTGTGTAGTTTATTTTGCAGTTGCTTGAGTCCACCTGCAGGTTTCTAAACCACATTTAAAGTCAGAGCTAAACATTCTTACAAGTGGAAATCTGCGTGGCCGAATGGGTAAGATCGCTCGCTCTTAAACATCCGGTGTGCTGACGCCGAGGTAGCGGGTTCAACTCCTACATTAGTCAGTTGAATTAAAATGTTGACTTCTCGTCCTTGACTTGAACTCAGTACTCTGTCTTCGGCGCACATGAAGTTTAAGCGCGAGCGCTTAACCCTTTCAGTTATGTCGACCCACACTTATAATGATGTTTATAGTAGTAGTAGTAGTAGTAGTAGTAGTAGTAGTAGTAGTAGTAGTAGTAGTAGTAGTAGTAGTAGTAGTGGTGGTGGTGATGATGATGATAATGTATTTTTCTCAAGGTTAAAAAAAATATATTAATAAAAGTATTTACCTTCGGTTCAACTTGCCCATCGACCTCTGCTAGCGAGAAGTGTAGTACACACTGACAGGGAACTATATTTCTACATGCAAGTACATGCATCATTGGGTAAACCACGTGACAGTAACTACTGCGCGTTCTTGAGTCAGCGTATAGTTTCGGTAATTTCTCCCGTAACAAGGTTTACAATTTTTTCCCTAAAGATTCACTTAATACACAGACATGAGATCAGCATGACCAACTGGGTAAGAGGGCTTGCTCGTAAACATCCGGTATGCTGATGCCGAGGTAACGGGTTCAACCCCTACACCAATCACTTGGGCTAAAGTGTTGACTTCTCGTCCTGGACTTGGGGGAGTAAATTACAAGTACCTCAGAAGTCGGAGTGAGTTTGCCTGATGGTGAGGGACACTGGTAATGGGGAAAGCTAATCTGCACGCACAAATCCGGGACCCTTGAGGGTAGCAAAGAATACCAGCGCACTGTAATCTGGCATGCATGTCGTAAGAAGCGACGAGGAAAGGTTGGGTCTGGGACTGGCTTCCCCATATCGGAGAAAAATAAACTGCAAAATTCCAGCAACAAGTCGAAATAGAAAGACAGAACAATAACCAAGTCAACCCAGAGAGGGAAGGAGCCTCTTCTAGAAGAGGTATGGCGCCATGCGGTGAAGGCCACAAGGAGTCAGATCGCCAGTTTCCTTTGTTTCTCGCAATGAACAGGCTGATAAGCTGGTAGGAAATGCACCACTTGGTGGTAGATTGCCTATGGCCAAGGGGGAGGTGGTCATGCGTTTGTGGGACGGGGAAGGTGGGGGAACAGACTGAGAACCCGTATGTGGAAAGAATGAGATTGCGGGGGATCAATACAGGTTCTGGAAAAATTTCAAAACTCAGAGGGGAAACCAGGAGAACTTTAAATCAGATAGCGGTGGGAACGATTCATAGTATGACTCTTCGCTGGCTGTTGAACGAGGGGACGGAGCATGTATGGGAATGTCCTGAGTGCAATGATGTCGGTTCTTAACTCAACTTAACTCGCAATAAAACCAAATATGAGTTATGAGTAACGTGTGTGTGTGTGTGTGTGTGTGTGTGTGTGAGTGAGTGAGAGAGTGTGTGTGAGAGTGTTAAACCCTACTTGACACGCCCGTCAACACTTCACATCAGTTTCTTTAGAATCTTCTTCTTCTTCTTCTGCGTTCATCCGGAGTTTTTTTTTCGGACGTGATTGCGTTGTGCCTGTTTACAGCAGAGCTGCGTTCTTGCGCCGTTAGGCCGACACATCCGACTTCTGCGGGCATTTGTTGACCGGGTTAATCTTCCCGGGGCTTTAGAATCAACACCCCACATTTTAAACTACCACGCACGAGAAAACGAAAATGAAATAGCGACACATCCAAACCTTTCTGGGTTTTCCAAACAAGAGATATTCGTACTTCAACTTTCACTTTCAATACAACAATGGGGGACAAAAACCAAGTGTATATTTATACCAATGATATCATGTTCAACCATATTGTATTATATAATTTCGATCTCTTCGCTTTAGTTAGTTTAATTAGTCAGAAAATAAGTCAGTCAGGTTAGTTAGTTAGGTATTAGTTAGTTAGTTAGTTAGTTAGTTAGTTAGCTAGACCCACCTCCCCCCCACCTCCCCCCCCCCCCCAACGTATGCCACAGCGTCGGGCGGCTATAGTGCCAGTTCGTCATATTAAGCTTAATTATCGCCACCGGAGATACATCGAAGGAAGGGAGTCCGGACTCACATGCACGTACTCCGTTGCACGGTCCAAACTCCACTTCACTAAGCCACTCACACTTGAGTCATAAGCAAATAGGAGAATACACTTTTCATCCTAAAAAGTGTCCCGCCATCTTTCTCCAAGGGAGCTCACTCCAAGACGTCCAATCCTTCTCGATCCCACCAGCTCCGTCCATTCCCCCTCTCCTACAATTAATTTATGTCTCCACTTCTCATCTCTATGTGTTCTACTTTTTCCTCCATTTATTTAGCCTTGTGGCTTGCAGGCAAAGGCCTGTAGTTCTAACTCTCCAGGTGCACATTCCGGAAATGTTGTGTGTGTATGAAAGAATCACCAAAAAATCTAGAAGTAGACCATAAGCTTGACAAGAACGCAGTCACAAGTAACAACATGAACATTGTGGTTAAAGCCTTCGTTGGCACACACACAATAAAAACATTACTCACTCACTCACTCACTCACTCACTCTCACACACACTCTCTTACTCACACACACACACACTCACACACACACACACACACACACACACACACACACACACACACACACACACATTCTCAATAATCTTTTCATAAACCATATTCTTCAAACTTACCTGTCCACTAGGAGATGTAGTTTGGAGCTTCCCTACACGTCATGGTGACGTGTCTGATACTTTTCTGTGCTGTTCTTTCTCAAGCACTTGGTCTGGAGCAAACACCAACGACCAAAACTCTCCAATGCTTTCTGATATTTGGATGAATTTGGTGTTGCTATTGTTATTTGTTGCCCAGCATTTTAAGCACATCTAAATGCCTTTCTTGCCAATAATTACCTAATTTAGCCGTAATGTCTATATCCCACCTTTTGCGTTGATATGTCGCAAGACTTTTACTTTTCCTTTTCCTTACCGTTTTGATGAGTAAAATTGTAACACCTGGGCTTCTCATTCGCTTAAAGTTTCTTTACTTCTCTGTATATGATATTCTCAATATTCTTTAAAAAAAAACAACAACAACAACATATTCTCAAAATGATTTTCAACAACCATATTTGAATAACGAAGACACAAACAATAGATTGCGCGATTTATTGCCCGGCATATTTCGTTGCATCCCATCAGGTACATACTGCAGAATTCACACAACATAAGCTAAAGAAATTAGATAAATCCTTCAAGCTGAAGTAGTAGTAGTTGTTGTTTTGAATTTAAAAAACTATACTCTCAATATGCTATTTCAAAAACAACTTTCTCCTTGATCGGATTTCTTCAGTACAATAGGGTAACCAACAAAGCGGTGTCCAGAAAACTCACCAGAGTGAATCGCTGCTGAGGTCTGTTGTCCGTAGAGTGACCTTCATCTTCGTACCAGGGCATGCGGGAGTTGCGGGAAATGAACGAGGTGATAAACTTGCTTTCTCTGCGTCCCCTGCAGATGACCAGCCCATGGATCGTGCCGATGTTATTAACACCCTTAGAGAGATGTCGAGAGCAGAGGACTTTACCACCAGATAATCCCCATCGTTGCCTAAAATGAGGAACTTGGAAGTAAGAATTGTCATGGCGAGACATGAGAGGCACATCGGGATAATAAGGAGCCTCTTCAACCAACACAGAACTGGCACTATTAGCCGCCGGACGCCGCTGCATATGTTGGGGGGGGGGGGGGGGGGGGTCTGAGCCCTTCTTCGCATTCCGAGCCATTGAGGTTCTTTGCTGCAGATACAAGCCGTCTCCATTCGTCTCTCTGGTTGACCTTCTCTTGCCAGTCGTTGATTCCAAGTGATTGTGGGTCTGTATGTATATTATCTACGGTCATTTATTTCTTGATTGTAAGCGAGTTTTGTTTCCTTATTATCTTCCATTCTTTCTATATGCCCAGCCATTGCAGTCTATTAGCCTTCATGATACCAGTGATTAGCGGGGACTTAAACAGATCATAAATGTCTTTGTTACTTCTTCTTTTCCACTCTCCACTTTGTGTATCCCTAATGGGCCCAAGGATGCGTCTTAAGACTTTGTTCTCAAATGTTTGTAACAAGGCTTCGTCTCCTTTAGTTGTACCCCAGATTTCAGAGCCTTACAGCACAACTGGTCTAATTAGTGTAACTATCTAACTAACTAATTTTTTTTCTAGTTAGTTGAAGTTGGAACCGCGACTAACTGACTAACTAACCCTATACCAAGTTGACTTACGAAGCAGCAGAAGAAGAAGAAGCAAGTAGTAGTACTAGTAGTCGTAGCAGCAGCAGCAGTAGCAGCCGCAACAACAACAACAACAACAGTAGTAGTAGCAGCAGCAGCAACAACAGCAGCAGCAGCAGCAGCAACGGCAGTAGTAGCTGCTAGTAGTAGAAACGCCACCATTATAGTCATGATTCACCACGGTTCAACCTCTTAGCTGTTATTTAGTTATTTACGGCCACAGTGAATGCTTTATCAATGTTTACGTGATTACTGGCAGGGAAAGTCCCATGTACTTTTCGGAATTTTCCAAATACAAGGAAGCTATGGCGGTTTCCAAGAAACCGTCTTTTCTTATCAATATATAGAGTTCCTTAGAAAGTGGCGTTTCAAATGAATAGTAGATGCAGCTGGCGTAGCCGAAAGGATAGAGGCACTCACTCTTAAACTACCGGTACGCTGATGGCGAGGTGCCAAAGACCCTCAAACACCCCCCCCCCCCTACACACACACACCAGTATCTCCCTCAGCGTGTAGCGACTGACAACACCGGTTCTGTGTTCGTTGACTATTCGTCTTCGGCTTCCGGCATGGCGGAACATATAAGGAGAAATGAGAAAACAGTACTTTCTGATCAGAAAACTGTCTGTGTCCTGTTCTTGTGAATGGATGTGAATATTGGACAATGAGGAACGAAACTGTCGGGGAAGGTGAAGTCAGCAGCGTTTTAGTCAAATGAAATCAGTTGGACCAAGAACCGACATCATAGCACTCGGTCTTTCCCATACGTGATCCGTGTTCATCTGCAACAGCCAGCGAAGAGTTCCAATACTAATGGTACCAGTAGCAGTCTGACTATGCTTCCGTCTGGCCTTTCTACGGAATTGTGAGTGCCAGCCAAATCCTCTGGTCACTCCCTACAACACCATTCTCTCTTAGCTGTGATATGTCTGTTCTTCTGCATTATACACATGATCCCAAAGTGCCCCGACCACATCTGCTTTATCATGCACCAATACCCCACCAAGTGGTACAGACCCAGCCAATCTGTCCGCCTACTCGTCTCCCACTACACAAGCATGTCTTGGGAAAATAATCCAGCAGATGCTCCCTAATTTTGTGTAGGCCTGCTACTCTACCCGAAGCATGCCTGTCTTCACCTGTCTCATTTTACTTTGTAAGTCAGTTACAATATGAGTGTGCTGTTTCTCCTCCAGCCGCGGAAATCCGCCGTGACTGCCTCCACCTCCATTTTCAGGCTAGATGTTGTGGCATCATATGCCAGGCTCTCCTGTACCAAATATTGTCCACAAACTTTTGCTACAAACTCCCGGGAACTTCTTTTACCTCATAGCACAGAGCCATCCATCTAGATGATTACATTGCCTGGTCGTGAACTGTCATGGATTAATTGTTGCACCTCGCATCCAGCACAACCTGTCGGGCAACCCCTGCATTACCGATCCTTTGTTATTATGACCCTGCACAATCTGACTTTTCCACTGGCATTCTGACCCACTCCTCTCCTCTCCCAATGTTCTCAAGCATGCACACTTCTCTGATTGTGTCCTCTGCCTGAGCCATCCACCATTTCTCATGATCAGTCTGTGGCACTTAAGAGAGTCTGGGTTCTCAACCTTTTGTCGCCCATGCACCCCTTCACCATATGTTCAGAATGTCACCCCCCCCCCCTTCTTTTCGTATTTTCTCCCTATAAATTCCCCCGCCCCTACACAGTATACGTAAAAATGGAAGCTACATTTAATAACACATACTAGAACAAGTCTAGACGTCTACATAAAACGTGATTTGCAGGTCTACTTACGTTACAAAACGAATTTCTGAAGAGCTAGAAGGACAGAATCATAAAGTATGGGGTGGGGGGGGGGGGGGTAATCAAGTAATTGGTTCTTGTATTAACGCGATCTTGAAATAATCTTAACCCCCCCCCCCCCCCACCGGAAACCCTAAATCCCCCCCCCCCCCGGTGGGGAGGGGGAATTCCCCACCAGTTGAGAACCACTGGTCTAGGGCTTCATGCAGGGGGTGCTCCTTGTCTGTAGCCACTCTGAGACATGATTTAGCCCGCAGCACCTTGAGCCTGTCTGCAATCGTTGGTACAATTAGCTCTGTCTGAGAAGGTACTAACCAATAGAAGTAAATAAAAGCAGAGAAAGATAAATGTGGAACGCTTATATAGCTGAGGCAACAAATAATAAGCTAGGCAACATTAACTTCATCAGCATACCAGAGCCGTTGTCTGCTCTAGACCAGCCACCTGAAGTAGTAGTAGCAGCAGCAGCAGCAGCAGCAGTAGTAGTAGTAGTAGTAGTAGTAGTAGTAGTAGCAGTAGTAGTAGCAGCAGTAGCATCAGCAGCAACAGTTGTATTAGTAGTAGTAGTAGTAGTAGTAGTAGTAGTAGTAGTAGTAGTAGTAGTAGTAGTAGTAGTAGTAGTAGTAGTAGTAGTAGTAGTAGTAGTAGTAGTAGTAGTAGTAGTAGTAGAAGAAGAAGAAGAAGAAGAAGAAGAAGAAGAAGAAGAAGAAGAAGAAGAAGAAGAAGAAGAAGAGGGAAAGAAAAAGAAGAAGAAGAATTATGGTAGGTTTTCTTTGTGCGTTGACCTTATTTAACGACCCCACACATTGAACGGGAAATCCGGGCCTTAATTTTTACAACAATTAACTGCTTATTATCATTGAGTGGATGCGGACGGAACGAGAAAGGGAATCTATAGACATTCCTAATCTCATAATCCGGTCGGCAGCAAACACTGCCATAGTCCCGTAAGTTTGAAAAGAGCCAGAATATTCGGGTATGAAGATAAAGCGGCACTTTTTCTATAATTTAAGATATTCATACACTGTTTACATTCTACGGAGTGTATATAGCGAGGTAAGATTCAATAGTGAGCGATTCATTGGCGGATCCGTTGTTGTCCTTTAACTTGAACTAGTTTGAGGCGTCTACTCAGTTGCTGAGTTATTCATGGGCGGATCTTTAGGCTGGTGGCCATACAAAGTGATCTTTGTTATGATGAGTCTGTGAGCTGCAAACTCTTGTGAGCACCCGTGTTATAAATACACTATAGTATTTGTATGTCTGTTCTTGTTTTTGTTTGTGTTTGTCACTAGCAGCCAATGCATGTTGGGGTTGACGTCCCGTAAAGAACATGCAACTAACTGTTACCATGCACAAAGAGAACAATCGTTGTTGATTTTACATCTCATGTTGATAGACTGTTAAGAATCTTCTCTCATTGTTTTCCTATATCTCTTCTTCCATATTCAGACAATGTCAGTGATTATGTATTGGGTATTTCCGCCAAATTGTTATTCATTTATTCACTTCACATGAAGTGAAGGGTCAAGCCGTTTGACTCGTGCTCCGAAGGTTGTGGGTTCGATTCCGGGCCGCGCCCTTCGGTTTACGAGTTAAATGTTTCGCGCTGCGGAAAGAGACCGAGCCATATGGGATAAAACCCGGTGCAATGAAGTCGACCCTGTCGACTTTTTTCCCCACTTCATATGATATATAACTCTGTAGTATGCACCTTGACGAGATGCAGTGAAAAATATCAGGAAAGAAATCATGAAATATACAGAGTGTTTGTAAAGTCTCACTACACTTTGTATGTATAATAAGTTTGACAAATGAAGTACATTATGTCATTAAAAAATGTGCTAAAAATTCATTAAATTAGTTACAATAGTCAATGCTACGGTCTAACACTGTTTTTGGGGAAGCTAGACAGTACCAATGAAATATTCATTATAACAGATGTTGGAAGTGTCCACCACGGGCCGCAAGACATGACTGTACACGTCTCTTCATATTGTCAAATACCTTCTGCAGCGTGTCTGTTGTTATTTCTTGAATGTTAATTATAATTGCTTCTTTCAGGTCCTCAATTGTGTGTACATTATTTTTGTAAACATTTTCTTTCAAGAAACCCCATAGAATTACTCCAGCAGTTGATAGCCATTCGCCTCATATTGCTTCTCGATGGACCGTGGAGCACATTTTTTGATGACGTCATGTACTTCATTTTTCAAACTTGATCTACATACAAAATGTAGTGAGAATTTATAAACACTTAGTATTATTTACCATTGGAATTAGATATAATCATACACGGGATGTTAATGAAACCCGTGTCCAAGCCACAACAAGGATATGGATGATAACCTTTATATTTATAATTTCGTGTCATGTTTTTCATGTGAGGAGCGGCTGACCTACTCACTAAGAATGCCGGGTTCTTCATCGGGTGAGCCGGCTTTGAATCCTGGGTAAGGTGTGTATTTTTCTGTCGGGGATCAAGGAAATCCCTAACCTGCACAGTTCGCGACGACTGCACTAGCCATGCGGCCTTTATTTCTCAAGCTCAAGACCCCCCCCCCCACCCCCCCGTCCTATACCCAAGGTACTATAGGCAGTAGATGACAATTTTCCATGTACAGTCAAACCTCAGTTTTCGTCCATAATCCGTCCGAAAACAATACGCGAAACCCGAAACCGACAAAAACCGAGGCAATTATTTCCATTGAATCAATGTAAATCCAATTAATTCGTTCTAGACACTCCAAAATACACACACACACACACACACACACACAAACACATTTTTATAGAGAATAAATATAGTGTTTAATACAATTTTTCCTCCCCCGATGTGTCTCCACCTTGCCGTGGTGGGGGAGCTTGCGTGTCCCATCGACCCCATGTGCTTGCCGATTGGTGAAAACTACATATCGGACGGCTCGTGGGATAGGGACCAGACTAAGAGAGACACAACCTGCTGCTCTGCAGGTAAGACTGAGGCTGGCAGTCAAAATCAGGCAAACGATCCCTAAATCTCAGTCCGGGCATAACCTCTAAGGTTCCCATCCGAGGTGTATGGCTGAACGTCTCTAAGCCATATAAACTCTCGGAAGTGAGAGCCTGGCCGACACAAACCTACATCAAAATTGTGATGATGTGCTGACAACGCTACATGCTCAGCGCAGATTCGTTCGATGGCTCTTAGCTGGGGGATATGAGGTATCCCCGGATGAAAGGGCCTGACCGTTACTCGCCCACAGACGCACGGAGGTAAGGTGCTGAGCCGGCAGCACATGTAGCCTACCTGTAGCGAAACGCCAGTGGTCCATGTCCTTATGCATTCTTTTATTTTGGGTAGACAGGGGGGAACGGCTTTCGGAAGCTCTCAGTTCTCTTGTTCTCTCAAATCTCCATGAAAGATGGTTCTTTGGGTTATCTTCCTATCACAATCTTTACATGGAGTGGAGCAAGTAGCCAATGTCTTTCACATCGGGTAAACCCGATGGAGCGCCTTGCGCCAAATGAGCGCTGGTGCGGCTGCTAAGCAATTCATGGCCGTGTACACACCTACCGTTGGATAGTGGCATCTTGTCAAGTCGATTTGAAGATTGGGACAGAGATGCAACCTCCTACTGAAGTGGTGAAGAAAGGGTCCTCTTCTATGGGAAGTGACTATGTCTTCGAAGGGACATTATCACCGGTGCTTCTAGGCTAACGTAAATATGTCCAACGAGGCCAACTCAAGGCAAGGTGCAGGTCTTGAAGCAAGGACATTTTGTATGACTGGTGCATTGCCGGTTTTGTTTTAACAACATACGCCTGAGAGCAGTTGTTGTCCGGAGGGAGCCTAAGAGTGATTTTCTGGCATACCCATTTTATCCCGGACATTAAAAGGACCCAACCATTATCCTTCACAAACACCTCACCTTATCGGCAACACTAAAGCTTTTCATAGGTCAGTGAAGACCTAGTGCCGAACTAATTCAGATGACAATGAACAGAAGTCCTCAACACACCAGTCGCTTGGATTCTACAAAAGCCGGTTGAACCTACACCCAGTTGTTGGAGAAGGAAGGAGATTCGGACATCTTTGGTGAGAAGTGTGTGGACAGATCAGACAGTATCTGAAGCTGGATCTGTGACTGTGGCGACTTGAGGCTCTGTGTTAGAATTTATCAGTGTAGTGTCTGTGTAGATCTATCTGTTTATCTGCCTTTATGTGTTCCTGTGCTGTTCTTGATTAGGTTAATAAAATTACTTCCAAGTTGTTCTGACGACTGCCATGTTATTTATGCGTCAGCCAGAAGAACACTGCAGGAAATAGGTCCCTAGGTCGAAAGGAAGCGTGACAGTGTGTCCAGGGAAAACGGAGGAGGGTTGGCAGGTAAAGACCTATCTAAGCCAGGGCTATAGAAGATATTTGAAATATTGTGACCGGGCTATTTGGGACCCTCCACGTAGCTTGTTACAATTTCTGGGGGCTCGTCCCGGGATATTTGTAATCCTGGTGAAGTTCTGGCTGATTTAGTGATAGGGGACAGATATCCTTGTTTTCTATTAATAGGTTCTGCCTACCGTGCCTGGCTATTGTCTATACTCTTCCTGACACAGACTGACCGACATACGACGTGTTGTGGTCGTGTAATGTAACTTGTTGTGTAATTGTGAGAAAAATTTTATTAGACAATTACCTCTTCCCTTACCCTCTGAGTTTAAGATGGCATCAGCTGGGTTTAATGTCGCTGACGTACAGGCTACAGGGCGTGAGATGGGATATGATGGAGCGGAGTTACAGAAATATGTGCGGGAAGTGGAAAGAGACTACAGACAGGATGTGCGCGAAGCCAAGAGGATTGAGGCGGAGGCTGAGGCTAAGAGGATGGAGGCTGAGGCCAAGAGGATTGAGGCGGAGGCTGAGGCTAAGAGGATGGAGGCTGAGGCCAAGAGGATTGAGATGGAGGCTGAGGCTAGGAAGATGGAGGCCGAGCAGGCAGTCAGAGACCATGAGTTCCGTATGAGAGAGTTGGAGCTGAAAGCTCAAACTGCCAAGGAAAGAGACGGTGCAGTGGGAGACGCAGTTCTCCCTGACTCAACAACTTCTGGTGGCGGTCCATGCCAGGCAATGAAGTTCCCTTTGCTCCCGTTCGATGAACACAAAGATAAGATCGACCAGTATCTTCACAGATTTCGGTCGATGGCTTTGGCTATGGGATTGGAGCGAGGGAAATGGAACTTGAAACTCTCACAGGGCCTGAGGGGGACCGCATACGAGGTCTATTCTAGGTTGCCACCTGGTATGGAGAATGACTATGAAGCTCTGGAGAAAGCACTGTTGAAAAGGTTTCAGATGACAGCTCATACTTATCGACAACAGTTCAGAAAGTCGAAGAGAGAGCCAGGAGAGATGTTCGCAGCCTACAGTGTCAGATTGAAGTCTTACCTTTTGAAGTGGATGTCTTTAGCTGGATTTGCTAACGACTATGAAAGTTTGGAAGAATTGGTGGTCGTGGACCAAATGAAGAGAATGATGCCTAAGCCATTGCAAACCTTTTTGCTTGAAAATGGGGCAGAAAGGTTAGAGCTAGTCAACACGTTGGCTGAAAGGTATGTGCTAGCTCATGGGGATAATGGGGAATTGTCACAACCCAATCCCCGACCACCAGACACATGGTCTGGAAAGAAGAAGAACCCTAAAACAGCTCACACCAAGAAGGAGGATCCTTTCGATAAAGTTCCTAGTAAGAAACCCTCTGGTAAGAGTCCACCTGGATCTCCTAAAAGAAAGTGGAGTGAAAAGTGGTGCGCCTATTGCAAATCTCCCACACACAATACGGTAGATTGCCGGCGTAAACAGAAAGACTCTCACTATGCTGCTTGTCTTGTAGAAACCGGGGAAGGGTCTCACAAGGAGGTAGAAGGGAGGGATCTTGGGACCAAAGATTTAGAAAAACCACCAGTAGTAGAAACGGTACTTGTGAACGGTCAACCAGTTGAGTGTCTCTACGACACAGGTCTGCAGTTTGAGGCTGTAATTTCATCACATTTAGTGAGCCCAGAGCAGCTAACCGGGGAATCTATTGAGATTCAAACGGCGACAAAGAGTGCGGTAGCGATGTCTCTTCCAATTGCGAAGGTGGACATCAAATCAAAATATGTTACCGGCACTATACAGGCAGCCGTTCTGCTAGATCCTATCTTCCCAATGATCTTGGGTTGTCGCTACGTCTTTCTAGGGATTCCAACCGAACCCATGTACGTAGGGGCAATGCAAACCAGATCTCAATTGGAGGATGAGCAGACGCCGGCCTTGATTGTGAATCCCTTGCCTGGGGAGTTACGAGCTGCTCAAAGCCAGGATGCTACTTTGCAACCTTGCTTCAACCAGTTGCCAAAAGGTTCTGACCCACCAAGACGGGGTCAGTATTATATGAAGAATCGGTTACTGTACCGGAGAGCCGGAATGGAGGATCACCAGCATGGACAGCTGGTGGTTCCTAAGGCTTATCGGGAACAGCTTCTTCATGTGGGACACACCATTTCTTTCAGTGGACATATGGGTGTCGGGGCAACTCTCCAGCGCATTTCCTGCCATTACTACTGGCCAGGGATGACTGGAGACGTGCGTAGGTACGTCAAGTCGTGCCCAGAGTGCCAGCGTGTGGCACCAAAACACTGGACAGCTCCGGTAGTCCTGGGAGACATGCCTATTATGAACTCTCCTTTCGAGAGAGTTGCCATCGATCTTGTTGGTCCTCTTCCTAGGACTAGGAAGAGGAATAAGTACATTCTCACGATGGTGGATTGCTGTTCCATGTGGGGCGAGGCGATACTTTTGGCCACAATCGACTCTAAGCGAGTGGCTGATGCACTGATGGAGACCTTTACTAGGTTGGGATTTCCCAACCAGATCCTAACGGACAATGGGTCTCAGTTCTGTGGTAAACTGATGGAAGAAGTCTTTCGTATCTTCCAGACCAACCACATTCACACAAGCCCGTATCACCCTCAGTCTAATGGGCAAGTAGAGAGGTTTAATGGTACCTTGATGACCATGCTTCGGAAGCTGGCACAAGAGAAACCAGACAGATGGGATGAGTATATCTCAGCCGCCTTGTTCGCCTATCGGGAGGTTCCCCATGGGTCGACCGGGTTGCCACCAGCCACTCTACTATTCGGGAGGCCAATCAAGGGTCCCTTAGAAGCCTTATTGAGATGTTGGACAGAGGAAGAAACTTCCGAAGAAGTGGTATCCTCTTATAAATACGTCGAAGAGTTAAAGAAAAAACTCCAGACGGGTTGGGCTTTGGCAGCTCAGAATCTGAGAGCGGCCAGGAAGAGACACGCGGCCTACTACAATAGAAGGACGAAAGATAGGTCTCTTAAGGTGGGGGATCGGGTTCTGTTGTTACTTCCAGTAGGTTCCAATAAACTCGAGATTGGTTGGCAGGGGCCTTTCCCGGTAGAAAGGGTTGTCTCCCGCACCAACTATGCCATCCGGATCAGGGGGAAATCTAAAATCTTCCACATTAACCTTCTCAAAAAGTATGAAGAACGATCTGATGGTACTTCTCTCCCACTCATGACTATGGCGGTCGCGATGGAAACTGAATCGGGCGAAGAAACGGATAGGGGGTATCCATTACACCCTGGGGAAACCTATAGGGATGTACATATAAATCCTGATCTGTCGGCTGAAGAAACAGACCGTGTCATCCGTTTGTTGGAGTCCCATCAGCAGATTCTTACCGATCGGCCAGGGCGGACAGGGTTGGTCGAGTTTGATATGACTCTGACTACCCAAGACCCCGTTCGCCAGAAAATATATCCAGTGCCATTTTCGAAAGAGAAGGCCCTGGAAACTGAAATCCAGAAGCTTCTGGACGACGACATCATCACTCCTTCGACTTCTCCTTATAATGCCGGGGTTGTCTTGTTGAGGAAGCCAAGCGGGGAACACCGCTTATGTATTGATTACAGGCATTTAAATAGTTGTACGACATTCCAAGTTGAGCCGTTGCCAAACACAAATCAATTGTTTGCCAGATTAAATAGGGCAAAGTACTTCTCAAAAATTGATTTAAGCCGGGGATATTATCAGATCCCTGTGAAGCCTGAGGTTCGGCCCATGCTCGCTTTCAGTACTCCGAGTGGCCATTACGAATTTAAGGTGATGCCTTTTGGGCTGAGCAATGCGCCCAGTGTGTTCACTCGCATGATGAGAAAGTTATTAGACCCTTTAAGGGATCCCTCTGTCGTCTCGTTTATGGATGATATTCTCATCGCGTCTGACAATCTGAAGGATCACCTGAAATCCTTGGAAAAGATCTTCATAAGATTGAAAGAGGAGGGGTTAACCGCCCGTCCAGCCAAATGTATGATTGGATATCAATCCTTGGAATTTCTGGGACACACTATTACCCCAGGGGGACTGGTACCGGAAGAAAAAAAATATTGAGAAGGTCCGTCTCGCACCCCGTCCTAAATCCAAAAAGGATGTTAGGTCTTTCTTGTCTCTGTGTGGGTTTTACCAGAAATTCATTCCAAAGTTCAACGAAATTGGAGCGCCGTTAACCGAAACCCTGAAGAAAGGAGCGCCAGATCCTATAGTCTGGACCCCGAGCTGTGAAGAGGCTTATGGGAAGCTGAAACAGGCGTTGGTGGATAGGCCAGTCCTGCAACTCCCGAATTTGGAGAAAACGTTTGTTCTGAGAACCGACGCGAGTAACATAGGGATTGGAGCAACTCTGTTGCAGGAAGGGCGAGATAATCCTTCGGTGTTGTGTCCGGTGGCGTATGCCAGTAGAAAACTGTTACCCGCCGAACGGAATTATTCCACCGTCGAACGGGAATGTCTAGCTCTAGTGTGGGCGGTACAGAAATTTCAACCTTATCTGTATGGAGTCCAGTTCAAAGTGCAGTCCGACCATCAACCTCTGACGTTCTTGGCAACTTCTAAGAAACTGAACGCGAGGTTGATGAGATGGTCATTGCTCCTACAACCGTATCAGTTCACGGTCGAATACATCCCCGGAAGGGAGAATGTGGGAGCAGATTTTTTATCACGGCATCCTATGGTTGAATGTGAGGGTGGGGTCATTCGAACAGAACCACTGACAGTAGAAAGTTCGTAGGGTTCGACTTTCTTAAGAGGGGGCCTATGTAGCGAAACGCCAGTGGTCCATGTCCTTATGCATTCTTTTATTTTGGGTAGACAGGGGGGAACGGCTTTCGGAAGCTCTCAGTTCTCTTGTTCTCTCAAATCTCCATGAAAGATGGTTCTTTGGGTTATCTTCCTATCACAATCTTTACATGGAGCAAGTAGCCAATGTCTTTCACATCGGGTAAACCCGATGGAGCGCCTTGCGCCAAATGAGCGCTGGTGCGGCTGCTAAGCAATTCATGGCCGTGTACACACCTACCGTTGGATAGTGGCATCTTGTCAAGTCGATTTGAAGATTGGGACAGAGATGCAACCTCCTACTGAAGTGGTGAAGAAAGGGTCCTCTTCTATGGGAAGTGACTATGTCTTCGAAGGGACATTATCACCGGTGCTTCTAGGCTAACGTAAATATGTCCAACGAGGCCAACTCAAGGCAAGGTGCAGGTCTTGAAGCAAGGACATTTTGTATGACTGGTGCATTGCCGGTTTTGTTTTAACAACATACGCCTGAGAGCAGTTGTTGTCCGGAGGGAGCCTAAGAGTGATTTTCTGGCATACCCATTTTATCCCGGACATTAAAAGGACCCAACCATTATCCTTCACAAACACCTCACCTTATCGGCAACACTAAAGCTTTTCATAGGTCAGTGAAGACCTAGTGCCGAACTAATTCAGATGACAATGAACAGAAGTCCTCAACACACCAGTCGCTTGGATTCTACAAAAGCCGGTTGAACCTACACCCAGTTGTTGGAGAAGGAAGGAGATTCGGACATCTTTGGTGAGAAGTGTGTGGACAGATCAGACAGTATCTGAAGCTGGATCTGTGACTGTGGCGACTTGAGGCTCTGTGTTAGAATTTACCAGTGTAGTGTCTGTGTAGATCTATCTGTTTATCTGCCTTTATGTGTTCCTGTGCTGTTCTTGATTAGGTTAATAAAATTACTTCCAAGTTGTTCTGACGACTGCCATGTTATTTATGCGTCAGCCAGAAGAACACTGCAGGAAATAGGTCCCTAGGTCGAAAGGAAGCGTGACAGTGTGTCCAGGGAAAACGGAGGAGGGTTGGCAGGTAAAGACCTATCTAAGCCAGGGCTATAGAAGATATTTGAAATATTG
Source organism: Cepaea hortensis (assembly GCA_963921405.1). Taxonomy (NCBI): domain Eukaryota; kingdom Metazoa; phylum Mollusca; class Gastropoda; order Stylommatophora; family Helicidae; genus Cepaea; species Cepaea hortensis. The sequence continues at coordinate 99,861,707 of OY992890.1, forward strand.
TGACCGGGCTATTTGGGACCCTCCACGTAGCTTGTTACACTACCTCGTGAGTGAGTAAAAAAGGTGGAAAAACACCTCGGTCGCACGTCTCGCAGTCGTCCGATAGTCTGTAACCACACTCATGGAGTGAGTGTAGTCAAAGGTGGAAAATTGTCTCGTTGACACGAAATGGAACGCCTGTCTTGCGAATCCATTACGTGGCAGCCCGAAGCGAAAGCTTGCTGTGTGGAAGCTGAAACAAGAGTCTCGAAACCCGAGTAAGGCTAACCTCATTAAAAAATGCCCGCCGGAAGCCGGAAGTGTCGTCCTACTGGTGGCAAACTAAAAATTGACACTACGCATTTACGTCCGAGTGAAACGTCTCGTCCGAATGTCTCTCGTGCTAGGAACAGCTCTGACTGCCTAGTTTCCGAATGCCGCTCTTGTTCGGAACAGCTCTGACTAGGTAGTTTTCCGAATGTCTGTCGTGCCTGGAACGGCTCTGACGGGCGCAACGACAAGCACATGTCCGAAAACTCGCTGAGTGGATACCGTCTGCAAACCTGTCTGGTTTGTGCGGGAATGGCCCGGGGCAAACAAAATGACCAATATATTGAAGTGAGGATTTAAAGCAGCCATGAGCAGGACGTGACGATTCCCTCGGCTAGCCCAGAACCAGGGCGTTATGTGTCGGCCCTGCAACTATGGAAGCAACCTTGGATGGCGGAAAGTGCTATGGACTGTCCCTGCCTTCCTTTGAGGGATGACCGTTGTCTTCGACCGTTCTAACTTGGCCAGCATGTTTGTAGATGGCACCACAAAAGTGAGTCTCCCAGGAATGCTACCTGGACAAAAAAGCACGCTAAAGTCGATGTGTTGGCCTGTGGGTTTCGGCCCAAGGGCGCATAACAGACACACCGCAATCACATCTGAAAAAACACTCCGGATGAACGAAAAGAAGAAGAATACAATTTTTCTCCCTTAGACGTGTCTGAACTCGCACTTTCGCCGTACCTAGTAAAACAATGTACGCCAGTGCGCCCCTTGAATTTTTCAAACCGTAATCTGCTGGCCTTTAAATCACTAAGTACACAAGCATTGTCCCAGTCATTTTCTTAATGGGAACGGCATACAACAATCTGACCATTTCACATACGATTGCCTCCGAAACAGAATCGCCATCTAACTGTTTTTGATTTATCAAGTTAATAACTGTTCGACATCTTCAATTGTTTGTGATCTTTGTTTCGTTGGCACATTCACTCCGTTCGCTACATTAGCTTTCTTTATTGCTTCCTTTTTTTTTCGACACAATGGAACTTATCGTGGATGGCGACTTCCCGTACATGCGGCCGATGTCAGAAATCTTAATGCCACTCTCGTAATTTTCAGTGATTTCCTTCGTCAACTCGATCGGGTTCCTGCCTTCTTCATCGAAGGGCTGCTGGCTCTGGAAACTTTCTTTGGTCACATGATGGAGCTAACGGGAAAGGGTTAACTTATTAGCAAGGGATGCTCACACAACGAGAAACAACGCCAAACTGAGCAGAAGGACACATGGGTCCCTTTTGTTTCGCAAAATAAGCAGCGAGGTCCCGTGAGCACACCGACAAAAACCGAGGCAACTGACGAAAACCGAGACAATGTTTCGGGGGGAAATCGAGGAAAACAGAAATCGACGAAAACCGAAGGCAACGAAAACCGAGTTTTGGCTGTAGTTGTATCAGTGTGTTGGTCGTGTCGTTCGTGTACTTATGATAGTTTTCTAGTATATCTTAGCATCTAATCCTCGTTGTTTTAGTCATTCATTGTTTATAGTGTCCATGTTTAAATTCACTAAGTTGTTTTGAATGGCTGTTTGTAAATTCTCACTATACTTTGTATGTAAACAAATCTGAAAAATTAAGTGCATGGTGTCATCAAAAAATATGCTCCACAGTCCATCATGAAGCAATATGCAATCGAATGGCTGTCGTCTGCGGGAGTAATTCTTTGCACTCCAAAAAGAATGGTGTTATCAACGGAAGAAAGCATTTGTTTTTAAAAATCTGTTCTACATACAAAGTGAAGTGAGACTTTACAAACACCCGGTAGGTTTAAGCCCTCGAATCTGCAGCTTTGGAGTAGAACCGCCGCCGGGAGTAATGCATGACTCAGGGTCCACCCGTGCAGGAATGTTGGACATGTGGAATGTAGACTAACACGGGAAGCAGAGATCGGATCCTTTGTTAGCCGCGCAGACGTGGCTTTGTTGTATCTGGCAAGGCAGACGACAGTAAACCACAGCGCGGCAAAACCGTTGGAGTAGACGCTGACAATTGTTGATGTTGACATCAGCTGTTTAAATAAACGTCAATTATCTCTTTATACGTCCGCCATGCGGCGTATTGGGTGCATGGTACCAATCCCAGGTTTTTATAGATCAATGACCACTCGATAGGTGATTTGGTCGAAATAACGCCGACCGCCTTTCTGTCCGGTCAAATTTCTTGGTACCCAGTTATGCGCCGTCTTCTGGTAGCTCAAGTCAATTTAAATCAACAACAAAATGAATACCCGCTTCCCTAGGGTTCGAACACATGACCTCAATGCCGACAAGCAAGAGGTGCTAGCAACTGCGCTATCGGGGTTAATAATAGTTAGTTAGTTAGTTAGTCTTTCCTCTTGAGCCTAAGGCGGCGCATAGGGCAGAAGTCATGGCTCTCCATGTCTGGCGGTTCGCTGCTACCTGTTGTAGATCTTGGATGTTCGCTTGGCCTTTGAATGAGCCTTCTCTGATGATGGTTCTACGCAGGGTCTCTCTTGGTCTTCCCCGTTTAATCATAATAACAAACGCAGAAGTGTTCAGGCAAAGTCAGAAAGGTTTCTGTTTCTGTCGCGACTAATATTTTAAACGACACACACTCACACAAAACACTAATAAACATATACCATCAAATTTGCCACCCCGCTCAATCAATATCCAACCAACACACCAACCAACCGATCGATCACGAAATCAACAAACCAACCACACAACCAACCAAGAAAGCAAAAAATCTACTAACCAAACATTCAATCAAACAAACACAAATGTAAATTTTTTAAAACCTATCAACACATTAATCAACCGACTAGGGTAACAACCAAGCAACTAGGGCGGTGCCGTACTATAATACAGAGAGGCGGTCGTATCAGGCGGCACCGTAAGGGGCTTCATAAGGGGCAGCATTTTTAAAGAAAAAAAACATTTAAGGGGTGGCATTTCGAAGACTTGCATCATACTGAGAAAATATACCGCACGATACTGCAACCAACCAACCAACCAAATAACAAAAAGAGAAAAAAAAAATCAAGCCACTCGACAAACAACTAATCAAGCAAGCAACCAATCACTGACCGACCAAGAAATAAGCAAACCTACCGACCAATAAATTACACAACCAACCAACAAACCAATCAACTGACCGATCAAGAAACTAACCAATCAACCGACCGACCAAGAAACCAACCAACCAAACAACCTCAAACTAACCCATAGCTGGCCCTTGAAACGTGTATACGAGAATCCAGAGAGAAAGAAAACACGACAGGGACAATGAAAACCTCTCTGGTGCTTGACCAGGTAACACGGCAAAATGTACCGAGTCGGGACTGCTATGGTAACAGATTTACCCATGTAAAGTTATAGGAAGTAAGTGAACCATGACGTCCGTGGCATTCCTCTAGACCTACCTGGTGGCTCACCTGGATTTTACCTGATCTCCTACCTGCGCGGTCAGCCCAGCCGAGACAAAGCGTGGAGAACATGGAAAATTGTTTAGGGTGGTATCCAAACCACACATTTAGGACACACACACACGGACTACCGCACACACAATGACTTGACACAGCAAAGAATTAGCATAACGAGAATGAGAACACGGTGTTTCGCTTCTGGTTTAGAACCACTTTCACTGCACGCAGATATCTCGATGCGTGCTCCAGTCTTTTCCCTTGATCACACAAAGGGGAATCTCTGAAAAGTGCACAAACTCCACAGCAGGGATCGAAATATGCTTATACCAGAATTACAAATGCATTGATTATTTCTTTACTGCGAGGGTTTTCTAGTTGGAAATTTGCAATGAATGAATCACCAAGAAACGTAAAGTATAATCGTCTGAATGAATTCCCCAAAAAATCGCATGAATGATTCACCAAAAAACGAGAAGTGGAATCGGTTAACTTTACTAAGCACAATCACATGTAACAAGATGGATGTTGAGGCCAAAACTGTCTTCAGTTATTTTAAAATAAGCTTATTTAGAAATTTAGCGAAGGCTTCCGCCTGTTCGGTATGATCTTTTCGAAATACAAACGGCGAGGTATTTTTAACAGGTACAAGGGTGGGTACTTCGAGTAAACAAAGTCCATTGAATGAAGAGGTGAGCAAAGGGCGTTGTTGATTGACACACAAAGAGAAAACCTGCTAATAATTTAACTAGAAAGTCCTTTCTGTGGAACCCACGGAGCGCGAGGAATAGAGGGAGATCAGACAACACATGGAGGTGAGAATTGGAGACAGAGATGAATAATGTGTGGAGGACATGGCGACAGGTGCAGCAAGATGATAGGGGTGTCTGGCATGAGTATGTTGAGGGGCATATTCCCCATGGTTAGGTGGTGGAGAATGGAATGTTTCGTGTGGAATGGCTCTCAGAGGTCACAAATTGTGAGAATTGTATGGATATTTTGCCCTGGCCATGCGAGGGTGCGAAGGAATGAACAGACTGATATGATAGGCTGGTAGGGAATGCGCCTCTTGGTGGTAGATTGCCTATGGACAAGGGGGGGGGGGGGTGGAGGTTGTCGTGCGCTTGTGGGACCAGGTAGAGAAGGCGGGGGAACAGATTGAGATCCCGTATGAGGAAAGAATGAGATTGCGGGGGATCGGCAAGGATTCTGGAAGAATCTCAAAACTGAGTGGGAAGACCATGAGAACTTTAAATCAGAAAGAACGATTAGTAGTATGACTCTTCGCTGGCTTTTGAACGAGGGGACGGAGCACGTATGGAAATGTCCTGAGTGCAATGATATCGGAATTCACAACATTCGTCTCAGGAACCACATCTCTGTTGCTCCCAAGTTCTTCCTAATTTGTTCGTTTACATTCCAAGATTCACTACCATACAGCAAAACAGGTTCTATATAACATTTCAGCACTCTCTTTCTTACATTCAATGATTGTCACTTATTGCATAAGATACCTTTCATTTTCTGAAATACAGCTTTTGCTTGCCCTGTTCTGTTCTTAATCTCTGTTGTGCATCTTCCATCTGATGTTATAATTGCCCCTAGATATTTAATCACAATAAAAGCCTTTCTATTTATGCTATTCTCATGTTTTCTCAGTGTGTCTTTTCCAGCGCCAGGTCGGTTTTGTTTTCACCTCTTGGTTCACTGGTATTTGTCCAACCTGCCTTAATCGCCTTACGTCATGCATGGCAGGTTACAGTGTGGCGGTTTTTGGCCTCCCTTGAAGGCCCAAATACCACACGGGCAGATACCATCTAGAAGAACTTTCTTAGCCTGTTTTTCTTTTTTCCCCTTTTATGCAAGAAACTGTCCCCCCCTCTCCCAAAGAACCACATTTCAAAAATCACCCGGTGATAAATGGCTGGCAGTGACATGGACAGCGGTCGGACCCCGCCAGGGCAGCAGACGACAAGCGGACAAGCGCGGAGGCGGTCCATTGGTCTCCCCAACTTGGACTGAGCGCCACAAACCAAGCAAGTGAGAAGATTGCTGTTTATTCACGTCTGTACTCGAGATACAATTATGGGATTGTGTGGCCTTTCCTTTCATTTCATCAGTGTGGGGCAACTGATTCTTGTTTGGATGTGATCTGTTACCTGTTTAACAGCGGTGATTCTTGGCGCCCTGGACTTCTGATGTGACGCCATTTGTATGTTTCATGTTGCACGTTTTCTCAGATTTCGTTTACTTGTTATTGATAATGATGGATGTAATCGCAGACAGGTGGACGGTCGCAACGACAGGCAGGTGTGTACATAAAATAGACAGACAATGATACAGTGTTATAGGGATTTAGGTAGACAGATGGACGGCCGGCCGGACAGGTAGGTGGTTATGTTTTAAGTAGAGATGAGGACAGACAGACAGATAGACACACAAACAGACATGCAGACATACAGATAGACAGGCAAGATATGGATAAAATCAAAGCCCTGGATTCTGAGATAAGTAACACATTTGTTTTTATCTTTTCATTCTTCTCATTCGATTATTATGAGTACATTCCATGTATTTATATCTTCTTCTTCTTTCGTTCGCTTGAAATGTGTCTATAACTGCAATGTTGTCTCTTGTATGAATTGATCTGTCCTTTTTATTTCACTTAGAAGTCCATAGCGTTTACGTTCCACTATTTTTTCTGTAGTTTATATGATGTGTTTTGTGTATTTGTTTGCTGATGAAGGCTAGTCGCCGCAACGTCCTGTGTTTTCAGTAATTGTGTTATGTAAAACTGCATAACTTTGTGTTATTTAAATTTTTAAACAGACCAACCGAAAGACAGACAGCTAATTATTAGACAGACAGAATAATTGGCAGACAGATGATAGACGTACTGAAAATGTAATGAAAGCATACTTTCAGAGGCACCTTAAATCCTGTCCTGTATCGGTCCTGTTATAACACAGACATAGCTAAACATCCGGCCAGTGTTGTCTCTTCCACCGTATGTTACCATAGAGACACCTGTCAGTCTTGTTTGTTGTGTCTGGTCTGTTCTCTTCTACTCTCATCTTTGGGCACCATTGTTCATGTGGTGGAGGTAATGATGGTAACAGTAGATTCCTAAATCTACAAGTAATCCTGAGGTGAATGTTCCGAATACATTACGTGGTTAGAGTAGCGAATAACGATTGTCTGGAAGAGGCTCATAAATGTAGAAAATTATATAAATCTGTAAGAATGAGACAATGTTCTTTGGTTATACGAGTCTGTTTTTTTTTTTTTTTTAATCGCTCGCTTTGAGTTCAAGCATAGTCCATACATGTGGTACTTCAGGGCACTAGACTGAATTTTGTGTGTGTGGATTAGCTCTCCCTATTACCAGTGTAATATCATAATAATCATGCGGGACATGATTGATACAGGCATTGATAATGCACATTGGGAGCAAGTCGCCGCTGAACGTGTTGCATGGAGGGCAAACATCAGAAATGGAATAAAGGCAAAGGAGAAAATTATTGCAGATAAGCCACACACCGAGCGTGTGAGACGTAAGATGGTGCATGATGGTGGGAATGACCACGTGTTCACATGCACCCACAGTGAACGGACATTTACAGCGCAAATTGGCCTTATCAGTCACATTCGCTACCGCCATAGGTAAAAGTTATTATGCCTTTTTAAAGCACAAACTATCTTCTGTCAAGACGGCAAGGTGCCAATGTGTACCAGTGTATGAGTTGCTTGTAATTTACATCCTCAAGTCCAGAACGAGAAGTCAACATTTTAATCCAACTGACCGGTGTACGGGTTGAACCCGCTACCTAGGTATCAGCACACCGGAAGTCTGAGAGCGAGCGCTCTTATCCATTCTGAACCGCTGACCTCCAGCTGTGATCATGTGAGAAGAGAGGCAGCTGAAAACATGGTGACGGCTGGAAACATGATTAGTGGAAGAAGCAGGGGCAGGCCGAGAGAAATGAGGCTTGATGGTTTAAGACGATGGATGTTGGAATGTCATCAGTAGAATTGATTGAGAACACCAAAGTCCGAGGTTGTGGAGAGACTTAAACAACTACGTTAATTGACAGGGCACTTGATGGCGCTAAAAAGCAATTCAAACACAAATTCCCGAATTAATATTAAGTTTTCAGTACACGCAGTAAATAGCTTCATCAAGTATGTCATCTTCACTCCGGCGGGTTGTGTGTGAGTCATCCTGGTCGTTTCATTCCACAGTTGTCTACCTTGTTAGTATCATATCCTTTACAGGGCGCTGCTGTCAACACCAGTATATTCTGCTGTTGTGATCTCTTGGCAAGTTTACGTTCAGTAGTTTGCCATTGCTTTCTGAACGACCGGCACCCATACCATTTCGTAAAACACCAACGCAAAGCGGTCTGCTGCCAAACTGCCCGCAGCTGTGTTTCGAACGCGGGTATGAGAGATTATGAACTGCGCCCGTTACGGAGCCGGTCATACACATATCTTGTACACTCTATAATCCAATGGATGTCTACAACAATGCATGCACATCCATGTTTGTTGTATAGATGTCTAACATTTCTCGTTTTAATATTTTCTTTGATGATTCTTTGTATCTTAAAATCATCATGATCATAATGTGCCATGCCGATAAGCATGCGCCGTCATAGTTCGACATCTCACATCATCGCTAGTCGTGGATCAGTTCTGTGTTTTGTCCCGCTTATACCATGCGGCCACGCTGTCCATGAATGTATCTCTCCATTATTCTCCTGGATCTTTTCCCATCAGTTTTGACAGTTGTCACCAGGTTTTATAGTGTATTTCTCCTCGTAACGTGCCCAAATAATTTTGACCGTCTGCGTCTAATTCCTCGAATCAGTTTCCGGGTTTCATTTCTTTCTTGCAGAACTTCCTCTTTGTTTTTTTCTGTGGTCATGGTATTCTTTGCATTTTCCTCAGAAACCGCATTTCCACTGCCATTAGATGTTTCTCGTCGTGTCTCCTTATTGTCCGTGTTTCACATCCATATAACAGTGTCAATTCTATCTAAAACTTCAATATTCTTTTTCTCATTGCAATTGACAGATGTTATTGGTATATTTTCCAGTTGGCAGGGAGACATTTATACAGCAAACATGGATGAACCTGAATTATTGTAGACATCCATTGGATTATATAGAGTGTACAAAGTATGTGTACGGCCGGCTCCGTAACGGGCGCAGTTCATAATCTCGCATACCCGGCTACTTGTCCCCTAGCGACTCTTGATCCAATCTCTACAAGACACCTTCCATCAGATGTTATAACCTTTCCGAAATAGTTGTATCGATTCACTTGTTTAAGAACTGTCCCATTTACTTAGAGTCAATCAGTCAATCAACCAGGTGCCATGTCCACGATGAAAGTTGCCTTCAATGGATCTCCAACACTGTCTGTCTCTCGCCTTTATTGTACATTCTGTCAGCCTGCTGTTCGTTCATCTCTTGATGTTATCTTCCCACTTGTTTCCTTGTCTACCTTTTACTCTCTTGCCTTCGGCCTTACACTCCAGTATGGTTTTCATAAGTCTTTTAACGTGACCGAAATATTTCACTCGCCTCTTGTTTGTTTTTTGTTTTATTTCTTTCAACTCTCTTTTCATTCCCTTGGAATAGCAATGTAGAAATAATACCAAAATTATAAAAACTACAACCGAACCCTAAGGAACATGTTTCTCTTTTCCAGGAACTAACATCTTGACCACCCAGCGAAGACAGCAAGAGACAAATCTAACTTGTGGAAAACTTTTCGCTTGATTTCACCGCCACAATGGCTCGAGCCGTTTGCTTGGAGTTTTTGTGTTTCCCCGTTGTATTCCTGGTGCTACTTTTCTCAGCCCTGCCCCAATGTCAAGGTTATTCTTCTCAGCATCGGCACAACCCTCGAACATGTAGGGAGGCAGGGATGTGCTGTCAGGGGCAGAACAACACTTGTTTTGTGTTCGGCCAGAGAGTGGATCGATCCAGAGACTTCGATAGATGTTTTTGTGACAGTAACTGTCTCATCATGGGCGACTGTTGCATGGATTATCACCACACTTGCAAGAGTAAGATTCTAGTTGTGTTTGTCTATAGTTGAGATAGATGTTTTTGTGACAGTAACTGTCTCATCATGGGTGACTGTTGCGTGGAATATCACCACATTTGCAAGAGTAAGATCCTAATTGTGTTTGTCAGCATTTGTCGTTGAGCCGCGGTGGCATAGTAGTTAGTGTGTTTAGCTGCCGAGATAGTGGCCTGGATTTGATTCCCAGCAGAGGCAAAATGACTATTTCAGACCCAGTGTAGCTCTGGATTTAAACCAGCCTCATATAGATTGGTTAGTTAGTTGCATATCCTTTACACAACGTCATATTGATCGGTAACAGACAATATTCAGGATTTTCTAGGAATCTAAACACAGAAACGCCACAAACAAAAGGCTGCACGATTTATTGTCTGGCATATGTCGCTAAATCTCGTCAGGCGCATACTGCAGTATTATAAATCATAATGGGAAAATATTAGTTGCATATCCTTTTACAGGACGCCGCAGTCAACCTCATCAATTTTGCTGTTTGTGACCTCTTGGTAAGTGTACTTTCAGTGGTTTGCCATTGCTTTCTGAACTACCGGCACCCATGCCATTTTGTAAAAAACCAACGCAAGACGGTCAGCTGCCAGACTGATCACCTATTCTTCCTTGCTCTCAGACCGACAAAATCATTGATACATAGTAGGAAACTGCTTCTAGACAAATTTATTTAAATAACGAAGGCACAAACAATAGATTGCACGATGTATTGCCTGGGATATTTCGCTGCATCTCGCCAGGTACATACTGCAGAATTCGCACCACATAAAATAAAGTAATTAGATAAATTTTTCAAGCTGAAATATACGGTACACATATTGACACAGTAATGTGAATTGTCTAACACGGTAATTTTAAACTGAATATTATGTCTTTCTTTTTGCACACAATTGGCCCCAGTAAATTATTATGCGACCTTTGTGCGTGTTAAACAATACATGAAACGCATTGTCTTTATCAATCATGTGACCGGGTCTGCCAAAGTAATGTCTTTCTGTTTGTACAAAATTGGCTTCTGTAAATTAATGGCGATTGCTTCTGCCAGCTTTAACATGCGACCATTGTGCGTGTTAAACAATACATGAAACGCATTGTCTTTATCAATCACGAGACCGGTTTCCAAAATGTGCCGCCCAACCGATAACGTAGGTGGTTTGTTACTCGAGGCGCTCCTGTCTGGGAAATTGCCAGTACTAAGGACACTACTTTCTGAACTTAGCAGTCAGCATAAGGTCACCATACAGTGGATACCAGCCCACTGTGGAGTACCCGGGAACGACAGAGCTGATCAATTGGCTAAGGAAGGAGCCAAAGAAGAACAGCCTGATGTGCCTGTAACATACCACCAAAAGAAAAGAATGATCAAATCAGTCAGAAAGCCACCAAAACCTGCTCAAGATGACTACCACATTATGAATAGACCAGAGCAGGTCGTTATTCTGCGCCTCAGAACAGGGCACAATAGATTATGCAACCACATGTATACAAAATTCAAGATTGGTGAAACAGCCATGTGCACATGTGGTTTGGCGTCGCAGACAGCAGAGCACATACTCCAAGACTGCCCAAAATATAACATATCTAGGCAAACCTTCTGGCCTAGAGAGACGACAGTGGAAGATAAACTCTATGGACCGCTGTGTGAACTGAAAAAGACAGTTCAATTCATACAAGAGACAGCATTGCAGTTATAGACATATTTCAAGCGAACGAAAGAAGAAGTAGGTGGTTTGTGGTGTGTCGGTTTGGCCAGGTTCCCAGAGTCTTTGTTGTTGTTGTTTTTGTTGTTGTTGTTATTACATGTTGAGATGTGTTGCATAGAAGAATGTTGAGATGCGGTTATATAGAAAATGGGGAGATATGTTTCTATAGAAGAATGCTGAGATGGTTCGCGTCTGCGTCTGTCTGTCTGTCTGTCTGTGTCTGTTTATGTCTGTCTGTCTCTTAATGTCTCCGTCCTTCCACACACTCACAAGTGTGCATACATTCCCACATGTCCTTCCCCAGGTACAGACTGCCAAGTGGGTGAGTGGGAGGAGTGGGCCCCCTGCGACAACCCGTGTGGGTACGGGACCCGCAAGCGACAGCGGGACATCACCCAGTTCCCGGACAACGGCGGCAACCACTGCCCGGAGCTGAAGCAGAGGCGTGCCTGTGTGGGGTACGAGGCGGAGATCTGCCGGGAGAATCTGGTAGACGAGCGGCTGCAAGAGACTCGTGGTTAGTGCCTGTGTGTGTGTGATGTTTGTGTGTGTGTGTGTGCGTGTGTCTGTGTTGGGTATGAAGCGGATACTTGCCGGGAGAATCTGATCGACGAGTGACTGCAAGAAACTCTGGTTAATGCATGTGTGTGTGTGTGTGTGCGCGCGCGAGCGTACGCGCCCGTGCCAGCCTATGTTGAATACGAGACGGAGACTTACCGAAAGAACCTGGTCGAAGAGCGACTGCAAGATGATTGATTGATTGATTGATTGATTGATCTATCTTTATTTTAGAAGGGTTACAAATTGGGCACGCAGGCCCGTCTTACATTCGGCCCTTCCAGTCACTCAACTTTCGTTTATCAATAGTTCATGATGCATTTACATATAAAAAATAAACATTGTCAAATGTATGTTGTAAACATAAACAATGCATATTACCATGTTATGAGACATATCCCCCACCCACCCACACATCCACCACACACACACACACGTACACACCCTAGGCATACATATGTTCCCTCACCGACCCACCCATCCCCACCCACACATCCCCCACATACACACATATCCCCTACAACACACACACACACATCCCCACCCCACATACACTCGCCCACCCACACATCCTCCATCTACCCACCCACCCACACACCCCAACCACTCAGCCAAACACACATCCCCAACCACAAATTCCCCCACCCACACAAACATTCCCAACCAACCCACACATCATGCACCCACCCACCCACACCCCACCCACACAAGATGTACATTAGAAAAGGCCGTCCAGAAGAAGAGGCCGACAATGTAAACGATGGACAGAGGGAATAGCGGAGTCCATGGGAATCTCGATATATGAAACCCATAAGCGGGCACTCTCCCGCTGTTTATGCTTCATCTTGACACTGCAAGGTACAAGATGAACAAGATAAGATGATAATGATGGCCTGGGTTTTCATGGTCATCCAGCTTAAGCTAGGTACGAGACAATTGTCTAGAAGTAAAGGCGGCATGATATTGACTGCATAACTAATAGAGTAAAAATAAATGTTTTGCGTATCCTTTACAGGACTTAGCTGTCAACAGCAGCATCTTTCAGCTGTCTGTTGATCTCTTGGCAAGATTACGCTCAGTAGTTTGCCATTGCTTTCTGAGCGGCCGGCTCAGTATCCAGCAAGTCACGAGCGGGGGTCGAACCACCTCAGTTCTCGCTCCGCTGCGAGACTCTGCGTGATAAACGGGATTACAGAGAGAAAGTGTTGTAACCCCACAGCCAGAGAGACCGGCAACTAATAGAGTGCCGACTGGTTTATCAAAAATATGGGACAAGCACGATTTGGTGTTATTGCGTCCGCTGGCTTTGACCTTAGGCGTAGTCCGCAAACACGCTACTACTGCTGGTGCACTGGACTGACCTTTGCGTGTGGATTAGCTTTCCCTATTACCAATGCCCCTCGCCATCAGGCGAAATCACTTCGACTTCTGAGGTATTTACAGTTTACGTCACCAAGTCAAGGACGAGAAGTCAACATTTTAGACGAACAGGCCGGTGTAGGGGTTGAACCCCTTACCTCGGCATCAGCACACCGGATGTTTAAGAACGCGTGTTCTTATCCATTCGGCCATGCTGACCCACGAAGTTAATCTGAAAGGTATTGACGTCAAAGGGATAACTTAGTTAAACTAACAGCTGTGCTGGGGTTTCACGAACCTGAAATTAACTATTACTTGTACCGGAGTCATCATAAAAATAATTATTATTTTATCCACAAGGCAGTTTTCTCCTATGAGTCTGTGGTGTGATATGGCAATCACGTTCTGTTGGTCTGGATGCACGGGGGATTATTTAGGTGGTCGGTCTTTCCCTCACTTTCCCTCGAATGGAGGATCTAAGTCGCAAAGTTGGTTAAGTCACTTAAGGGCGATAATATTAAATGTTTAATAGTTATGATTATTTGAGTTATGTCCCCAAGTTTCCCCCTGCCTTTTAAAACAAGCACGCAAAATTCAGTCCAGTGCTACTACTAGAAGTGTGTATGAGCTACGAGTGAGCGCAATAAACAACAACAAATATTGAGTTAGAGAATTACTTATACAAAGATGTCGTCAATGTGCTGCCAATAAATTCACGAGCAAATGTCCCTGCCCTACATTCACGATGTCAAGCTGTCTATAATATTCTTCCACCACTACATAGGTCAGTTGGACTAGCAGATTGACTTCTCGCCCTTGACTTAGGGACATGAATTACAAGTACCTCAGAAATATTAGTGGGTTCGCCTGATGGCGAAGCAGACTGTTTGTAGAGAAAGTTTTTCCACATTAAAAAATCAGTTCAGCGTGGACAACGCTTGAGTTCAAGAGGGAGAGAAAGGGGGAAAAAAAACGAAAAAATAAACAACTCATCCACAAAGATGGGAAATATCTTCTCTCATTTAAGAGTTCTGATATCAACAAGTAAGACATTATAAGTTGCATATCTCTGAGAGTTAGCAATTTTAGGGGCACAGCTGATCAGATGTGGTTCTTGCGCCTTTGTTCCAGAAACAGCCCGTCTGCTGCCAATTGAGTATGGGCGCTACAGAACGATGAAAAAATATGATCCTTGGAAAGGCATCTTGAAGAATCTGTATGACAAATACTTCAATGAGATCTTCAGCAGACCCACGTAAGTCCACGCAAAGTACTTATATCAAGTGATGTTTTCGGTTAGTTTCGCTAAGTGGTCACGCCCAATGTTAGTCGTGGCTAGTGACGTAGAATAATGTGGAGTCAAACAGTGTACAGTTTACATTGTGAATAGAAGTGGGTGTGCAGTTGTAGTAATAGTGGTGGTATTGGTTGTGGTGGTGGTAGTAGGAGGAATTGTTGTTTTTGTAGTGATTGTAGTGGTAGTGGTGGTGGTAGTAGTAGTTGTTGTTTTGGTAGTAGCTGCAGTGGTAGTGGTGGTGGTAGTAGTAGTAGTTGTTGTTTTGGTAGTAGCTGCAGTGGTAGTGGTGGTAGTAGTAGTAGTAGTTGTTGTTTTTGTAGTAGTAGTAGTAATAGGACCGTTTCCGCGGCGAAGGCGTGACGGACGCGGTTCGTAATTCCGCTTACCTGCGTTCGAAACACGGCTGATTTGGCAGCAGACAGCGTTGCGCTGGATTTTAATGTGATGGTATGGGAGCCGGTCGTTCAGAAAGCCAAGACATCAACAACAGCAGTAAAATGTTTGTGCTGACAGCGATGTCCTGTATAAGGATATGAAAAAAGTAGTAATATCTACAAATTCGTCACTTTTCAAATAATGTATCTACAATTTCAACAAGTTTTAAACAGCGTATCTATAAATTCAGCATGTTTAAAACAAAGTATCTACAAATTCAACATGATTTAAGTCCTGTATACACTTCTATCTACACAATCTACACTTCAACATATTTCAAACAATGTGTCTACAAATTCTACATATTTCGATCAGTATTTCTACAAATGTACACAGTTTTAAATAATGTATCTACACATTCACCATGTTTCAAATATTATATCGGCAAATTCAACATGATTCAAACAATGCATCTACAAATTCGGCATGTTTGAAACAATGTATCTACACATTCACCATAATTCAAACACAGTACCTTCAAATTCACCATTTTTTCAAACAAACAGCATATCTCAAACATTGTGTCTACAAATTCAACATATCTCAAACACTGTGCCTACTAATTCAACACCGTGCCTACAAATTCAGCATATCTCAGACACTGTGCCTACAAATTCAACAACAAAACACTATTGTCCATCCCTACAGCTACAGTGGTCAGTTTACTATCCTCTCTGCCCACTCCGGCTGCGGGAAGTCCAGCTGGGCCAGCGGCCTGGCGGTCAACTCTACGGTCTGTGTGGAGTGCCAGCCGGTGGCCATGACACGAGACGTCGGCATGCGATGCCTGGGACACGGGGTCTACAAAACTGTCACGGCCTGGAAGGCCATGGATGTCCAGCATTGCCACGGCACTTGGGAGCTGACCCAAGGACATACGCCTGACGTCTGCAGCCATCACTTCAAAGAAGAAGCCAATATTTTCATTTTCATTTGAGACATTCAGCGTGCGAATGTATGAGTATTTGTGTGTATGTTTTGCGTATGTGTGTTGAAAAATTATTTTCTATTCACCACCACCATCATCATCATCATCATTATCATCATTATTATCATCATCTTCATCATCATCACCATCTTCATTATTATTAAGTATTTCAGCTTTGCGGCTTGTCGTGAAGTTCCTAATCATTCCAGTATACAGCTGTATGTCTTTACCGCTCTCTTTATTTCATGTACAAATATGTCTGCAGTGATATATTTGTGCATACCTGTTTTATGAGTGCTGTATGTGGTCGACCCCATCCTCTTTCCTCTAGTGTTGTTACCCCCATACCTCTCTTTGTGGTGTTTTTTTCATGTCTTAGGGTGTGATCAAGTTATGAGCATCTTCGTTTTTATAATGACTTCAATACGCATTCTATGTTCTGTTACATTTCCCAGAACTGGTTAATTTGTCATTGTTTCAGCCAAACTGGTTACTTAAATTTTTTAAATAACCCCACACCTCCATTTTCTGTTTGAGATGAGAATAATCTGTGGCGTGTTTTCCATTTTCCATTTGTGTTGAGAACAATCCCTGCAGCGCTTTTAGATTTTGTAGTTGTATTGAGAATATTCTTGTAGCCTATTCTGTTTTTTATTTTCCTTTCGTGTTGATTACCACATTGTATTGTGTTTTTTAGTATGTCTATTTGTTCCGAGAATAATTTACTTGCGTGTTTTTTATTTTTTAATTTAATTTCTGTTGAGAATCATCTTGTGGCGTTTGTTTTGATTTTAAATCTGTCTAGAATAATGTTGTGTTGTGTTTTACATTTTCCATTTGTGATGCGAATAAACTCATGCCCTTAATGATTTTCTGTATGTTGAGAACAATATGTGACGTGGTTAATGCTGTGTTGTGAGTAGTTGATTGAATTTGTATTGTAGTGCTTTTGTAGATGTTACAAGAGCACTCAATAAAAATAAAACCATAAGGAAAATACAATGGAAATTTATAAGACACGTCAGCAGACAGACAGAAGGAAACCAAGAGAGAAGATGCTGGACTGTTTGACATGGCAAGGAGGAAGTCTGTATCAGAAATTACAGGCAGTACCAGAGAAAGAATATCGTGGAAAGATACCCTCATTGACGCCACACGGCATGGACTTTAAGAAGATTGACAGTACAAGAGAGACGGTTGTGGACAGACATGATCACTAAAACCACACGGCATAGACTATAAGAAGACTGGCAGCACACGAGACAGAAAGCTGTGGACAGACATGATCACCAACGCCACACGGCATGGACTATAATAAAATCAATAGAAAAGGTGAAACATAGAACTCAGCATTATATGAGAAAATTAAGAAAATAGTAGACGTGGAAGGCAGAAAGAAGAACGTGGAAAGTCTTAATCAACAGGGCAGCAAATAATAACATATGTAACGTCAACTTAAAAAAAAAAAAAAAAACATATCAAGAGACAAAGACGATTAGAGAGTGGCGATCGCCGATGTCTGCTCCCGGTCAAGCATCCGAATAAGTAAGCAAAAACAGTCCCATCTCATTTCTTGTCATCTCATCTTGTTCCGCTTTTATCTAGCGGTGTCTAGGTGAAGTATAAAGATCGCCTGTTTATGTGCTTCTTATAATGAGATTCCCATGTTCTTCCCTTTGTCTATCGTTGACATACTCGGCCTCTTCTTCCGGTTCCATTTCGTTAAAAAGAAAATAAATAAATAAAAAACAGTAAAGGCCACTTTTACACGATTAAGATGCATTGGGCATGGGGTGCTAGAGGCCCATATATTACAGACTAGATGTCACACAGTGGCTGGTGTGGTCGCTACCACGTCTGTCGCTGTTTCTCCCCAAGTTATTTCCTGGCACCCGTGTGGGGCTGGATGGACCTGGGAGCACAAGTCAGTTTTAAAACTTCGAAACCGCCCTGATGAGGGTTGAATCTGGAGACCACCGGTACGACACCACATGAATGCTGGGATTGAATCAGACGTCGTGTAACGGACATGCAACGAACTGTTTTTTTTTTCTTTTTTAATGTTTAACTGTACAGGCCATACCCCCAGCTGACGAGGAGGCAGTAAATCTGTAGCAACACAGAAATAATCTGCAAGCAGGAGTAAACAAATATAGGGCATCACACAAGTAACATATCCAAGGCAACTGCAGCATGTTGAACGATGTACAAGTTTTGTTTTGTTGTTCTACAAGTTGAGTCGTGTTCTGGGCCTACATTCATCCATTTACTGTGCATTATGAACAAAGTACTTTATCCAAATCAAACTTTCACAAAACCAACACCTGCAAGACGAGATGTCTGAGGAGAGCTGCCAACCTAACAATCCGAGACCGAGTAAGAAATGCTACTATCAGACAGATAGTGGGATCAACACCTTGTGCCACATTTATTGAAAGACAGAAGATCAAGTGGTTTGGCCATGTCGTTAGAATGCAACACATTCAACTACCATCACTGGCCTTACATCAAAGATCATCTGCGACGAGAGCAAGAGGACATCCAAAAAGAAAATGGATTGACGACATCAAAGACATTGTGCAATCACACGGAATGACACTATCCAGTGCCGCCCAACGGGCGCTGGAACGCAAATTATTCCTCCCCAAGATGCTTGACGGCAGAAGTGGAAGATGATCATGATGACTATGCATTTTATTCTGTATATCATTTTTGGGGCCGCTTGAAATTAATCAGTAGCCTTCCAAACTTGACACCGGTAAATCAGTACCTTCCAACCTTGACACCGGTATGATTCTGTTTCGCTTTCTTCAGTGATGTAACATATCAGTGACCCCCAGGTCAACGCGATCGAGAGGTGTACCGCGCTCATGCTTAAACTTCCTATGCGTTGAGTGCGAGATGATCGGTTTATTCCCACAAATATTTGTCTTAAATGTTGACTTCTCGTTCAGAATGTAAATAGAAACAAATGAGCGTAAATTTGCCTAGAACATCAATCTGGGGTTGATCTCAATGTCCTGCATGGGGCATACAATATTAATACCGCAAGGGCTTTCACTCTCCAAAAATGTAAATCTTGAATCAGCAATTGTCTCCCCTACATGGCGGGTACGTGTGTAAAACACACGGATGTAGGCAAGGCGGAGTTGCTCAAACAGGCACTGTTGACCTAACATTTGACTGAGGTATTTAATTCTCTCTCTCGATTTCCCTCACGTTTTCTCTCCCCCCCCCCCTCTCACTTTCTCTCTCTCTCTCTTGCTGGCGCGCGTAAACGCCACGTATACCTTTTTACAATAAAGTTTTTACTATGTAAACTAGGTCACACTATAAAAAAATGTATGTATTTTTGTGTGTGGCGCTCACTCGCTTTGAACCCAAGCGTAGTTCGTACACACTACTTCAAGTAGCACGGGGCTGCATTTTGCGTGTGGATTATCTTTACCTATTACCACTATCCCTCGCCATCAGACGAACCCACTCCAACTTCAGAGGTACTTGTAATTTACGTCCCCAAAGTCAAGGGCGAGAAGTCAAGATGTTAGTTCAACGCTAGGGGTTGAACCCTCGGCATCAACACACCAGATGTCTAAGAACGAACGTTCTTATCCATTCTGCCATGCTGAGTATGCATGAGAGCAGATGATCACTCCATCATCATCATCATCATCGCCATCAACATCGTCATCATCATCATTATCAACACCATCAACTAATGTGTAGGTAATTGCACCATGCCATTAAAGTAATATTATCACATGTGTATATAAACGTCTTTGTTGGATTCACAAATGTAAAGGAAAACACACAATGTACCTTGTAAATACACTGTTCTGTATGGAATACAAGTTGTTAAGAAAATAAGACTGAATTAGAAATGTGACCTAGTTAACTAGGTGACTGTAGAGAAGACCAGGTAGGCTGGTTGAATATTTGTGGAATTCCTTGGAAGGCCGTTCGTAGTTGGTCACGTGTCCTTGTTCCTGCAGCGAGGCGCTGTCGACATTTGGAGATGACAGTGTGAAATCCCGGTCGGGAACTATAGCTTTCAATGTGTGTGTTGTTTAGTGTGTCCTCTGGTCTCTGCACGGACAGTCAGGACACTGCTTTGCTGATCCGGCAGCTTCTGCAGATTGCCTTGTTTCAGATGTATTTGTACTACTTCTCTCTGGAGTAAACTAGGCAGGCCGAGAGAGGGATCATGCTGCATGGGCAACACATGGTTTCTACAATTCAGCCCAGGCTTTGTGCTATTTCTGAAGCACAATGTAACAAACTATCATCTGTCAAGATGGCCAGGTGCCAGAATAGTCTCTATTTCTTTGTTCTACTTCTTTGAGTGCCAAACAATACACGGGAATATATTTGAAAGATCTCCCCCCATGTGTCTCCACCTTGCCGTGGTGGGGGAGCTTGAGTGTCCCTCTGACCCCAAGCGCTGTTCCGATGGATATTAACTACATATTGGACAGCTCTTGGGATAGAGACCAGACTAAGAGAGACACAACCTGCTGCTCTGCAGGTAGACTGAGGATAACAGTCAAAATCAGGCAAACGATGCCAATAATCTCAGTCCGGACATAACCTCAAAGGCCCCCAGCCGAGGTGTATGGCTGAACGTCTCTAAGCCATAAACCCTCGGAAGTGAGAGCCTGGCCGACACAAACATACATCAAAATTGAGGTGAGGTGCTGAGCACGCTACATGCTTGGCGCAGATACTCGTTCGATGGCTCTTAGCTGGGGGATATGAGGTATCCCCGAATGAGAGGGCCTGACCGTTACTCGCCCACAGACGCACGGAGGTAAGGTGCTGAGCCGGCAGCACATGTAGCCTACCTCGTGAGCGAGTACAAAAGGTGGAAAAACACCTCGGTCGCACGTTCCGTAGAAAGTCTGAAACCGTACGCATGGAGTGAGTGTAGTCAAAGGTGGAAAATTGTCTCGTTGATACGAAATGGAACGCCTGTCTTGCGAATCCATTACGTGGCAGCCCGAAGCAAAAGCTTACTGTGTGGAAATAAGAGTCTCGAAACCCGAGGAAGGCTAACCTCATCAAAAATGCCCGCTGAAGCCGGAAGTGCCAGCCTACGGCGGCAAAATAAAAATGGCACTACGCAATTACGTCCGAGTGAAATGTCTTTCGTGACCGGAAAAGCTCTAACTAGTCTTCCCTCGTGCTAGGAACAGCTACCTAGTCTCCGAATGCCGCTCTTGTTCGGAACAGCTCTGACTAGGTAGTTTCCGAATGTCCGACGTGTCTGGAACAGCTCTGACGGACACAACGACAAGCACATGTCCGAAAAACTCGCTGAGTGGATATTGACTGCAGACCAGTTTGGTCTGTGCGGGAACGGCTCGGGGCGAACGAAATGCCCAATATATTGAAGTGAGGAATTAAAGCAGCCATGAGCAGGACGTGACTATTCCCTCGGTGAGCCCAGGACCAGGGCGCTGTGTGCCGGCCCTGCAATTATGGAAGACACCCTGGATGGCGGAAAATGCCATGGACTGTCCCTGCCTTCCTTTGAGGGACGACCGTTGTCTTCACCCGTTCCAACTTGGCCAGCTGGGTTGTGGACGGTACCGCAAACAGTGAGAGTCTCCCAGGAATGCTACCTGGTCAAAAAAGCACGCCGAAGCCGGTTGTGTTGGCCTACGGGTTTCGGCCCAAGGGCGCATAACAGACACACCGCAATCACATCTGAAAAAACACTCCGGATGATCGCAAAGAAGAAGAAGAAGATTTTAAAGATGAGCGGCTGGCCGAGTGGCTAGAACGCCGGATTCTCCTTCGGGAGATCCGGGTTCGAATCCTCGGTAAGGTGTGGGATTTTTTTTCTGTCGGGGGCAAAAAGAAAATTCTAACCTACACAGTTCGCGGCGACTGCACTGGCCAAGCGGCATTTATTCCTCAGGCTCAAAGATCCACCTGCCATACACCGCAAGGTACTATATTGGCAGTAAATGACAGTTTGACAGATATTTGAAAGACCGAGTCTTAACTCTTCAGAAACCGCACAAGGCATCAGCGACTGAAACACCACTTCATAAATTAATTAACATATGTTGTGTGACAATGATGATGATGTTAATGTCGATGACTACGACGAAAATAAGACGCACGTACGTAGGTCATCAGTCTCTAGGTGAGTACGTCCATACTTAATTACCAATCTACCTAGGTATATGAAGACAAAGAGACAGATAGGCATGAACACACTCGTGCCAACTTACCTAGTACCTACCTACCTACAGTCATAAAGACAGATAGACAGGCGTAACCACACCTATAATACTTCATCATCATGTGCCATGCCGATATGCGCGGGCTGTCATGTTTTGCCATCTCACGCGATCACCAAAGTCGTGGATCAGCTTGGTGTTCTTTCTCAACCATGCCATGTGACCATGCCATCCAGGTATTTACTTCTCTGCCTTCGCCTTGTTCTTTTCCCCTCAATCTTGCCAGTTGTCACTAAGTTCTCTAATTTATTTCTTATCATAACTTTCCTAAAAAGATTTGTTGGCTGTCCACATCTAATGTCTAATCAGTTTACGATTTTCATTTGCTTCTTGTAGCACCTGCTCATTGGTTGTTCTGTCTATCCATAGTATTCTTTGCATTTCCCTCAGAAACCACATTTCCACAGCCATTAGACGTTTTTCAGCTTGTCTGCCCATTATCCATTTTTCACAGCCATGTAACAGTACAGGTTATATAGCGCGTAAACACTCGTTTTCTCTTTGCAATTTGTGTGTTATTTTAGTACACACGCTGGCACCTCAATGTATATTTCTGTGTAGTGCGTGTAACCTACTTTCCGATGTTGATGTGTATACGTATGCGGACGTTGTTATTCTCCGTGATTCATTTGAAATGAGGTGCAGTAGTATTTCCACTTCATATTTTTCATCTCACTGTGTTTACAATCTGACTCGCCCTCACACACATGTGTTTGTCTTTCTAGGTCACGTCGCATGCGCATATTTTATCCTAAGCACTATCTATCCACCCACCCTCCAACTCACCCACCCACCCATTCATCCATCCATCCACCCATCCATAAGTCAGGGTGATATCAAAGAAACAGATAGTCCTAAATGTGCAATTAAAGCAAATGACGTTATTTTGGGGCAAGTGCAGACATTCAGATATCTAGGCACATGGATAACATCAGATGGAAGATACATCACTGAGATAAAGAACGGAATAGGACAAGCAAAAACTGCATTCTATCAAATAAAGAACGTTTTATGTAATAAGTCCTTGTATTTAGAAGGTAGAAAAAGAGTTATTGCATGTTACATAGAACCAATCTTAACATATAGCTGCGAATCCTGGACAATTAGTAAACAGGCGAAAAAATCCCCGGAAGCCTTGGAGATGTGGTTTTATAGAAGAATGTTGAAAAGTAATTGGACAGCCAAAATGAGCAATCTGCACATTTTGAGGGGAACTAAGTCGCTAAGACAACTTATCACAAACAACAGAAAGAGTATGTCTTAATTTTTTCGCAACATCATGAGAAGAAAAAAAAAACTGGAACATGTTGTGACAACAGGAAATATTTGTGGAAAAAGAGGTTGAGAAAGACAGCGTGAGAAAATTCTTGACAGTCTTGTGTCAAGGCACGGAAGGGAGTCAACACACGAGTTGATCCATGCGGTCGGAGATCGCTGTTTATGGAGGGACACGATTGCCCACGTCAGCCGGCATGGCACTGGATAATGATGATGATAATTCATCCTCGAATTGGGGACGTAAATTACAAGTACTCCAGAAGCCAGAGTGTGCTCTCCTTGTGGTGAAGGACACTCATAATAGTAAAAGCTAATCCACACGCAAACGTCAGTCCAGTGCACTAGAAATATTAGCACGTGCATGGACTACGTTTGAGTTCAAAGCGAGCGAGAGCAAAAAAAAAAAAAAAAAAAAGAACACAGAGTAATGCAGCTTTACAGAATACAATTTAGGAAAACGTAGGACACTGCGGCGACTTGCTTCAAATATACAAACTACAACATAACCTAGGGGAAGACACAACAGTGAGTACATCAACGCATAAATAATAACCGAATGAGAAGAATGGAAACAGTGAGAACAATGAACAGAACATGAACAAAATGTGCTACTGATCTCAAGCCCCAGGATGTGAAACTGTACGTACACTCCCACAGATTGACCGCAGTTCCACTAATTTTATTCACAGGTTTCTTACAAACTAAAATGAACGGATTCGAACAAACCAAACAGCAATTTTTTTTTCTCTCTGAATTAGTCGTGGTTCCAACTTCATGGCAAAGGGTCGCCCCAATATGCTCCGTTCCCGTGTCAGTGAATGTCGCACAAAATGCTCCTCACTGCCCCATGTGAAAAGTTGAAGAGACAGGAGTTTCGACAAACCAACAGCCCGCACAGGTATACTATGCATAAGGCCGCTGCCAGAATGCCAACACAAAAGTCCGCCACGAAAAATACAGTTCATCATCGATGGAAGAGGCAGTCACTAAAAAACCAGCAGCCACACATTGCTGCATAAAGTAACACAGTTAGTTCAGCGATCGACCGGTCTCTATTTTTCTGAACATGTAGTTCACGCTACAAACAACCGCGGAGAAATGTAAAAGTACTCCAAGCGAAATTCACAGCTCACAGTGTCGCCCCACACACTCAACTAAGTAGCAGGGCGACAGAACCATGCACTACTGATGCGCTTTAATTTTAAAAAAAAGTTACAAATTGGTGAGAGTTCAATAACTAGTCGCATATGCTACTGTAGACATAGGGCCTACAACGCCCGTTAATACACAAACAAAACACTAAACATACACGAAGCATGTAAACTTGCGTCCAATACAGAATGCAACATCTTCAACACTCAATACACTTTTGCAAAATGGAGAGAGAGAGAAGAGAGAGAGAGAGAGAGAGAGAGAGAGAGAGAGAGAGAGAGAGAGAGAGAGAGAGCATATGGCGTGTACACATTGTAAGTCATTGAAGAGGCTGAAAAGATGCAGATACAAGTAATGTGTAGATAATTGCTTCATGCCATGAATGTAATATTATCATATGTGAATATAAATGTATTTGCACATGTAAATTAAAACACACAATACACATTGTAAACAACCGTGAAATAAAAGTTTTAACAAAGTAAACATTAAAAAGATCCATATATGGTTACTTTAAAGCCACGCAACCTCCCACCATGTGAAGCAAGAAGTAACAGCCCACCACTTCAAACACCAGCGACGACTCACCAGGGAGGGACACAGAAAGGCTCGGCCTTAAGCTTTAAGCGGAGTGGTTACTGGTTACATAGCGTAGGAGTTTTCCCCCCTACAAAATACCATTATGACAACTGTTCTCTTCTGTCGTATTTCATTTTTTTTTTTTTAATATTCCGTTCTAAAACTGTAAAGAACTTTGGTACAGTAACATTTTCAAGCAGACGCAGAGCAGGCTCATGCGTCGGGACTTTTATATGTAAACGCGTGAATTGTAAATGTGGAAGATTGAACCGTGTCAGAGTGGATTTACTTGGCAGTAGATCTTCATACAACACCGGTGGTAACTTAACACTGGGTCAATGGGTCAACAGTCCCAGGTCTGACAGTAGACAGTTCTCCAGGGATGCGCTGGGGCCTGGGCTAGATCTGAACGGTGTCTCTGGAGGTTTTATACTACATTTTTGGGTAAGATCATTTCAGATTTATCCATTTATTGGCTTTACAAGTTTGTTTCATACTTTGTATGTTATGATCGTCACACAGGTGTCAGGATAATAATAATATATTACGTTGTCACTTTATTGGCAAATCTTGCTGTTTCAAGTTTCTTTGTTATCGCTTTTTGTTTGTGACTGACTGACTGTCAGTTTGTCACTCCACGCCGCGTACTCCACACGCTTTAAATCACTCGGTACACGGTACATTTTATTTACATTCATATGTTGTAAATGATACACGGTGTGTCATAAATCAGACTTGGCTGTGTGAACTTTAGCCCTGTATTTGTATTTTGCTTTAGAAAATCTACAAATACAAATTGGTATACAATACTGAACGATACATCTTCCATAAAATCACCAGTGCCAGTCCATGCTCTACAGTTTATTTTATTAATAATAATTAATATTATTATTATTAATAATAATTAATAAAATAATAGAGCATGGGCTGGCACTGGTGATTTATGGAAGATGTATCGTTCAGTTTTGTTGACCTTGTCTAAAGCTTTGTTGTCAAATTGATTTATGATTGTTGCAGCAAAGACAACACGTGTAGATAGAGAGACTAGAAGAAGACATAGTCACACTACCTACAGTCTACAGTGCTGTGTACAGTTTACATTCTTTTCATAATCCCTACTACTTACTACTACTACTACATAGTTAATTTAATTAATTACTTACATTAGTTTAGTAATAGTATATATAAATATAAAAGTTCTCATGCACGGAAGATTGATGGAAAAAGTGTTCATTTTGTTTTGTTATCTGAACATTTTGTTGTTAAGTTTATTTGTCAGTTTAGAAGAGAGATTCTAGACTTGTAGTTGTAGTAACTAGAGTAGTGTAGTAGAGTGTTGGTTAACACCTCAAGTACCTTGCTGACTGGCGTGGGCAATCATGCTTCTGCACATCTTACAATCTCCACCGGCATGCAATGTATCAATTCATGTGCTGACACCCTTTCAATGAAAAAGGGCCTTTCATGCCATAACTCTTAACATAGGACTGATAAGGACTGTTAAGAATTTTCTCTCCCTGTCTTCCTAGATAGTAGATAGTATCTCTCTTTCCGTACATCTTTCTAGTTATTATATGTTCCAGTTTTTGTCTTCTCATAATGTGGTCAGAAATGATTACTCATAGTTATACTGTTTCTTTCTGATGTTTGTGGTAAGTTGTATTTATAGCTTAGGCTTCCTCAGGATATTCAGAGTGCTCATTTTGGCTGTCCAAGAAATTTTCAGCTTTCTTCTTTAAAACCACATCTCCAAAGCATCTAGTGATTTTGTTGTTTGTTTACTAATTGTCCAGGATTAGCAGCCGTGTGTTAAAACTTGTTCTATGTAACATGCATGCAAGAATCCTTTTTCTAACTTCCAATGACAAGGACTTATCGCATAAAATGTTGGTTTATTATGACCATAAATATAATATTAATAGCCAAATTCCATAGACTTCTGATGATGATTTCATAATCATCATCATATCAAGCACTTAGCTGATTGGCTAGGTGGTCACACTTCTCTATATCTTGCGATCTCCAACAGTACGTATCAGGTGTGAGGGCACAAGGCTGTTACATTTAGAATCTTATCTTCTTGTCTTCATCTGTTTCATTTTTCATAAAACTTTCCAGTGGTTACAACAAGTGGACATGACTGAAAGATATGAGCACTCGCTATTAAACTTCTAGTTTGCTGGTAGAGGGTTCATTTCCTACAACGGCATTAGGCTGGACTTAAAACGTTGACTTCTCGTTCAGACAGCAATGGCAAACTACTGAACATAATACTGTCTAGAAAATTAACCTTAGCGCAAGACAGTCTGCATCCAAATTGCTGCAGTTGTGTTTCGAACATGTTGTACATGTGCTGGCCATTAGCAGACCATAAATTACCATAAACAGTTACATTATAATAACCATCAACATTGATAGCAGTGTCATTTTTCTCCTGCCAAGTTTATATTCTTTAAAAATCATTACATTACTTGTAACTTATAACTGATAAACATCCCTACCATAGTAGTACTATCAGTAAAGAAACCCCATAAATTACCATGAACGTTAACTTAAAGACACCATCAGCAGTAACTGTGGTGTCATATTTCCCCTGACAAGTTTACATTCTCTTAATATCTAACGAGACAGGAACACTGAGCTGATCCACGACACTGGTGATCGAGTGAAATGGCGAGTCATGACCACCCACGCTTTCCGGCATGGCACATGATTGATTGATTGAATATCTAAATAGTTAAGATCTTGATTACATTCATTACTGGTAGCTTACAACTGATAATACATCCCAACTATAGATTATAGTAGTACTTGCAGACATTAGTAGACTAGCAACCCATAAATTACCATGAATGGTTCATGTGCAGAAACCATCAGCATAGATAGTGGTGACAAATTTACCTTAATTTAACATCTAAATAGTTAAGTTCTTGATTACATTCATTAGTGCTAACTTATAACTGATAAACAGTAGTAGTAGAAGCAGACATGAAACCTCATAAATTACCATAAATGGTTCCATTCTTGTAATATCTATATAGTTAAATTCTTGATTACACTCTTTATTAGTAACTTATAACTGCTAAACATTCCTTCTATACCAGTATTAAAGACAAGAAACCTTATAAATTACCATAAATGTTAACTTATAGAAACCCTCAACATAGATTGCAGTGTCATATTTCCCCTGACAAGTTTGCGTTCATTTAATGCTGATATAAATTTGCTAACATTAATGTACTTGTAACATATAAATGAAAACAAATAAAAACAAATCTCTACTGTAGTACTACTAGTGATCAAATGAGATGGCGAAACATGACACCCACGCTTATCAGCATGGCACGTGATGATGATGACTAGTAGTGCTAGCTGAATTTTCAGACATTAAAAGAATTGCTAGTCCTTTGCAGAACATGGCAATTCCCCCCCCCCCCCCCCCCCCCATTCCCTATTGGTTGTCTGTGATTTACTAGATAAATTGTACGCTCAGTAGTTTGCCATTGCTTTCTAAATTAGAAGTCAACATTTAAGTCAATTGACCAGCGTGTGGAATGAATGCACTACCCTGCCGTCAGCTCACAGGAGCAGACCATAAATTACCATAACTGGTTAACTTGTGGAAACCCATCAGCTGAAATAGTCGTGCCATATTTCTCCTGACATTCTTTTTTTCAACATCTATTAAATTCATTACGTGTAACTTACAACTGATAAACATCCCAGCTATCATAGTACTAGTAGCCAAGAACCCCCATAAATTACCATAAACAATTATTCGAGAAAACCAGCATAGATAGCATGTCATATTTTCCCTGGCAAGTTAAACCCAGTGATCTTGTCACACCTGAGAGCTGGCTATCCCACAAATTTGTCCTGTTACCTGCCAGGTGTGCTATGGGGTGCTTGAGCAGGAGTACCTGGCCGCCTATTTGTTGAAGGAAGGTCATGCAAGCGTGTAGGAGGCCCCATTATATATATATATTCAGCCAAGAGTTTTATTTGTTCCTTGAACATTTCTAGAGTGAACAGCTAAATGCTATTATGTTGTGATAGTCTAATGGATTCTTTCCGGAGCTGAAGTTAAGGCATGGAGAATGACTAACTTAAAAGGCCAATTCTAGAACTAATAGCAAAATATTATTGTGTTGTGATATTCTAAAGGATTATTTCCAGGGCCAAGATAAGACAGGTAGAATGATTTTAATATTAAAGACTTTCTAGAATTGATAGCTAAATATCTTGTCATTTAACTCTCTCGGATTCTTTCGTGAGCTAGAGATAAGGCAGGTACAATGATTGTAACTTTGTCATTTCTAGAACTAATAGCTAAATTTCTTGTGTTGATCCTTTCCAGGAGCAATTTCTGTAACTAATAGTGAAATATTATTGTTTAATGATATTCTAATAGATTCTTTCCCCTGAGCCAAAGATTAGGCCAGAAGATTGATTTCTTTTAAAGGCCATTTCAAGAACTGATAGCTAAATGGATTTAAATGCTGTCATGTGTGATGCTCTAAAGGATTTTTTCCTGAGCCAAAGATAAGGCAGTTGAGTAGAATGGTTTTTATCTTTAAAGGCCATTTCTGGAACTATTAGCTAAATTTCTTATGTCATTAAATTCTCTTGGATTCTTTCATGAGCCAAAGATAAGGCAGGTAGAATGATAGTAAACTGTAACTTCAAAGGCTATTTCGATACTAATCCATCCATCCATCATGTGCCATGCCGGTAAGCGTGGGCGGTCATGTTCTACTATCTCACTCGATCACCAGAGTCGTGGATCAGCTCCGTGTTTCTGTCTCGACCATGCCACAAGGCCAAGCCATCCAGGTACTTGCCTCTAGGTTTTCCCCTTGGTCTGTTCCCCTCGATCTTACCAGTTGTCGCCAAGTTCTCCAAATCATTTCTTCTCATAACATGCCCAAAAAATTGTGACTGTCTACGTCTAATGTCTCTATAATCAGTTTACAATCTTCATTTGTTTCTTGAAGGACTTGTTCATTGGTCTTTCTGGCTGTCCATGGTATTCTTTGCATTTTCCTCATAAACCACATTTCTACAGCCATCAGATGTTTTTCAGCCTGACTGCTCATTGTCCAAGCTTCACATCCATATAAAAGTACAGGTTCTATGTAGCATCTTAACACTCTTTTTCTCATTTCAATTGACATCTTTTTATTGGTCAGTATGTTTTTCATCTTGCTAAAGGCTACTTTTGCCATGGCGATTCTTGTTCTAATCTCTTCAAGGCATCTCCCATCAGATGTTATTACTGTTCCGAGATAATTGTACCTATTCACTTGTTGAAGAATATTCCCATTTACTTGTATATTACATTGTGTTATTTCATTCTTGCTAGTGACAACCATAATCTGTGTCTTTTTACAATTTAATTCTAACCCTATTATTATTATTGTCTTGTAATATTTTAATGCCGGTCTCCATGGCAAAGGTGTAACGGACGTGGTTCGTAATTCCGCTTACCTGCACTCGAAACACAGCAGCTGCGAAAGATTTGGCAGCAGACCATGTCACGCTGGTTTTAACGTGATGGTATGGGAGCTGGTCGTTCAGAAAGCAATGGCATACTACTGAACGTAAACTTGCCAAGACATCAACAACAGCGATGTCCTGTAAATATGATATGCAAAAAAAAATGTAATAAATCTTTTCCTGAACCACATATCAACACTACTGTATGGCATGGAGTATTGAATCTCCATTGCTTACAGTTTCCCGCCTTAGTTACCATCCCTTACCCCGGTCCCCATGACCCGCAGACTCCCACAACTGTCTATATGAGTAGCAAGGTGCTATTCATGTCAGTATCGCAGCCTGAGATTCTGAGAAGAGTAGCAAATAATTGTTTTCATTTTCATTTGATCTTCATTGTTCTAATTTTTTTCATATTTTTATTCTTCTCATCTCGTTCTTATGCTGTAATGTAGTCACTCGAGGGTCTTCTCCGTGGTTATATGTTGTGTTTTGTGTATGTATGTGTTTGCTGATGAAGACTAGTCGCCGCAATGTCTGTATATTTTGTAATTCTGTTCTGTAAAGCTGCATTACTTTGTGTTATTTTATATTGAAATATATACCAAGACTTTTGTCTGTGAGCAAACTATCTATAACATTTTTAAGGTATATGTCTTAGGGATTTGTTCATAAAATGTAGACAAGTTTCCTGTTTTAGATATATGTCTTAGGGATTTGTTCATAAAATGTAGACAAGTTTCCTTTTTTAGATATATGTCTTAGGGATTTGTTCATAAAATGTAGACAAGTTTCCTTTTTTAGATATATGTCTTAGGGATTTGCTCATAAAATGTAGACAAGTTTCCTTTTTTAGATATATGTCTTAGGGAATTGTTCAAATAATAACACGTTTCCTTTGTGAGAGATATGTCTTAGGGATATATTCATAAAATCTATACACGTTTCCTATTTCAGATATATTTCTAAAGGTTTTTTCTTTAAAAAAATACACGTTTCCTTTGTTTTATATGTCATAGGAATTTGTACATAAAATCAATATACATTTCCTGTTTTAGATATATATTTTGGGGATTTGTTCATAAAATATATACATTTTTCTTTTTTCAGATATATATCTCAGGAAGGAATTTGTTTAAATAATATATATGTTTCCTTTGTTAGATATATGTCTTATCTTAGGGATTTGTTCATAAACTATATTCACTTTTCCTTTGCCAGTAGTTGAGTAAAACCAAATTAATGGCATTTTGTTCCATTTATAAAACAAATATAGTTGAATTGATGCCTTTGTTATGGTTTCCATTTGCCAATGAAGGCTTTCTGACTGCCATGTCCATTCTCTCACTTGTGATTGTGTTCTTGTAAAGCTGACCTTTCTAGTTTTCACTTTTGTTGATTTATTGTTTACTAGGAATGTTTTCATAAATTGCCTTAAATAAATGCCATCAGTGTGTGGACATTGCTGATCTGTTTATATTGCGTAGATTGTGATTCTTTGGCCTTGCTGCTCTGTTATTTCAGCTTGATCAATAGAAGATCATGGAGCGTCTGCTGACTGGACTTCCAAATTTGAGGATACGAGAGAAGGTCCGCGATGACGACGCCGTAGACCAACTTCATCACTTTGTCACTGTTTATGTATTTGCGACATTCGCTTTGATTATTGGATTGAAAGAGTATGCAGGCACCCCTCTGGATTGCTGGGTGACCTCACACAACTGGAAGCATTTCCAGGATCATGTCAACTCCTACTGCTGGACACACAAACTCTATCGGTACCCAAACAAATTTGATCGGAGCGAGGTAGTGTAGCACATTTGTGTTTCATCTACTTGTTTAATGACTTTTCTTGTTTCTCCCAGGCAGTAACAATTAAGCAGCCATGGAATCAATTGTAAGAAACATCATTGACTTGAAACTTCGGGAGAAGATCCGAGAGGATGACACAGTTGATCAGCTCCACCATTTTGTTACAGTGTACCTTCTTGCAGCGTTTGCTATCGTTATTGGCGTGAAGGAGTATACTGTTGGACAGCTGGACTGCTGGTTCACCAACACTACAATGAAACATTTTCAAGATCATGCTAATACTTACTGCTGGACCCACAAGTTGTACAGATACCCCAACAAGCATAACCTCAGTGAGGTACTTGCCACTTCTGCTGCTCTTTGAAATACATATTTAATCTCTAACTTCTTTTTGTTTTTAAAAATGGAATTATCTTTCTTCCCTCAAATATTAACAACATAGAACATTTATGCTAGCTTTTAAAAATGTTAACAGAATGCTTGCTCAATTCAGTGTAAAATTACGATGTCCGTTAAAAATGTACTGAACCTTTGGCCAGGAAAAATACAGTTACCCATCTGGAGGTCGGAAACCATAATCCCCTTCAAACTACCCTCCTTGGGACTGTACACATTTCTCCCAGTGGTCACACCATTCTTGGAAGCATTTCAGAAAGAACTCCTTGGGAATGTAGTTCAGTGTGGCCGTTGTGTTTCTCAAAAAGACTTCTTATGACTCAGTAGCATTTACAGCTTGAGGGACAGCTAAAAATTGCAAGGAACCCTGTCTGAGGAGTAGGGTGTCTGACCAGGCAAAAACAATACCACAAAGTACTACCTGGAGGATCCTTCACCTTCATGATGTTGCGTGGTGCAAACAAATGGATTTGAGGGTAACAACAGGAGCTTGAGAGGTTTATAAGGACAATGCATGCACATATTCTTCACATCTGACTCAGACTTTCTTTGCCGGACTCAATATTCCTCTGGTTCATTAGGCTCACTTCTCTTCTGACATGGCTCCTCTGGATTTATTACTCTTTTCCAAGCTGAAAGTGCCTCTAAAAGGGACCTGATATGAGTCCCGAGAAGGCATTATGCTGAATGCGATAGACACTCTTTACTCCTCCCAAAGAGGTTTTCCTGTAATGCTTCCAACAATGGCAGGACTGCTGGGAGAAGTTTGTAGTTTCATGGAGGGTAATTTGAAGGGAAGTAAACAGTTGACATGGCAGAAAGTATGAGAGTGCTTACCCTTAAACTTCCTTTTCGCTGATGGCTAGAAAGGTGGTTCAACCCTACACTTGGACTTTAACATTGATTTCTTGTTCAGAAAGTTGTGGCAAACTGCTGAATGTAAAATTGCCATGAAAATCAACCTGGAGTTGACTGCAAAATCATTCAAAAGGCATGCTGCATATTTTTAAAGTTTCAGACTTTCAGATGAGTAATTTTCCGAGCTGAATGTCTGATACTTTTTGAACAGACATCATATATTAGTCTTTGTTGAGAATAAAAATGTCAGAGATTTTTCAATTTCTTCTTACAAATTTAAATTGTTAATTCTTAAGATCTGTAGCTGTAATTTTACTATTCTAATACATTAATGTATAGCTGTGCACGTACATATTTGTTTCAAATCTAGTTTAAATAACTATTACCGAGGATTTTGTGGGCTTTAAAAACTTACATTCTGCTTGAGCCATAAGCTGTTGATTTAGAGCACCCCACGTTTATTCCACTTAATTGATATTAACTTTCATAATTACCCTATTATTACATAATACATTTGTGTGTTTCGTCAGTCATATAACACCGCAATTCTGTATAAACTTTTAGACTTGCATTTTTCTTACAGATGCATACATATTGTAATCTCGCAGTAACAGTTTTGAAAGTGTAATTAGTTAATTACATTAATTTTATGTTTCCTTGCCAAAGCAGCAGTATGGGTTCAATCACCAGCAGTGACGTGATTATTTTCCCTGCTAGTATGGCTAAAAGGTTTACCTAGTACTTTCTTATTTTCTATGAAAGAAAGGCAATGAGTGGAACTGGCAGCATCACCTCATTACATCCTGACCTAGAATATGTGAACAAAGATTGGAAAATAAATAGAGATATAAAAATACAAAAAAGCAATAGTGGCTTTCATAGCACTGCGACATTTTTGTGGTCAAAATAAATTAAAACTTGTAACAAACTTAGAATATTTAATTCTAAAGTGAAATCACTACCACTGTATAGATCAAAACCACGAAGAGTGACTAAAACAATTACTAATAAATTACAAATATTCATTAACTGGTGCCTATGCAGAAAACTAGAGCTAAATGGTATGGCAGAATAACTAATGCGGAGCTTAAAAGAGAACAGACAGATGCTATCTGCTTGGGAACATCACTATCTATAATAACTCATATTTTGCCATTATTTTATCTCTGTGTCTCATTGTGCTTGTTTCTAATTACAAACTGCCATGGGTTCATGTAGTTTTTTTCTTGTGTATTTATTGTGAATGTGACCATATTGTGGGGCTTTAAACTTGGGCAAGTTTTTTAATATATTCTAAATCGGGATTATAAATAAGTTATGTTATCTAGCCTCAAATGTGGTTTATATATAAGCACTGTATTTTAAAATGGGGTTGTATTTAAGCTGTGTTATTTATTCCAAAATTGGACTTTAATATATGTTATATTATCTACATAAAACTGCTCGTATATAAGTTATGTTATCTATTCTAAAACTGAGTATATACATAAGTTAAATTATTCTAAAATTGAGCTTTTATATAGTTATGTTTTCTGTTCTAAAATTGAGCTTTTATATAGTTATGTTTAATTAACATTTTGCTTGTAGAGAGGTTTCACACTCTAGATCAAAGCTTAGATTTAGATTGTATGGGTATGCATGTATGGGTATGCATTGCAGTTCATGATTTTGCTTGTTGGTGCTAGAAATCAATCATACTTTTTAGAGTCACATAGTCATGGCCCCTATTCTTGATTGGGTGATCTCAACCTAAGTTTTTATCTTTTATCACTGCTTGTGACAGTTACAAGCATGATCACAGACAGGGACAGCATAATGCACTCATTGTTAGTGTGCTGTGGTAGTTGAGTTGAGCTAAGAACTGACATCTCTGCACTCAGGACATTCCCATTTGCCCGCCCTATGTCCCCTCGTTCAACAGCCAGTGAAGTGTCACACTACTAATCGTTCCCACCGCTATCTGACTGAAAGTTCTTCTGGTCTTCCCCCTCAGTTTTGAGATTCTACCAGAACCCCTGCCAATCCCACGCAATCTTATCCTTTCCACATACGGGATCTCAATCTGTTCCTCCACCTCTTCCACCTGTTCCCACAGGATACTGGTAATAGGGAAAGCTAATCCACACACAAAATCAAGCCCATGCATTCCCCAGAAGTGGCAACTTCTAGAAACAGTAGCACATGTGTGGACCACATTTGCGTTCAAAGCAAGTGAATGCCAAACAAAAATCGTGGGATCTCCGCAGTGAAGAGGTCAAACCGTTGGATTCTGAAGGTTAAGGTTTCATTTTTGGGCTGTAATCCTCAGACCACGAGTGCAATATTTTTTTCAGAGACTCCTGGAGGTCATTGCTGGAGTGGCAGGGTTTGTGCTTTGTGCATGCTCTCAGCTAATAGCTTGCACTCCTCAGACAGAGACTGAGCCATATGGAGTAAACCCGGTGCAATGAAGTCAGTCTCTCTGCTTTAATCAACCTGTATTAAAATATCCCGCCTCTTTCATGTCTCTGCCTTGCCATGGAAGAGTGGTTTGCTTGTCCTGATAACCCCCAGGGTTTTGTTGGTGGTAACATGTTTATTGGCACATGTCTCCAAAGTTGGATAGGTCAGTGGATAGGGAATAAAGTTAGACACAAACCTGCTGCCTTGTAGGGAACAAAGTGGGACACAAACCTGCTGCCTTGTAGGGAACAAAGTGGGACACAAACCTGCTGCCTTGTAGGGAACAGACAAAGTGGGACAAATCAAATGAAATCAAATCAACTTTATTTTAAAAGGGTCACAAATTGGGCACGCAGGCCCGCCTTACATTCGGCCCTTCCAGTCACTCATCTTTCTCCAACAAGAGCAGGACACAAACCTGCTGTCTTGTAGGGACCAGACAAAGTGGGACACAAACCTGCTGTCTTGTAGGGACCAGACAAAGTGGGACATAAACCTGCTGCCTTGCAAATAGACTGGGGACAATCAAAGGCCAGGGAAGGCAAATCTGAAAGAAATACCTGGCAACATTAGATGCACCGGGCAACAGGGTTGATGAAATGGTACAATGTAACTTGCTTAATGAAACAGTGAAATCTAACTTTGCTTTGTAATGGTAAAATGTAATTTTGTTTTCTGTGTTTACAAATATATGTCTAGTTTTTAATCTTGATTGCTTTCTTTGCTACATTCTAATCTGCCTAGGGACATGACTAGCTATAATGACACATATTTTGCCAATATTTTATCTCTGCATCTCATTTCGCTTGTTTCTAATTACAAACTGCCTTGGGCGCATGCACCTTTTCTTGTGTATCTATTGTGAATGTACCATATTGCGGAGCTTTTAACATACATTTATAAATAACGCATATACATACATGTATTTATATGCTAGAAAGGTGTGAAACTGTTCTTAGACATTTAACTGGGTGAATGCACATGCTTAAAATTAACATTGCAGAAAATGTATTTGTTCCCATATAATGAACAATTTGAAAATGAACATTAGGAATATTCTATTTGACATGAACAAAACAAATAGTGTAAATTATTGCAGCCTAGAAGCATGTCAACAGACATACTTATCAATTGAAGAAAGAAATTACAGAAAATGAGCAGTTTTGAATATCTAATGTCTCTACTGATGGGTGTTGAAAATGTGATGACAAAAATTAATAGAACAAACATCGCTGCTGTTTAGTAACTAGAAGCAATTAAAATATTTATAGACTGGAACAGACAAAAAAAAAAAAAATCAGAGTACTGGGTGCATTTATATTTCCTGCGGCAACGTAAAGATGTAAAACATGGATATTTAACAAATCAACTGAAAGGCGTATATGTGCCTTTGAATATCAGTCTTGCAGAAGTATTAACAATTCAACTGGATGAAAAGGAAAATCAACAGAGCATAGCACATAAAGAACACAGTTCTGGAGAACACTGGTTAATAAGACAAATAATACGGGAGAATTACAACTAGTTTGGGCAGTAAGAAGATGTAAATGTCTCGAAAAGATAACAATAGAGGGAGGTGAACTTGGGAAGCAAAGAAAAGGACATGTATGCAGCTTGATTTGAGATGTGATAGATAATTTACATGTCAGTGATTCCAGATGTGATAGATAATTTACACATGATATTGATTCCAGATGTGATAGGTAATTTACACATGACAGTGATTCAAGACGTGATAGATAATTTACACATGACTGCAATAGAGGCAGAACATTTAGCTTATGGTAGAGAGAAGATCTGGAATACTTATAGGGACATAGTTCTGCACAAATGTTAGACTTCCCAACCCTACACATACAGTCACATTAACGTTTCACATAACATTCTTACGTTAGTCTTCCCAACCCTGCACATACATCCACTTACCAACGGAAGTATGTCATTGTGTGACTTTCACATCCAGGTACCCTATGAAATAAGTCCCGTACATGGAGGACCTGCCAACTCGACCCTGCTGGACTCAGAGGACCTTGGAGAAATCAACTTCTACCGCTGGATCACCGTCATCTTTATTTGTCAGGTAGGGGTTAGGATCATTGTCTTCTCTGCGTCATTTATATGTCATTACATCTTTTCTCTGCAGCTGAGCAGAGCAGGGCACTCACTTGTCCTTACAGTCAGAAATGGCTGTTAAAGGTAGAGGTAAAAGACCACCTTGTGAATGTGGAAGGCAAGGGGAAACCACCACATTATCTTCCCAAGACTTCATGGCAAAACATATCAGAGTTAGTGAACGACGTTAATGGCTGTCTTAGGACATCCTCGTCCGGTAGGGACAGTCATGAGCCACAGGTGACACCAGACCGTCATCCAGCTACTGATGGCAAAATCATAAATAAAATAAATAAATTTAGAGTAGGAATATGGAATGTTAGGACATTAAATGAGCTAGGAAAGTTGAACAATGTTCTAAGAGAAATGGATAGCATGAATATGAATATACTAGGCGTTAGTGAGATGAGATGGAAGGGATCAGGCAAAATTATAGCTGACAACCACACAATAATTTTTTCTGGAGGGGATACACATGAAAAAGGTGTAGGAATAATACATGACGAAGAAACAGCCAAGTCACTTAATGGATACTGATGTATTTCAGATAGAGTTATTTTGGTCAAAATCAAAGGCAAACCAATAGATATAAATATTATACAAGTATATGCACCAACAACAAGCAGTAGTGATGAAGAAATACAACACTTTTACGATGAAATAGAAATGGCGATGGCTCAAATTGGATCACAGGAAATAAAAATAATACTTGGAGATTTTAATGCAAAAGTAGGAAAGGGGAAAATGGAGGATGTAGTGGGGAATTATGGTTTAGGTACAAGAAATGACAGGGGAAAAGCTAATAGAATGGGCAAATATCAATGATATGATAATTGGAAACACGTGGTTTAAACACCATAAAAGACGACTATACACATGGAAAAGCCCTGATCAGAAAATACGCAACCAAATTTACTACATACTAATTAATAAAAGATTTAGAAATGCTCTAATTAATGTTAAAAACAATGCCTGGCGCCACCTATAATAGTGATCATGTACCACTATGTGGACAAATAAAAGTAAGATTAAAGAGAGGAAAACAAATGGTTAGGAACATGAGACTTAATAAAGAGGTTCTGAAAGTAGATAAAGAAATTCAAGAACAATACATAGTAACTGAAAAATAGGTACAATGCAATAGCTAAAATACAGAGTATAAATGAACAATGGGAAATGTTAAGGGACTCCATCAAACTAGCAAAGAAATATTACCGGAGAGAAGTCAAATAACTAAGAAAAAATGGATGAATGAAGACATCTTAATACTGATGGACAAAAGAAAACAGAGTAAAAATGACAATCAAGAATACGCTAAGATAAATAAAGAAATAAAAGATAAATGTTGGAAGGCAAAAGAAAGTTGGTTAAATGAGAAGTGCAAAAAAATTGAATTAAATGCCATTAAAGATACAAAAAATATGCACAGACAAATCAGTGAGCTCACGGGAAGAAAAATAAGAATAAATACAGGGTGTTTGAAATCAAAAACAGGAAAGATATTATTGGAGGAAGATGATATAATTAAGAGGTGGAATGAGTATATAAAAGAATTATATGATGGGGAAAGGGAAGAATTAAAAGAAGAAAGTAACTTAGAAGGTCCACCTATTCTAAAAGAAGAAGTCGCTGACGCTATGAAATATATGAAGAAAGGAAAAACAGCTGGACCAGATGAAATCACAATAGAAGTGGGACGCAGAGGTGTTTCCAAGGCACCAGGGCCGGGTTATATACTGGCCAAGACCTATTGACGCGTCCTCGTCGAGCGTCCTGGGCAACAGGTCCCTTCGGGGTCCTGGCTAAAGTCAGTAGGATCGCCGATTCCTCCGAAGTCGGAGAGTGTCTGCCTGTACGGCGAGGAACCACCAGTCTGCACACCAATAAGCCAGACATGGGACAACGGATACTCACGCAAAACTCAGGTCCTGTATGACATCACACTGATGTTGGACAACAGGATGCCTTCATCCGACATACAGGACTTCGCGTTGGAGCTCAAGCCAACGAACACAAGCAAGCACAATAGAAGTATTGGGAGAATTTGGAGTAGATATACTAACCAAAATGTTAAATGATATTTACAGCAGTGGATATCTACCCAGTGATATGCTGAAATCTGTATTTATAGCTATACCAAAAAGACCAGGAGCAATTGAATGTGAAGATTTTCGCACAATTAACCTCATAAACCATGTCACTAAGCTTCTGCTCAGAATCATAAGGAGAAGAACCAGAAAGAAAATAAAAATGGAAATTAGTGAAGAACAGTATGGATTTGTGGAAGGAAAGGGCACAAAAAATGCAATATATACATTACGGACACTAATAGAAAGGTCAATAGAGAAACAGAAAGACGTATATTTATGCTTCATAGATTATACTAAGGCATTTGATAAAGTAAAACATGATGAGCTGATTAAAATTGAAGATATCAACATTGATGGGAAAGATTTAAGAATAATAAAGAATATTTACTGGAACCAAGTAGCAGCAATTAAAATTGGAAATTGGAAATAAAAAGGGTAGTTACGAACACATAAAGCTAGGAGTACAACATAGATGTGTCTTGTCACCAGATCTCTTCTCCCTATATAGCGAAGTAATAATGAGAGAGATCAAAGAGATACCAGGAATACTAGTTGGAGGTTATAATATAAATAATATACGCTGTGCAGATGACACAGTATTGGTGGCAGATAAATCAACAGATTTACAACAATTGTTGGACACTGTAGTAACAGAGAGTGCAAGGAAAGGACTCTCATTGAATATCAAGAAAACAGTAACAATGGTAATATCAAAGAAAATGGTGACACCAAAATGTGACATAGAAATAGGAGAAAAAATTCTTAATCAAGTGGATAATTTTAGATACCTAGGGACATTTATAACATCAGATGGAAGATGTACAACAGAGATTAAGAGCAGAATAGGGCAGGCAAAGGCTGCATTTCAGAAAATGAAGAGTATCTTGTGCAGTAGGTCACTATCACTGAGTGTAAGAAAGAGAGTGCTGAAATGCTATGTAGAACCAGTTTTGCTGTATGGCAGTGAATCTTGGAATGTAAATGAACAAATTAAGAAGAAATTAGAAGCAGCAGAGATGTGGTTCCTGAGACGAATGTTGAGAATTCCTTGGACTGCCAGAGTAACTAACGACGACTGCCTGAAACAGGCTAATGAAACTAGAACACTATATACAACAATAAGAAAGAGACAAACAGCTTTCTTTGGTCATGTGATGAGAAGAGAGGCATAGGAGAACATCGTGACAACTGGAAAGATCGAGGGGAGGAGAGGCAGAGGCAGACCAAGAGAAATGATGCTGGATGGATTGAGATGGTGGCACGGAGG
Organism: Cepaea hortensis; assembly: GCA_963921405.1. Classification (NCBI taxonomy): domain Eukaryota; kingdom Metazoa; phylum Mollusca; class Gastropoda; order Stylommatophora; family Helicidae; genus Cepaea; species Cepaea hortensis. Next base: position 99,903,512 of record OY992890.1, read on the forward strand.
AATATCAGCAGCAGAGTTGATTCAGAAAACCAAAGACCGAGATCTGTGGAGAGCCATGAACGCCTACGCCAGCTGGCAGGGCACTTGATGATGATGATGATGATGACATCTTTTCTCAAGCCTGTGTTACCATTTATATGTCAATTCGTCTTTTCTCCAGCCTGTGTTACCATTTATATGTCAATACGTCTTTTCTCCAGCTTGTGTTACCATTTTCTGAGATGTATGTCGTTCATAACATCCCTTGCTCTTGTTCACTATTTAGTTTTAAAAAAAAAAGTTAGTTGCATGTCCATAATAGGACGTAACAATCAACCTCAGCATTTTTTGGCTGTGATTTTCTGGGCAATTTTATGTTCAGTGTTTGCTGTTACTTATGAATGACACACACGCATATCATTGTGAAAGTTAAGGCAAGTCTGCCTGCTTCCAAACTACCTGCGTCTGATTTTAAATCCAGTATGCGGCATTATGAAACTGTTCACTGCAAAATTGTAGTCATCACTTTATGTGACTGATTGACAGAAAAAGGCAGAACTCAATCATCGCATGATCTGCCAATGTTTGAAAAGAAAGCAAGAGTTGTAATCTGTCACATATATAGGGAACAGACATGTTGAAGGTCATGGCCGTTGTTGGAGAGATGTGACAACGAAGACGCATTCTGTTTTACAACACTGGCATTTTTCCAAAATGTACTCCACAAGTCTAGGTTCAACTCGGCCATGTTTTCAGCAAGCAGCTTGTTGAATAATGGCTGATGGTAAGTGCATGTTTACCAAAAACTTTTTGTGGGCCAGAGCTTCACAACTCTTGTCAGATATCACCTCTATGATATCACCTGTGTCAGATATCACTAGCCTCAAAGCATCTGGACACAGTCACACTCTGGAGGAAAATCAGTACACACTGAGCTGTCTGGGAGTTTTATTTCTCACATTTCCCAGTTGTCTAGTTTCCCACATTGCCCATTTGTCCACTTATAATTCACATTGACCAGTTGTTTTAATTTTCCGCATTACCCAATTGTTCACATATAATACACGTTGCCCAGTTGTCTATTTATTTCCAATATTGCTCAGTTGTATACTTATTTCCCACATTGCCAATTTGCTCATTTGTAGCCCACATCCCAGGAATGCCAACCTGGTCAAAAACGAATGCAAAAGTCGGATGAGTTGGCCCAAGGGTTTAGGTCCAAGGGTGCATAACAACACACCGCAATCACATCTGTAAAAACACTCCAGATGAACGCAAAGAAGAAGAAGAAGTATCCCACATCACCCAGTTGTACACAAATGTCCCACATCACTAAGTTGTTGATTTATTTCTGCATCTGACTCTTCCCATGTGAGAGTCATGTGATCATTATACAGGCTGAGATCACTTCTGTGAGAGGACTCAGAAAGACATTAGCACCATTGCCGCAGTGAATTCATGTCCTGCCCTGAACTGTGATATACCAGTGTTAGGAATAGACATGAAATATGTAACTTGTGATGTATATAAACACAGTTTGCTTAAGTTATTTATAAGATGTAATGTAATGTAACTATACAAAGGCTTTTGATAGAGTTAGACATGTCAGCATAGTGGATATGCTTGCAGATCTACAAATTGATGGGAAAGACATTATATAAAAAACATATATTGGAAACAACAAGCTGCAATAAGGATTGATAATGAAGTGGGACAGTATCAGCCAATTAAGAGAGGTGTTAGGCAGGGATGTGTGTCTCCAGATCTTTTTTCCCTATACAGTGAAAATATTTTCAGAAATGTAGAGGATATAAATGGAATCAGCATTGGAGGACAAAACATCAATAACATTAGATATGCAGATGATTCAGTATTAATTGCAGACAATGCGCAGGACCTGCAACAATTAGTAGATGCGGTTGTTGTACACAGTGAGCAACTGGGGTTAGAATTAAATTGTAAAAAGACTCAGGTTATGGTCGTCACTAGGAAGAAAGAAGTGCCACAATGTAATATACAAGTAAATGGAAATATTCTTCAACAAGTGAATCGGTACAATTATCTTGGAACAGTCATAACATCTGATGGGAGATGCCTTGAAGAGATTAGAACAAGAATCGCCATGGCGAAAGTAGCCTTTAGCAAGATGAAAAACATTCTGACCAATAAAAAGATGTCAATTGAAACGAGAAAAAGAGTGTTGAGGGGATACATAGAGCCTGTTCTTTTGTATGGATGTGAAACTTGGACAATGAGCAGTCAAGCTGAAAAGCATCTGATGGCTGCAGAAATGTGGTTTCTGAGGAAAATGCAAAGAATACCATGGACAGACAGAAAAACCAATGACCAAATACTACAGGAGACAAATGAACATCGTAAACTGATTCGAGAAATTAGACGTAGACAGTCAAATTTTTTTGGACATGTTATGAGAAGAAATGGATTGGAGAACTTAGTGACAACTGGCAAGATCGAAGGGAACAGACCAAGAGGAAGACCGAGAGGAAAATACCTGGATGGCTTGGCCACATGGCATGGACGAGACAGGAACACTGAGCTGATCCACGACACTGGTGATCGAGTGAAATGGCGAGTCATGACCGCCCACGCTTTCCGGCATGGCACATGATTGATTGATTGAATGTAATGTGCACATATGTTTAAGTCAATCTGTTACCTTTTGGCTAGAGCTGACTGCAACTTTGTGAAATAGAGACAAGACTAGGGATGACCTGTTGGAAGAAATTGTCGACTGTCAAAAAACAGCCTTGATTGAAGAAATGGCACAGGGTGTCATCAGCAGAAGTGAAAAATAAAACAAAATTAACTTGACAAAGCAGAAGGCTAATTTTTTAAATAATGCCAATCGTCTCTTCTAGTGCTGGTTTTTTCTGGCATGTGGCTAAGGGGTTACGCACACAGTTCGTAATCCTGCATCCGAAACGCAGCTGCGGGCGATTTGACAACAGACTGCCTTGGTTTGGTTTTTACAAAATGGTATGGGTGCCAGTCGTTCAGAAAGCAATGGCAAATTACTGAACGTAAACTTGCCCAGGAATCACGGACAGTAAAAAAAATGCTGGGGTTGACTGCTGCGTCTTGTAAAGGATATGCAACTGACTTTTTAAAAAAATCAATATACTTTTATGCTAACACAGAAGCACAAACATATAGCACAGTTTATAGCCTAGTATATTTTGCCGTAACTTGTCAGATACATACTGCTGAGTGAAGTGAATACAGGAATTATAACTCTGCAGTATGCACCTGACGAGATGCAGCGAAACATGCCAGGCAATAAATTGTGCAACCTCATGTTTGTGGCTTCTGTGTTTACATTCACTTTGGGAATGTATTGTTGTAAATTTTAAAACTCACTTTTCTCTCCCCAGGCTTTCATGTTTAAGCTTCCAAACTTAATCTGGAAAGAATGTAACGAGTACTCTGGAACCCAGATTGAGAAAATGGTGACTATGATCGGAGACAGTTCATTTGACACGCTTGAGAAGAAGAACACTATATTTGCTGGCGTTGCAGAATTTCTGGAAATCTGGCTGAAAATTAACCGTAAACCTTTCTGGTTCATGAAAAGTCGGGTTGGCAGGCAGACGAAGAAAGTAGGTAGACTGACATTACAATTTCTGACCATAATTTAAAGGGATTACTGAAATGTCATACAGAATCCGTACTGCTGTATGGCAGTGAATGAACAATTTAGAAAAGGCTTGAAATTAATTTAGATGTGGTTTCTATGAAGAATGTAGCAAATGTCTTGGACTACCAAATTAACTGGAAAGTGTCCTAATGATAGTATATAACAATATATAATCTATATCTATAAAACAGAGTGTGTGTTTGTGGGTATTTATGTATTGGATGCGTTCGATAACGGTACATCCGATTGAGATGAAATTTTCTACACGTCTTCCTTTCATTCCTGTGCAACCGACTATAATAATTTCTTAATGTAAAATCTTCTACTTATTTAATAACATTTACTTTTCTATTTTCATTATATAATGTCTATATAACAGGGGGACTTCACTCTAGAAAAGTTATTTCAAGGGGCATAACTTTTAATAACATTTCTATATATTTTATAGTCATATTGTTGGACTTACTTGCACTATTGTTAAACTCTTTGTCTATAGTTATTTTCAGGCATGTGAGTTATAATAAATAATGATATAATCTTTAAGGCATTTTCAAAGTTTGCATAAAAATAATGCATAATGCATAACATTGTAACCCATCTTTTTCTGCTTACAGAACTTATCAACTGTCATGTCGGTGATTAAAAACTGTTTTCATTAAAAATAATGAATGGTGTGTGGAAGGACATTCTTTTAAGTTACTGTGCGCCAGGAGCTGGGCGAAACCACGCCGGGTCAGATAGATAGACAGACAGACAGAAAGTCGGGAACGGAAGCTTATTTGACTACTTATATGAATTAAATGACATGCTCCCCACCAGGGACTGGGTGAAGCCGGGCCGGGTCAGACAGACAGACAGATAAACAGACAGTCGGGAACGGGAGAGCTTATATGACTACGTATATGAATTAAATGAGATGCTCCCCACCAGGGACTAGGTGAAGCCGGGCCGGGACAGACAGATAGACAGACAAACAGATAGTCGGGAACGGGAGAGGTTATATGACTACGTATATGAATTAAATGAGATGCTCCCCACCAGGGACTGGGTGAAGCCGGGTCAGACAGACAGATAGACAGACAAACAGATAGTCGGGAACGGGAGAGGTTATATGACTACGTATATGAATTAAATGAGATGCTCCCCACCAGGGACTAGGTGAAGCCGGGCCGGGACAGACAGATAGACAGACAAACAGATAGTCGGGAACGGGAGAGGTTATATGACTACGTATATGAATTAAATGAGATGCTCCCCACCAGGGACTGGGTGAAGCCGGGTCAGACAGACAGATAGACAGACAAACAGATAGTCGGGAACGGGAGAGGTTATATGACTACGTATATGAATTAAATGAGATGCTCCCCACCAGGGACTGGGTGAAGCCGGGCCGGGTCAGCCAGACAGACAGAGAGACAGACAAACAAGCAGACAGACAGACTGATAGATAGAAAGATCCCCTCCAGGGCCTGGGCGAAGCCGGGCCGGGTCAGCTAGTATTATATATATAACAATAAGAAAAGGACAAACAGCATTCTTTGATCATGTGATGTGTTGGAAAAATATATTACTGGAAAGATCAGCGGTTGCAGAGGCAGCCGTAGACCGAGAGAAATTATGCCAGGTGGCCTTAGACAGTGGCAGACTGAGAGAAATGATGCCAGGTGGCCTAAGACAGTGGCAGACTGAGAGAAATGATGCCAGGTGGCCTAAGACGGTGGCAGACTGAGAGAAATGATGCCAGGTGGCCTAAGACAGTGGCAGACTGAGAGAAATGATGCCAGGTGGCCTAAGACAGTGGCAGACCAAGAGAAATTATGCCAGGTGGCCTAAGACAGTGGCAAACCAAGAGAAATGATGCCAGGTGGCCTAAGACAGTGGCAGACTGAGAGAAATGATGCCAGGTGGCCTAAGACGGTGGCAGACTGAGAGAAATGATGCCAGGTGGCCTAAGACGGTGGCAGACTGAGAGAAATGATGCCAGGTGGCCTAAGACGGTGGCAGACTGAGAGAAATGATGCCAGGTGGCCTAAGACGGTGGCAGACTGAGAGAAATGATGCCAGGTGGCCTAAGACAGTGGCAGACTGAGAGAAATGATGCCAGGTGGCCTAAGACAGTGGCAGACTGAGAGAAATTATGCCTGGTGGCCTAAGACTGGAAGACCAAGAGAAATTATGCCAGTTGGCCTAAGACAGTGGCAGACCAAGAGAAATTATGCCAGGTGGCCTAAGACAGTGGCAAACCAAGAGAAATGATGCCAGGTGGCCTAAGACAGTGGCAAACTGAGAGAAATGATGCCAGGTGGCCTAAGACGGTGGCAGACCAAGAGAAATGATGTCAGGTGGCCTAAGACAGTGGCAGACAGAGAGAAATGATGCCAGGTGGCCTAAGACTGGCAGACCAAGAGAAATTATGCCAGGTGGCCTAAGACAGTGGTGCGAGGAATAAAATCAGTAGATTGATCCAGAACACCAGGCACCGTGGTCTGGTGAGATACATTTAGACCAACAACATTGATGATAATTTTATTGTTACTTAGAATCTTTCTGAGTCTCGTCACATATAAAACAGGCAGTGGTGTTATTCTTTTGTACTGAATCCAATGCTTGTTAACTCTGATCATTTCTAGTCTCATCCTCCTCTTACTTGGTGATGATTGCATCAGTAATATCCAGTTAAACTCTTCTGGGTTATAGTAAGGATGTTATTGTTCAGCTATCACAGGTGATGAAATTCACTTCTTTCATCCGTCATGAGATCATGTTTGGTACGACTTCTAAGTCTGATGCAGGCTTGGAAATATCTTGGACAGTGAGGGCATGGAATATTCTCGCAGAAGAAGGTTATGTTAATCAGGTCTTTCTAGCTTGTTTCGTCTGTTGAGCAACCATATTTCACTACGCCTGCCCAGCTATATCATTGTGTGTAGATTCAGTATAATACTATTTAAACTGTTTGACCCATGATTGAAGATACTAACATATTGCCAGATTGTCTCCTAAGTTCCAGCTTATATTTAACATCAGTACCATTTATCTTCCCACAGGTCTTACAACACTGGATGTTGTGTATGGGTGCTAACACCGGCAACTATCTGTCCACCATGTACTTGGTGGTGAAAGCTTTATCACTGATCAACATCATCTTGCAGTTTTTCATCCTCACAGCTTTTCTGGACTTCAACTATTGGCATTATGGAGTTACAGCCTTGCAGGTATTACTTTGCAAGCTGTATTGTTTGCAGTTTAATGGTGTAATAAATTTGCTAGTTTTCTGTTTGAGTGTTTGTAAAATGGCTTTGTTTGTTTATTTAATTTTTTCACCTTTCAGATGGCAACATACGGATGTAAATCATAAACCACTTCATAAACACAACAAACATGCGCATACAAACACACACTATATATATAGATATTCCCAAAGCAGGAACTTACTATAAGTCTATGATATGGTAGGGCCATCACATTTTGTAGGCCTGAGTGCACACAGAATAGTTGGTCAGTCTCCTCTGTTGGCGCATGACAAGTGCAGGCTTCTAACCTCATCCAGTCACGCACATGACATTATCAGTGTATCTCCTTATCATCTGCACTAATGTGCAGGTGCATTACTGGCATATTCCAGATTTGAACATCAAAGAAAACTGGCTCATAAACGCATCATGTCTCAGAAACTGAAATAAGTTAGCCATATTACACATCAAAGTGGTTTACAAGAACAGTAATGGAAGGCATGGTTGCTGGAAAATGAGAGACACCCTGGCTGTTGTAATGTACAAGGCAGAGGAACTGGTGAAGGATTAAGAGTCTGTAACATCATTGGATTGAGACGGTGGCATGGAAAAATATCAGCAGCAGAGTTGATCCAGAACACCAAAAACTGGAGAGACACGATTGCCTATGCCAGCTGGCATGGCACATGATGATGATAATCGTGAACATTATTTGGTGAATAGCATTTAAAATGAGAATTGTCAAATGTTACGTATTTTAACACTATTAATACTGTATGGCACAGAAGCCTGGACATTGCAATTAGAAAGTCAAATAGAGGCCCTGGAGATACAGAAGAATATGTCGTATTTCATGGAAACAAAAACAATCAAATACAGAGATTCTGGAAAAACTGGGAATGAAAACAGTTTATGAAAAAAATTAAAAAGAAGGTTGTGAAATATTTTGGCCATGTTAAAAATATAACACTCGTATAAAAACTATATTGGAGAGTAAGATTGAAGGCAAACGAGCAAGAGGTAGATAATGATACAAGTGGTTAGATAACATCAAGAGGTGGACAAACATCAGACAGACTGAATGTACAATCAAGGTGAGAGACACAGTGTTGGAGATCATTGCAGCCAACCTTCATTATGGAAATGGCGCCTGATTGATTGCACTGTTTAGTCAAACCTGTGGCACAGAACATCTGACTTCAGCAAGAATTTTTTCAGCTTTGCTTTCCCTAGCCTTTGACTGTCCCCAGTCTATCTACCTACAAGGCAGCAGGTTTGTGTGTCTCTTTGCTTCCTATCCTTTGACCTGTTCGACAAGGGAGGCCCTTTATCTGTATAACTGTCTGCATTTCTCTTGGCTCTTTGGAACTTGCAAGTCCCAATACCTCTACAATGTGGAGACATATCAGAGGGGGATCAAGTCTAACAATAGGCTTTGATAAGAGCAACTTTATGCAATGATTTGATAGCGATGATAATTTATGTAGTGTATTATAATCTTTTATATTTATTCTACAGATCATTTCCAACAAAAATGCAGGGTTGGATCGAGTCCATTTCCCTCGCGTAGCCTTATGCCACTTCCAGGTGCGAGGTCAAGGCAGTTGGATCCAGTGTCTGCTGACTATTAACATGTTGCTGGAGAAGATGTTTGTCGTCGAATGGTTCTGGATGTTGCTTCTTCTGGTACTGACCATCTACAGTTTTATCAGTGAGTTTATTTCTTTCTTCTGGCACTGACCATCTACAGTTTTATCAGTGAGTTTATTTCTTCTGGCACTAACCATCTACAGTTTTATCAGTGAGTTTATTTCTTTCTTCTGGCACTGACCATCTACAGTTTTATTAGTGAGTTTATTTCTTTCTTCTGGAGAGAAATATCCCTGAGTATTTATTGTATTTCACAAAACTTATAGAAGTGTGAATTTACATTGACAATGATTATTAAAGTGATGTGAATTGAAGGGACAATGATTATTAGAAGAGTGAATTCACAGGTACAACAATTATTAGAAGAGTGAATTCACAGTGACAACTGTTCTAAATGTTTTGCATATCCTATACATGACATCGCTGTCAACATCAGCATCTTTCAGCTGATTGTTGATTTCTTGGCAAGATTACGCTCATTAGTTTCGCCATTGCTTTCTGAGCGGCCGGCTCACATACCCCGTAGGTTACAGACGCGATTCGAACCACTGCTGATTCTCACCGTCGTCACGTTACTTACGAGAGTATATGAGATTACGGAGAAAAGTCACTAACCTCTAGGCCAGGAAGCCGACGACAACTGTTATAAGAAGTGTGAATTTACAGGGAAAACTTCTTAAAAAAGGTAAATTACTCATCTTACATGCCTTGAGATGTATTGGATGTTTATCTCTGTTTGTGCCTTGCTTTTTACCAGGTATCAATTTTAGTTTATTTCTCTTATACCATGACCAAAAGGTCTTCACTGTCTACATCTAATTTCTCTAATTAATTTCTGGTTTTCTTTTGTTTCTTGAAGATGAAGAACTGGCTCATTTGTTTTTTGTTTTCCAGTATTTGTTTGCATTTTGCTCAGAAACTGCATTTTTACTGCCATTAGATGTTTCTCAACTTGTCTGCTTATTGTTCGTTTCTCATGCATGCAACAGTATATGTTGCATATAGCACTTTAACATTCTTTTTCTTCCTGCAACTGACGGCTGTCTATTTTGGATATGTTTTCCATCTTGCAAAAGTAATTTTTTACCATGGCAATTCTTGCCACATAGCTTAGCTACCTACTGACAGTACACCACAACAAGCAATGATATACAGATAAAATGGAACTAGAAAATGAGGCTGATCATGTAAACGATGGACAGAGAGAATATATAGTCCATGGGAATATCGATTTATGAAGCCCATAAATGGGCACTCTCCCACTGTTTGTGCTTCACCTCGACACTGCAAGGTTCAAGTGGAACATGATGAGATGTTTGTTCTTATCTTGACAGGGCATCTTCCATTAGATGTTATATTTATTCCCATATAGTTGTACTGAATCATCTGTTGATGAATTTTCTCATTTACTTGGATGTTAAACAGTAAATTCTTGAGAATTTTAAGATTTTAATAATTGACCTTGGCTCCATGGTAGACCCAACCTAAACTGGGTACAGGGTCATGTCATGGTTAGTACAGGCAACTGTGGGACATTGACTACATCATCCATCGAGGGCCATCGGTCTATACAAATATAGGGCTAGCACCATATACCCAAAACATCTAAAGATGTGGAGAAGAGTCCTTGACTGCTGAACTGTTCCTTATGTTCACATTTTTATCTCTGTTCATGTCAGAATTGTTGATGTTTGTCATTATTTCTACATGTTTGTCACTGTTTCTACATACTTATGACCTTGTCTTTGATTTGACTTTCAGCATGGCTGACAAGAGTTCTCAGAACTGACCAATCAGTGAAGTTTGTTACAAAGTACCTCTCAATCCTCAATGAAGATGGCAGTTTGCCTCAGGTGAGTCAGTGTTTGGCCTTGCTTAGATTTGACTCATAAATCTGGTCAGTGTCCAGACTCGTGGTGAAGGAACATATTATTCTGCTCAAGTCATATTTGCTAGTTTCTGGGTTGGTGGTTGGGTTTGTTTGCTTTGTGTTCGTTCTCTATGAACTCAAGCGTAGTTCATACACAGGCTACTATGTCTAGTGCACTGGATTCATCTTTGCGTGTGAATTAGCTTTCCTTATTACCAGTGTCACTCGCTATCAGGTGAACCCACTCCGACTTCTGAGGTACTTTTAATTGACACCCCAAGTCAAGGACGAGAAGTCAACATTTTAGTCCCAACTGACCAGTGTAGGGGTTGAACCAATTACCTCGGCATCAGCACACCGGGTGTTTAAGAATGAGAGTTCTTATCTTCGACCATGCTGACATTAAGTCTGATGCATCGACATGCAGGTCACCTGAGCCCTGAGCATGGCTTGCATCTTTCAGAGTGAGGCTGGCATAGAACCCCTCCTCCCCACTGGGTTCCAAAGTACCACCTTCACAAGGACTGTGTTACAGAACCCTCTTTCCCCCTCCAAGCTCAGAAACCACTGATAAGATGGATACAGGAACTTCAGATCTGCGGAGTGGCATAGTGGTTCTCAAAACGATGGCCAGATGGGGACATGGCCTTTGGATTGCCTGCTTTCAGGCTAAATTTAAAAATGTTAAACTTACCCACAAAAGAATATGTATAGCAGGCGTGTGTCTGGCATACACACATGGATTCTCGGTGGTGCTATGGAGTTGGTGCACAGTGCTGGGGTTCTTTTGTGATCTATGGAAGGCGACTGGAACATCTATGGAGATATCCATGTGCAGGGAATGTAATTCTATACACAGAAAACCCAGAACCATTGATATATTCTTACAGTGGGCTCCTGGTGCAGCAACCTCCAGGAAGATTAGAGACCAGCTGGGGCTGCAAGACAAACAGACAGTCAATAGTATAAGAGATATCCAAGAGAGTCTTAAAGATGATATGGGGTCAGGCCCTGCAGTTTGAGAACACTCCAAGCAATTCTTAAAAATGACATGAGGTCAGATCTTGCAGTATGAGCAATTTATAGAAATGAATGGGGTTACATCTTGCATTGTGAGAACACTCCATGTAAACCTTAGAAATTACTTGGGATCAAACCCTGCAGTATGAGAACACTCCAAGAAATTCTTAGAAATTACATGGGGTCAAACCCTGCAGTATGAGAACACTCCAAGCATTCTTAGAAATGTCTTTTTTTATAGAAATGTTTTGGAAACGGGTCATGTGATTGATAGAGACAGCGCTTTTCGCGTGTTGTTTAATACACAAAATAGTCGCTTGTTAAAGTTTGCAGAAGCCATCATGATCAATCTACATAGGCCAGTTTTGTCAGTTTAAAATTACCATGGTAGACTATTGACATTACTGTGCGAACATGTGTATATTTCAGCTTGAAGGATTTATCTGGTTTTTACTTTATGTTGAGTGAATTCTGCAACATGTACCTGACGAGATATGCCAGGCAATAAATGTGCAATCTATTGTTTGTGTCTTCGTTATTAAAATCTTAGAAATGACACGGGGTCAGATCCTGCAGTATAAGAACACTCGAAGCAAATCTTAGAAGTGATATGGGGTCAGACCTTGTAGTATGAAAACACTCCAAGAGATTCATAAACACTGGATAGAGATAGCCCACTGCCCAGGCTGAACGTGAAAGTGGACAACCTACCCACAAAAGAACATGTACAGCATGTGTGTATGGTATGTGCACTTATTATCCTCAATGGTTCTATGGGTTTGTGCCCTGTGCTGAGGCTCCTGCTGGTCTCTGAGAGGAGACTGGAAGTAGTATGGAGATATCACTGGACATCGCCTGGGCAAGAGATGTGGTCAGTTTTAGATTCCCAAACTTCTAATATGGGAGCCACAGTGGCTAGCATACATGCCTGCAGGCCAGGTGGCCATGTGTTGAACCCTCATCGAGGCTAGCCTATATGCCAGGTGGCCATGTATTGACCATTATTGAGGCTAGCCTATATGCCAGGTGGCCATGTATTGACCCTCATTGAGGCTAGCCTATATGCCAGGTGGCCATGTGTTGAACCCTCATTGAGGCAAGGATTGTTTTAAAATTGACCTGAACTCCCAGAACCATCCAGCCTAAAATGCGTACCAAAAAAGATTCTGGGACATAAATGCTGCAAGCGTGATATGGACCACATTAACCAAGTGCCAATTGGTCTGTACAAGTTTAGTTTTAATTTAGTCAGTAGATCAACATCACGGCACACAGGTGCAACCCATAAGTGCTCCGTTCTACTCCCAACTCAAGCCTGAGTCCGGAGAATCTCAGCTCAGTGCACAAACTCCGCAGCATCAACGAGGCTCCTGAAATACTTTGGGTAGATTTTTAACTCAAAATTTTGCCTGGGCATCACCGATAAGTTACTTTTTTTCGATTCCCAACTGCCAAGGGATTTTTTACGTGTGCAACAATACACACGGGCGTCCGATCTCACTAGCCAGAGACCAGGGAAAATTTTGTTACTAGGAAGGAGTCCATGTAAAAAAAAACCAGCCCTTGCCGGGGCTTGAACCCGGGACCTCCAGCGCTCGTGGCGGACACCATATGTCGAGACCACCCTCACCCTCCCCTATATACAAATTTGGAGTTAGCATCATATTTTCAATGTGTCTTAAGGCATGGAATTAAGTACATGTATGAAAGTTATATTTTCATCTGATGATAGTTTGTCATACCATAAAGCCTTGCATGTCAAGAACTGTCTCTCTGCTGTCTCCTATTTACATACAACTTAGAAAAAACACTAACACATAGCTGAACCAAAGTAGATTGTAGTTTTTCATGTTTATTTGTCTTGAAATGTTTGGTGTTTGTTTCCCATCTGTTGTGTATCCACCTTAATGTGGCATAGGAGATTGCGAGTTCCACTGACTCCAGAAGCTATGCTGATGGTAACTTAACCACTGGTAGAGTCTCCCATTTTGGACTTGGTAAAAGGGTAGGGACCAGACAGAGTGAGACATAAACCACCCTGCCTTGTAGGTAGACTGGGGACAATAAAAGGCTAGATAAAGCACATTAAAAAAAATGCTTGTTGAAGTCAGATGTACTGGGCCACAGACTTGATGAAACAGTGCAACACATCTCACTTGATGATGTAATATGCTGCAATATTTTATTATTAAAATAATCATAGGGAGTCTGTGGCAAAGTGGTCAAGCCATCTGACTTGGGCTCCGAAGGTTGTGGGTTCAATTCCGGGCCGCGTCCTTTGGTTCACGAGTGCATTTTTTAGACTCCTGGGGGTCATCGCTGGAGCTACGGAGTTTGTGCTTTGTGAAACGCTTTCGGCAGTTCACTGCAGAAAGAGACTGAACCGTATGGGATAAAAACCTGGTCCAATGAAGTCAACCCTGTCGACTTTTAAACGACTTTTTTTTTATTATTATTAAAAAGATGGATGGTTTTTGTGAAAATAAATGTTTTTTTTTTACAGGAGGGAAAGAGAACTGTCGTCACATTCGTCCGAGACTACCTGGGCAATGATGGAGTTTTCATGCTGCGCATCCTGGCAACTAACACCAATGATGTAATCATGGCAGAGTTGGTCAGCAGTGTCTGGAAACGTTACGTCGACTACGAGAACAAGGCAGTCAAGCCACCGGAACCTCCACCCAAAGAACCAGAGCCATCACTGGACTTAACCCTTGAGGAGATGGAGATGGAGCCACTGAATGTCAACACAATAAGCCTGGATAAGAATGATTTGGAAGGACTCCATATTGCATGATGAAGCACATCTTTGCCATCTGCCACAGACATGCTTGAGACTACATGTTGCATGTAAAGTGATAGCTTCTGGTCTCAATTTGTTGACTCGCTGAATGCTTGATGTTTTGTGAGATGTTTTTACTGGTGCTTTTATACTTACAAAGTGAACAGAGTGTTCCTTATTTACTGCTGCAGGAAAACTGCCTTCTGCTGTAGAAGTTGATAGTTTTATTTCATGTGATGTTTCTTGCTGGCTTTGGCTGTTGTTGAAGTTAGTGCAGTGTTTGTGTAATTATACAAAGGTAATTTGACCTTAAAGTATCATCAAGGCTAGCATAAATTACTTTATACCCTAAGCTTGCATAAATTATATTATACCTTAATCTGCTTTCAATTCTCTATAGTCTAATCTGCCTTAAATAAGTTTATATCCTAAACTGCCTGAAATTACTTTATACCTTAAGCTGGCTTAAATTTTTATACCCTAAGCCAGCTGGTGATCGAGTGAAATGGAGAGTCATGACCGCCCATGCTTTCCGGCATGGCACATGATTGATTGAAGCCAGCTGACATTACATTATACCAAGGCTGCTATAAATTACTTTATATCCTAAGCTGGTTAATTACTTTATACCTGGGCTGCCTTAAATTACATTATATACTAAGCTGGTACTAAATATCACTACTGTCCACAAGCTATAAGATACTATCCGCAGTATTACTAAATAGACTAAAACCATATTCAGAAGACATATTAGGTGACTACCAGGCGGGTTTTAGACAAAACAGATCAACAATAGATCAGATATTTATCTTACGACAAATAGCCGAGAAACATTGGGAATATAAAAGAGATCTCCATAACATTTTTGTGGATTTTAAAAAGGCTTATGATAGTGTCCATAGGAATAGTCTATGGAATGCTATGCAGGAATTTGGAATACCAAGGAAGTTAATCAACATGACCAGACTATGCATGGAAGATACTTATAATATAGTAACATATAAAGGCAGGAAATCAGACCCCTTCCAAATAACATCTGGCTTGAAACAGGGTGATGCACTATCGCCGCTACTCTTCAATCTGGCTCTAGAGAAAGTTGTAAGGAAGGTAAAGGAGGAATGTGATATTGGAGGAACATCCAAGCTGCTTGGTTATGCAGATGATATAGATATTATAGGGCAAAGTGAACAAAAGACATTGGAAATATTGACTCACTTAAAGGAAAAAGCCCAACAGATGGGGCTGGTTATCAACCAAGATAAGACAGAATATATGGTAATTTCAAGAGACGGAATGGCTAGAAACTCTGGCCACATACAAATAGATAATATGACCATTAAAAGAACGGAAACATACAAATACCTGGGTACGATCTTCAACTGCTCCAACATCATAAGGGAAGAAATACAAACTAGAATCAACTCTGGAAATAAGATATACTATGCACTACAACATCTACTAAAATCAAAGGCGCTATCTCGTAACACCAAAATCACAATATACAAAACACTGATCAGACCAGTTGTGCTGTATGGCTCTGAAACCTGGAGTACAACGAAAGGAGACGAAGCCTTGTTACAAACCTTTGAGAACAAAATTTTAAGACGCATCTTTGGACCCATTAGGGATACACAAAGTGGAGAGTGGAAAAGAAGAAGTAACAAAGACATTTATGATCTGTTTAAGTCCCCGCTAATCACTAGTATCATGAAGGCTAATAGACTACAATGGCTGGGGCATATAGAAAGAATGGAAGATAATAGGGAAACAAAACTCGCTTACACTCAGGAAATAAATGACCGTAGACCCCGAGGTAGACCAAGAAGGCGGTGGAGAGATAATACATGTACAGACCTACAAGCACTTGGAATCAACGACTGGCAAGAGAAGGTCCACCAGAGAGAAGAATGGAGACGGATTGTATTTGCAGCAAAGAACCTCAATGGCTCGGAACGCTGAAGAAGAAGACTAAGCTGGTAAATTACTTTATGTCCTAAGCTGGTTTAAATTACTACATCATGAGCTGGATTGATTGAAGCCAGCTGACATTACATTATACCAAGGCTGCTATAAATTACTTTATATCCTAAGCTGGTTAATTACTTTATACCTGGGCTGCCTTAAATTACATTATATACTAAGCTGGTAAATTACTTTATGTCCTAAGCTGGTTTAAATTACTACATCATGAGCTGATTTAAATTACCTTACATCCTAGGCTAGTCTACATTACTTCATATGCTTACATTACTTCATACTCTAGGCGAGCTTACATTGCTTTATACCCTAGAGTAGCTTGCGTTACTTTATATCTGAGGGAAACTTACATTACTCTATACCCTAGAGTAGCTAGCACTACTTGACATACTCGGCTGGCTGGTCGACCCCTGCCTCGTCTTCCAGAAACCATGCCTTCCATTATGATACTCTCTAAACCGCAGCATTGTGTAATATGGCTAGAGTATTTCAGTTTCCAAAACATTATCATTTATGAGCCATTTTTATCTCATGTTCTGATCTTAAATGTCAGTATTTCTCATCTTTATCCATGATATTCTAAGAATTTTACCGTAATGTTCAAAAGCCTGTAAGTTAAAAAGCCTTAATGTATTTTTAGTGATTGTGATGTGGTCCATGATTATCATCCATATGTGACTATATATTTGCTGGGGTTTGTGAAATATGTTTTGCATTTGATGATTCATAATTTGAGATGTGTTAATGTGCTTGTAAATAATTTTTATAGTATATACCTGGCACATACATTATACAAAGATCAAAATTGTATATTTTGGCGTCTATACAGCAACTGCAATAGCAGCTGGAACCACATTGTAAATTTATAGTATATTGGTATCATATTCTTTATAATTCTCTATTAATTGACGAGACATGATCACAATGGGTAGACAGAGAAGTAAACACCTGGATGGCATGGCCACATGGTATGGTCGAGACAAGAACACAGAGTGATAACAACTCTGGTGATCATGTGAGATGGTGAAACATGACTGCCCATGCTTATCAGCATGGCACACGATGATGATGATACCATATTTACACTGGTAGTTGTATTTAGTCTGTAAAAAGTACTGGGGAGTTTGCAAGTACTGTCTTCCATCAAATTAAGCTCTTTCTGTGCAACTTACACATGTCATTGGAAGTCACAAAATGAGTTTACTGCTATGTGCTTGTGGAAAAAGTAGAATGAAACTGTATCCCTCGGAGATGTGGTATTTCTGTAGAATGAAAAAAAAAATTCCTTGGGCAGCTAAGATGGTGCAAAAGGCACATTTACCATCACAGGACAAGACCTTCATAATTCCTTCCATGTCTCTTATCCTTTGCTTTTTTTCTTCTGATTACATCAATGTTTCTTATCCTTTCCTTTTTTTCTTATGATTACATCATTTATTATCCTTTCCTTTTTTCTAATGGTTACATCAGTTTCTTATCCTTTTCCTTATGATTACATCAATGTCTCTTATTATTTGCTTTTTTCCCCCTTGTGAATACATCCTCTTATCCTTAGCGTTTTGCTTATAATTCTTTCTATGTCTCTCAATGCACTTAAAACTATGGCTGCAATGGACACAGAGCAGAGAATGCTCTTCACACTATACCAGCACTTGATCCTCTCAGTCATTGATTATGGACTAGGAATGCTTACTGTCTCAAAGAGTCAGCTGGTGAAATTAGAGCGCATACAGAATGAAGCGATGCGGGTCATTCTGGGATGCACCAGAGACACTCCAGTAGTGTGTATGAGGTACATTCTTGGTTTGCCGGCTGTTGCTAGTAGGCACAAGGTGATGCAAGCGAAGGCATACCTCAGAGTAGCTGCAGACACAGATCACCCGTTGCATGAGGCGCTGGACGTAGTTAAGGGTCAGAGACTGATAAGAGGGAAATCATGGATGGCTCAGGCGGAGGATACGATCAGACAGGTGTGCCCCTTGGAGAACATCAGGCGAGGAGAGGAGTGGGTCAGAGTGCCAGCCGTGCAGTCAGACTTGTGCAGAGTTGTAATAACATTGAGCCGGGAGTGCAGGGAGTGGCCAGCAGGGGCCACGGAACTGGAAATTCAGCAACTAATTCAGGAAAATTCTCGCCCGGGTGATGTGATTATCTACACGGATGGGTCAGTGTTGAGAGGTAGGAGAAGTGCCTGGGGGTTCTTGGCAAAAACTAATGGTCGGCGTTTGGTGCAGGAGAGCCTGGCGTATGATAACACTACATCTAGCTTAAGAGTGGAGGCGGTCAGTGCAGCTTTCCGCTGGATAGAAAACACGAGACATACACACATTGTGATTGTAACTGACTCAGAAAGCATGCTGAGAAGGGTGAGAACAGGTAGGCTTCGTGCAGAGTGGCTTGCTTCGCTTCGGAGGTCACAGGTAGTAAGCATCACCTGGATCTTTTCTCCTGGGCATGCCGGTGTGCTGGGGAATGAACAGGCGGACAGATTGGCTGGCTCTGCAAAATTTGGTGGAGTATTGATGCATGACAGGGCAGACGTGGTTGCGGCCTTGTGGGAGCACGTGTACACCTCGGAGGAGCAGATGGAGCACCATGGTCTGGTAAGAATGAGACAACGAGGTGTGACGAGGGGATCTGGCCGGCGCTCGGAGGAAAGGCGAGACGGACATATAATCAGATTGCTACTGGAACTATTAGTGTTGGAACTCTTCGCTGGCTGCTGAGGATGGGGACGGAGCGCTTATGGGAATGTCCTGAATGCTGTGATGTCGGTTCCTAAATCAATCAATCAATCTATGTCTCTTATCCTTTGCTTTTCTCTTGTAATTGCTAATATATTTCTTGTTGACTTTTCTCTTCTCATTCCTAATATATTTCATATCCTTTGCTATTCTCTTGTAATTATTTCCGTGTCATATCCATTCTATTCATCTTTATCTCTAATCCTCTTCTTCAAAAAAGCACATAAAGATAACTATAATCAGACAGGTAAAATATATAACTTTATACATATGATTTTTTTACCTGCATCTGGTCACTGACTTGTGCCGCACATTTGCTGCTGAATGTAGGAGAGAGCTGAAGTTTTAGATCTCGAGCCAAATGTATCGCCAGGTAAAATATTTCATGTTTTGAAAATAGGAATGCTGTAATGGCTATTCAAGATGACTTAAATGTTTGTGGGTTTTCAATATTATTTGCCAAGTTGCTATCTATTTAACATGAAGGCATGGAAAAAGTCTAGATGCTTGCCTGCTGTATGGTGGCCTTGGGTTTGATCCGCATCAGGATGGTTTAGAGTTTTAGAAAAATGGCCTGGGTTCGCAGGTCAAACCAGCCTAAAATGTGTACCAGGAAATGTCTGGAGAAGGCAAGGCAACCCGTGTGACACCGAGCACATCTCCCACTGGGTGCTGTTTCTATCAAACTCTGGGCCTGTCTGCAAGTGCCCAGTGTGCCTTGGGTGTGTAAATGGGACCTGTACTACTTTGTTTTATTTTACTTGTCCCAAGTGTGGATGAGGACAGACACTGAGTTCATGTGTGCTGTGTACTTTTGTTTGGTTGCTCTTCTTTTGTGCACTTGTCCTAAGTGTGGATGAGACTGTTAACTGGTTGCTCTTCTTTTGTGTACTTGTCCTAAGTGTGTACGAGACTGTTAACTGGTTGTTCTTCTTTTGTGTACTTGTCCCAACTGTGAATGAGGACAGACACTGGCGGAGTTCATGTGTACATGATGTACTTTTTATTGGTTGTTTTCTTTGATAAAAAAATAGTTTATCATCACATATTTTACATAGAGATGTCAAGTGTACATACTGTACAGAACACAATATCTTCAGCGTTTGTTATCTACATTTTGTTGCATAAATATATACATGCAGGAAATAGCTGTATCGGCCACCAAACATGTCTTTATTTACTTATATATCTGTGTGCGTGAGTGCGCACGTGTTTTATATATAGTTGTATCAATTTGTTGTTAGTGTGCTGATGAAGACTTTAGCCGTAGCGTCCATTTTGTCTCTTGTAATTGTGTTCTACTATAGCTTACCAATTCTACTTCTCATTTTTGTTGATTCATTTTTTTAACTTCACTCATACAAGACTAGGTTTCTGTTTTATGGTCACATATTTTATCCATGTTTATAAAGCAGACTACAACAATTATTTGTAGAGTTTTATGTACACACATAATGTTGGAGTAAAGGAGAAGTTTTATGTACACACATAATGTTGGAGTAAAGGAGCGATAATGAAGTCTTTGCATAGAGTCCATGTTATTTTGGGCATGGTACCTATTTTGTAAATTTTTTAATTGTGGGAATGCAGTTTCTAAAATGCCTTAATTCATGACAGTTTTATTTACCCCATAGAATTGGTATTTAAAAAAGTCACATTTAAGATTTCATACAGCGTCCATGTTTTGGGCATGTCTATTTTTAACACTTTTAATTGTGGGACAGCAGTTTCCAAAATGCCTTCATTCATAATGCAGTTTTAAGATTTCATACAGCGTCCATGTTTTGGGCATGTCTATTTTTAACACGTTTAATTGTGGGACAGCAGTTTCCAAAATGCTAAATTCATAAAAAGAGGTCTTTGTGGTTATTAAGTTGAAGTGTGTTATTTCATTTTCTGACTGCATCGCTCAGGCCATGAGTGCAATTTATTTGGAGACCTATGGATGTCAATACTGCGGCTACAGAGTTAGTGCTTTGTGTGATCACTCAGCAATTAAATTGCTGTTCTGAAGATCCAAACTGTGCCAGACGGGGTTTCTCTCAGCAGTTAAATTTTCGTTCTGAAGAGCCAGACCGTCCCAGATGGGGTAAACCCGAATCAAGGAAGTACATCCCCTGACCTTTCACTTTAACTCATGGTATCAATATTCAACATATAGCTTTGGAATGAAAAGTTAATATGCTGATCAGAATGGTCAAATGGGTTAGAACATGTTTTCTTAAACATCCAGTGTACTGATGCTGAGGAAAGTAGTTCAACCCCTACACTGGTCAGTTGGACTAAAATGTTGACGTGTCGTCCTTGACTTGGGGACGTAAATTACAAGTACCACTGAAGTCAGAGTGGGTTCACCTGATGGTGAGAGACACTGTTAATAGGGAAAGCCAAACCACACGCAAAATTCAGCCCATCGCTACTATAAATAGTGTGTATGGACTACGTTTGAGTTCAAAACGAGTGAGCACCAAGAAAAAAAAAAAGTCGATATGAATGATTTCATACAAGGTCCATGTTTTTAATGTATCTGTTATTTTTAGCACTTTTTATTGTGGGGCTGCAGTTTCCTATTTTTGTAAATTCACGACACAATTTCTAACTTAAACATTGTGTATCTCTGTAGTTCACTTGCAGTTAATGCAGTCTGAAGCTTGTACATATATAAAATGCTGTTTTGTTGATTGTTGGTTCCCTCTTTTCTCTTGTAAAAAGTATTTTTGCCATTTTTCTAAGAAATTATGATAGAATACAACAAATATTCAGAGCAGTGATGACACAGTGGTTAGACTGTCATGAGTTTCATTGCCCCTCGAGATGGGAATTACAAACAAGCATTGACCAGAGCTTTGGCGTCCACCAAGTCTAAAATGGGTACCTGGAAAGTAAATGCTGCTGGCATGATAATAATACCATCAACAGTCACTGACCGATTGATCTAAAGATATGAAGCTAGCACCATATATGTAAAATTCCCCCGGGCATGACATGGAGTCCTTCACTTGTACGTGAAATAGCGCCTGCTTTTTAGTGTTATTATTATACTTGTATCACATTTGCTATTTTGATCTAGTCTACATTGTAACCTTGT
The DNA here is from genome assembly GCA_963921405.1 of Cepaea hortensis. Lineage (NCBI taxonomy): Eukaryota > Metazoa > Mollusca > Gastropoda > Stylommatophora > Helicidae > Cepaea > Cepaea hortensis. The sequence continues at coordinate 99,925,510 of OY992890.1, forward strand.
GGATGTTAATTAAATTGTTCATTGTAATATTGTTGCATATCCTTTACAGGACATAGTAGTCAACTCCAGCATTTTTTTGGCTGCTTATGATTCCTGGGCAAATTTTACATTCAGTAGTTTGCCATTGCTTTCTGAATATTGACTGTTTATATGTATATTGCATTTGTTGTACGCATTGTGGCCATGCTAATTTCCTGGTGTGTCTCACATAAACCTTGTAGTTTAAAAGGATTGTTGCTGTAATGACTTGTTTTATTCAGGATATTATGTACTTAATGCTAACACATTCATGAATTAAGACCTGATTATGATGGCCAGATAAGATGACTGTTGTTGAAATAGATTGCCTTGTGAGATGTTTTCAGATGGTAATATAATTTGTAGAGGATCTGTGGCATGCTTAATTAAATAATCAAAGATGGCGAGCATCATCTTTTCTCCAGGACATACTGGTGTGTTGGGAAATGAGCAGGTGGGCAGATTGGCTGGGTCTGCACTGCAGGGCGGGGTATTTGTGCATGATAATGCAGATGTGGTCAGGGCCCATTAAAATGGTGTGAAGAAACTGATAAATCATTATGGTTTGGAGATTATGTTTTGACAGAGAGTGACCAAAGGATTTGGCCAACATTTGATCCTCAGAGGAAAGGCCAGACGGACGACACATAATCAACCTGCAACTGGTATTATTAGTATTGATACTCTTCTCTGGTTGTTGAAGGTGAGAATGGAGCATGTATGGGAATTCTCTAGTGCTAAGATGATGGTTTTTGACTCAACTCTGCTCAGCTCTTGTCACCGAGGGATAAGTTTATTCACCTCTCATAATGTGCACCGGCGAGGATCCTGAAATACTTTGGGTAGATGTTTACCTCGAAAATTTGCCCGGGCAGCGCCGTTAGGCTACTCTTTTTCGATTTCCAACTGCCAAGGGATTTTTTACGTGCGCAACAATACACACGGGCGTCCGATCTCACTACCCAGAGACAACAATACACACGGGCGTCCGATCTCACTACCCAGAGACAACAATACACACGGGCGTCCGATCTCACTACCCAGAGACAACAATACACACGGGCGTCCGATCTCACTACCCAGAGACAACAATACACACGGGAGTCCGATCTCACTACCAAGAGACAACAATACACACGGGCGTCCGATCTCACTACCCAGAGACAACAATACACACGGGCGTCCGATCTCACTACCCAGAGACAACAATACACACGGGCGTCCGATCTCACTACCCAGAGACAACAATACACACGGGCGTCCGATCTCACTACCCAGAGACAACAATACACACGGGCGTCCGATCTCACTACCCAGAGACAACACTACACACGGGCGTCCGATCTCACTACCCAGAGACCAGGGGAAATTTTATTACTAGAAGTCCATGAGAAAAGATCCCGGTCATCACTGGGGCTTGAACCCGGGACCTCCAGCACTCGAGGCGGATACCAAACCTTGAGACCACGCAGCCCCCTGCTCATCTTATCATGTGTTCTAGTTTGTTGTTGTTCTTATCATTCATTGTTGTTCTAGCTTGTTTTTGTTCTTATCATTCACTGTTGTTCTACTTATCATATCCTGTTGTTGTACTTATCATATCCTGTTCTATAATGTTTACACAGAAATTTAAAACAAAAATATATGTAACTGTATTTGTGAGCTAAAATGACTCAAATGTTCACAAGCCTGCATTTTTATTCTTTCATAAGCTGAAACAATTCACCTTGACAGCACTGTATGACACAATTGCTACTTTTGTTTGCACAGATATGTTTTTATGCCTAATTTGTATATGTTGTGATAACCCAGCTGAAGATTAGTTGTATGATATGTTGTTTGAGCTAATCTGCTGACAGAAGGTTGTGGAAAAAACAATGGCTGCCTGTGTAGGCCACCCTGGCACATGATGGGTAAAGTTGGATATAATGCATGTTGTCAGTTTGCATTAAGTACTGATAGAATTTGTGAATGAGTTTATCTCTTTACTTACTTGTCTTTTTGTAATGTTCACTTGTTGTCTTCCTTGACCATAATTACATTTAACGTAATCTTCCTTGACCATAATTACATTTAACGTAAGAAACCTGTCGGGCGATATTATGTTTACACTAGTTTGGATTGATCAAATTTGTTTACACAAAATGTATATTGGCTATTGTAAGACTGGTATTTAATAAATGCCATAAAAATTGAGCAGATATTACATTTTTAAAATCTGTTTTGTTGTTTAAAACTGGCAAATTACAATCCTTTGTGAGGACAATGTGCTAGACAAGGTGATGGAGGAGATTATCGTTAAATCTAGGCAAAAGTGAATGCACGCTAGTTTTCAAGAAAGTAAAGATCTATTATATACTGGCACCTGGCCGTCTTGACAGACAATAGTTTGTAACATTGTGCTTCACAAAAGGTACAACTACAACCCATGGTGGGCACCAGAGATGGAGTTATACCTCTTCATAGCACAAAGCCTGGTCTAAATTGTAGAGACCATGTGTTGTCCATGCAGAATGATTCCTCTCTAGGCCTGCCTAGTTTACTCCAGAGGAAAGGTAACGCCAATACACCTGGAACAAGATGATGGATGGACACTCTCCCGCTGTTTATGCTTCACCTCGACAACACTAGGTACAAGAGGAACAGGATGAGATGATGGATGGGCACTCTCACGCTGTGTATGCTTTACCTCGACACCGCCAGGTACAAGAAAAACAAGCTGAGATAAATTTTGCTTGCTGAAATGTTGGACATGTTCTTTTGTGTGGATATGAATGCTGGATAGTAAATCATGAAACGGCAAAGAAACTGTTGGCATTTGAAATGTGTGCTTTTTAGAAGAAAATCCAGCAATCCACGGATAGAGAAGAGAACTAACATTGAGGTATTATTGACAGCTGCATGTGGTACAAGACCACACATTCATACTATTTGGAAAAGACAATGAAATGTTTTGGCGTATCAACACGGGAAGTGGAGTTGAGAAATTAGTCTTACTTGGAATCATACTAGGTAAATATGGCAGAGGATGACAGAGAAAGGTTTATGTGGACAGCTGAAAAGCAAATAAGTACATAAGAAACGCCAATTTCATCAAAATATCAAACGGCAGAGGGATGGAAAGTCGTGATCTCCAACGCCTGCCCTAAACTAAGCACACGAAGAAGGAGAAAGGACATTGTAAATAAAAAGTACAAGACCCTTTTTACATGCTTTGAGGCTAAATGTTAACTTCCTTGAGGCTAAATGTTGTTCTCGTCCGTGACTTGGGCATGTAAATTACAAGTACCTCAGAAGTCGGAGTGCGTTCGTCTGATGGCGAGGGACACTGGTAAAAAATTATAGCGAGACAGAAACACATGACATGCCCAGAAAGCCAATCAGGCGGCTAAACCAATGAGGTCTGTTGACAAAACATCGGGTTAACAGGAGGAAAGTTCATGACCAGAGTCGTTCCAAAGTGGACAGAAATAACGCCTCATTCGGGCACGAGGCAGCTTATCGACAAGTCGTACAACGGAGCAACAAGTCATACAAGTTATAGAAACCATAAAAGTTAGAGAGATTACACGTTAGACGCAAGAGGACACGGCCAGTAAAATATTTAAAACATGTACTTTATATGATTTGGGCAGTTTCAAAAACACGTCCTGTATGATGTGTAATGTCTCCAGATCTTTTTTCCCTATACAGTGAACATATTTTCAGAAATGTAGAAGATATAAATGGTATCAGCATTGGAGGACGAAACATCAATAACATTAGGTAAGCAGATGATAAAGTATTGATTGCAGACAATGAGCAGGATCTGCAACAATTAGTAAATGCGGTTGTTGCACACAGTGAGCAACTAGGGTTAGAATTAAATTGTAAAAAGACACAGATTATGGACGTCACTAGGAAGTACGAAATACCACAATGTAATATACAAGTAAATGGGAATATTCTTCAACAAGTGAATCGGCACACTTATCTCGGAACAGTCTTAACATCTGATGGGAGATGCCTTGTAGAGATTAGAACAAGAATCGCCATGGCGAAAGTAACCTTTAACAAGATGAAAAACATACTGACCAATAAAAAGATGTCAATTGAAACGAGAAAAAGAGTGTTGAGGTGCTACATAGAGCCTGTTCTTTTGTATGGATGTGAAACTTGGACAATGAGCAGTCAAGCTGAAAAACATCTGATGGCTGCAGAAATGTGGTTTCTGAGGAAAATGCAAAGAATACCATGGACAGACAGAAAAACCAATGACCAAGTACTACAGGAGACAAATGAAAATCGTAAACTGATTAGAGAAATTAGGCATAGACAGTCAACATTTTTTGGACATGTTATGAGAAGAAATGGATTGGAGAACTTAGTGACAACTGGCAAGATCGAAGTGAACAGACCAAGGGGAAGATCGAGAAGTAAATACCTAGTTAGTTAGTTAGTTAGTTAGTTAGTCGACAAATCATTCTCATTGCACATCGAACCATTCAGTCCATAAGTGCTCAGATCCCCTCCTCAGCAAATCCCGCAGCGTGTATCAGTTTATCAGTCTTCTTTGGCTTCCCGCGTAGTGTTCTTGTTTGGCCACACCTCTTTTAACTTGCTGTTCTCGCAGCCTTACCATGGTTGTAGATTCACAGTCATCACTTGGTTCTCGTAAGTCTTACTTCTCGTAGAGCATTCAGAATGTCAGCCTGGTCCATGGCGCGTCCGCCCTCCACAGTAGCGTTACCTGCGAGCTTGTCAGCCCACTCATTTCCTTGTACTCCCGCATGCCCTGACACGAAGATGAAACTAAGTAAATACCTGGATGACTTGGCCACATGGCATTGACAAGACAGGAACACTGAGCTGATCCAGGACTCTGGTGATCGAGTGAAATGGCTAGTCATGACCTCCCACGCTTTCCGGCATGGCACGTGATTGATTGATTGATTTACACTTAAAAAGTATTTTCACAAATATGGTAATAATGAAAGCGCGCGCGTGTGTGTGTGTGTGTATAAAAAAAGAGGATCGACTGACAGATGAAAAATTCGGTTAGTGATGCGAGAGAACAATAACAATTGTCAGCAGCGGTACCCCACAAGTGAGTCCTGACTTCAAGTATATATGACGACTACTGTATGCTGGCGTTTGATACCGCACGAGGTTACGACAGAGAGAAAGAGCGATTGAGATTGTAATGTGTATAAAGCATACCACGAGCTGGACTATGCATACTGTACAAAGGACCGCGAAGCAATCGGCGGAGAGTGTATGATCATTCCACGAAAGTAAGAGTGACTCAGCTGGCTGTAGAGGTTTGTTTGGGTGTGTATCCTCAGAAATAAATTATATGTCAGCTGCCGCCAGTTATGTTAAATACGTTATTAAAAAAAAAAATCAGATTACAGCGACATGGATTCGTTATAAATATCCGTGTACAATGACATATCCGTTATAAATATCAGTGTACAATGACATATCCGTTATAAATATCCGTGTACAATGACATATCTATTATAAATATCCGCGTACAATGACATATCCGTGTACAATGACATCTTCTTTTTCTTCAGTGTTCCGAGCCATTGAGGTTCTTTGCTGCAGATACAATCCGTCTCCATTAGTCTCTCTGGTTGACCTTCTCTTGCCAGTCGTTGATTCCAAGTGCTTGTAGGTCTGTGTGTGTGTGTATATATATATATATATATATATATATATATATATATATATATATATATATATATATATATATATATATAATCTCTCCACCGTCTTCTTGGTCTACCTCGGGGTCTACGGTCATTTATTTCCTGAGTGTAACCGAGTTGTGTTTCTCTATTATCTTCCATTCTTTCTATATGCCCCAGCCATTGTAGTCTATTAGCCTTCATGATACCAGTGATTAGCTGGGGCTTAAACAGATCATAAATGTCTTTGTTACTTCTTCTTTTCCACTCTCCACTTTGTGTATCCCTAATGGGTCCAAAGATGCGTCTTAAGACTTTGTTCTCAAAGGTTTGTAGCAAGGATTCGCCTCCTTTCGTTGTACTCCAGGTTTCAGAGCCATACAGCACAACTGGTCTGATCAGTGTTTTGTATATTGTGATCTTGGTGTTACGAGATAGCGCAATGACATATCTGTTATAAATATCCGTGTCCAATGACATATCCGTTATAAATATCCGTTTACAATGACATATCCGTTATAAATATCCGTGTACAATGACATATCCGTTATAAATATCCGTGTACAATGACATCCGTTATAAATATCCGTGTACCGGCTCTGTGGAGAGGGAGTTGCTTCCGTAATCCCGCACACCGTGTTCCAAACACAGTTGCTGGCGATTTGGCAACAGACCGCCTTGCGTATGATTTTCATACAATGGTATGAGTACCGGTCGTTCAGAAAGCAATAGCAAACTACTGAACGTAAACTTGAAAAGAAATCACAAACAGCCAATAAATGCTGGGACTGACTGTGACGTCCTGTAAAGGATATGCAACCAACTTTAATGAAATAGATCCGTTATAAATATCCGTGTACAGTAACATAGATGCGTTATAAATATCCATGTACAATGACAGAGATGCGTTATAAATCAAACCAATAAATTTGACGACGCCAGGGTTTCCAAAAGATCAGAACATATAAATCATCATATTCTGGAGAGAAGCAGCGGCATGGGGTGACCAGAGGATCTGGCCTACCATCAGGAATGCGAGGAATGGTCAGACGGACATATAATCAGACTGATGATGGTACCATTTGTAGGTACTCTTCCCTGGCTGTTGAAGATGGGGACGGAGCACGTATGCGAATGTTCCGAGTGCTATGGTGTTAGTTCTTCGCTCAACTCAACTCAGCTCAAAAGATCTGCAATAACTGTTGGACAATGTTTTAATAAAGAGTGCAATGAAGGCCTGTCCTTGATATCAAGAAAAAAGAAACAATTGCCATATCAAGGAAACAAGAGAGCATCAAAATCTAATTTTACCATAAAAGCAACAATACTTAACCAAGTCAATACATTCAGATATTTGGGGCGCAATCAGAACATCAGATGCGAGACATGAATTAAGAGCAAAATAGGGAAAGACAAAGATGCATTGCAGAAAATACAAATTATTTTATGTAATACAGCACTGTCATTGAATGTCGGAAAGAGCGTGCTGAAGTGGTATGCAGGGTCGGTTCATAGTTGCCATTCTAGATATTTTATATCCAGATCTAGAGGTTTTTGCCGGCGTCTGGATACCGTTTTCTGACGTTTGGATGCTGGATGCAATTCTAGATACTTTACCATTTGGAGTCGGATATTTTGAATACTTTCTAGATTTTACTTTTCTGTCGGTGTCATTTACCCATTTTATGTTTGGTCTGGATGCGCGTAAATTATGGTAACTGCCATTATTTAAACTTTGAACTGACTTGGGTCAACGCTCAACAATCTGGAAATCCCGGTAATGAGTAAAAGGGCGCATAAGGGCACTGAAGAAACTTTTGGTCAGTAAACATTTAAACTTAAAGAATTTGGCTGCAATTGGAACCGATAATGCATCGGTAATGGTCGGTATCAACCATGGCGTGTATGCAAAATTGAAGGAAGATATCCCATCTTTAATCCTCAAAGAATGTGCGTGTCATTCCTTGCAGCTAGCATTATCACATGCCTCATCAGTCAGAATGTTTACCAAGGAATTTGGAATTCCTTATTGCGGAAACACATAACTGGTTCTCCAAATCATCTGTCAGACAACAGCAATATAATAATTTATATAAAGCATTAAATTATAGTTCCTCACCACTGAAAATTCTGTCACATTGCAAAAGTAGATGGTTATCAATTCAACCAGCTGTTGAAGTAACTGTGAACCAATGGTTGGAGTTGAAGACACACTTCGAAATAACAAGACAAAATGAAAAGTGCTACACAGCTGAAATACTATATGGAATGTACAGTGATGAAAAAAATTTGGCATTCCTTCTCTTTTCACAACTCATTTTAAGTGAAGTGCATAAAGTTAATAAACTATTTGAATCTCAAAATGTGATAAAGTTAAATTACTTGACGACCTCACTTTGCTATTTCACTCAATTGGTAAAAGACTTATATTGCCAACTTGTAAAGCTGACTTGTTCACTTGCACTATAGAGAGCTATTAGGCTCCCAAGCCATACCTGGGATACCAAATAGAATCAAAAATTGATAGTTTAAAAACAAAAGGACTGTTAACAGAAAATGAAGAGAACAACTTAAGAAAGCGCTGTCAAGATTTTCTTGTCTCATTATTCGATCAACCGAAGCAGAGACTTCCTGAAAATTTAGATGTATTGAAAAATATTTCACTCTTTTCTATTAACAACATACCTCAACCAGTAAAGGACATACCTAAATATTGTCAAGTTATTAAATTTTTAGGGGCTACTGATAATAGTGTGGCGGAAGCAGAATATTAGTTAACAAAAATAAATTTGGTTGACTGGACAAACAAAACAGAAACTGAAGCTTTTTGGAGTGAAGTAAGACAATTTAAAAATGTCTCAGGTAACAGTCCATTCTGTGAGCTCTTCGAATGTGCGATGTCTGCCATGATACTACCCCATTCAAATGCTGATGCGGAAAGAGTTTTCAGTACTGTGAATTATACAAAATGTAAACTAAGAAACAGGATGAAACTTGATCTCTTAAATGCTATATTGACAATAAGATTTGGCCTGATGAGAGCAGGAAAATGCTGTTCAACTTATCAGCTCCCTGATCGTGTAATAAAAGAAATTGGAACAGCTAAAGCATACCAGAGTCATTTTGAATGTGAAGCTTCAACTTCATCATCCAAGCTAAGTGCATCTTGTGAGACAGACATCAGTGAAGATGAGGACATGATTCTATAGGTAAGTCACATCAATTTTCTTTTTAATGTTGCATATCCCTTACAGGATGGTGCAGTCAACATCAGAATTTTTCAGCTGCTGTTGATGTACTAGGCAAGATTACGCTCAGTTTGCCATTTCTTTCTGAGCGACCGGCTCACATCCCCTGTAAGTTACCAGCGCGGCTCGAACCGCTGTCCCCCTCTGCTGTGTGTCCACCGTGACGAGGTAGAGGGGCTTGTGCGTCCCAATGACCCCAAGAGCTATGCCGACGGTAGCACAGCTACTGGTAGGGCCACCCATGTCGGACAGGTCAAGGGAGAGGGACCAGACGAAGAGACACACAAACCTGCTGCCTTGTAGGTAGACTGGGGACAGTCAAAGGCTAGGGAGAGCACCCCAAATACATGCTTGTCGAAATCGGATGTACTGAGCCACAGGCTTGACAAAGCAGTGCAACGTAAAACCTGCTGCCTTGTAGGTAGACTGGGGACAGTCAAAGGCTAGGGAAAGCATCCCGAATAAATGCTTGTCGAAATCGGATGTACTGAGCCACAGGCTTGACAAAGCAGTGCAACGTAACTTAATTCATGATGTCACAAATCAAAATTAATCGATATGGTGCTAATCCCGTGAAGTCCCATCAGGCGGTGATAGTGCCGGGCCCCCTGCCTCGAGGGGGTCCACCCATGACTACTGGTGGTCACCTTCCCCTGTGCTGTGGAGTCAAGGCACAGAGGAGTAGGTTAAGAGCTATTGACCAAATACCCCGGACACTCAACATACTACAGTGGAATTCCGAAGGAGTTTACAAGAAGAAAGACTCCCTAACACAGCGTCTTCATAAAGATAGAATAGATGTGGCATGCATTCAAGAGACACACCTCAACGCCAATCACAAATTCTCAGTCAGAGGATATCAGGCCACACGTTTCGACCGCGAAGGACACAAAGGAGGAGTTCTAATACTTACACGAAATACAATACCTTGCAGCGAAGTATCTGTGATCTCTGACAACCAAACGGAAATTATAGGTGTTGATATAATGATAAAGGACGTGAAAATAAGAATCTACAATCTGTATAGCCCAGCAGATAAGGACCTTACACTCTCAAACATGAAAATAACTGACACAAACTGCATTATTGTCGGAGACTTTAATAGCCGTTCAGAAAGATGGGGATACCCAGATACTGACAAAAGAGGAGATGAATTGGAGGACTGGGAAATAGACTCAAATCTCCATCTACTCAACAAAGCGGATGACACACCGAGCTTCTACTCCAGAAGATGGCTTACCACTTCTACTCCAGACTTAGCTTTCTGCACAGGAGACATCCTCCACAAAATCGATCGCCATGTGCTGGACCAATTAGCAGGTAGTGACCACAGACCAATCAAGCTTGAAATGAATATGGAGTATGTTCCACAGGAGCAAAAGCCCTTGCCCCGCTGGAATTACAAACGAGCAGATTGGGACAGATTTGCCATACTAACAGACAAATATTGTGAAAACATAAATACACGATATGGCAACATAAAGCAAATGGTGGAAAGTCTAAACAGAGCGATAATACAGGCAGCCACTGAGTCCATTCCAAGAGGAGCGAGGAAAAATTACAAACCATACTGGACTGAAGAACTACAAAGTTTGGAGGACAAAGTTGAAGATGCCAGGAAGACAGCAGAGAGAGAACAAACAATTGAAGCAAACATCTCTCTCAAAGCCATCTCAGCAAAATATAAAAGAACAGTAAATCAAACAACAAGAGATTGTTGGAGGGAAAAAACAGAAAACCTGAATTTTGACAGGGATGGAAACAAACTATGGAAACTAGTGAAAGCCATGAACAATGAAGGACCTAGAAACAAACAAATAACAATTAAACAAGGAAATGCCTTGCTTACAGGAAAAAAGGCTGCAAATGCACTAATGGAACACTATGCAAATGCAAACCACATTGATATTACAACCGAACAGAAGAAAGCAATCAAAGACAAACAGATGCATCATAGAAATACAGAGACAGCAGCAGAATATATGATGGCAAATCTAACAATGGAAGAAATGGAACAGGCAATGAATACCCTAAAAAAGAAGAAATCACCAGGAAAGGATGGAATCACAAATGAAATGCTAATAGGACTAGGCACCAAGGCAAAGAAGAAACTACTAGCAGTCCTAAATAACAGCTGGAAGAGAGGAATAGTCCCACAGGCATGGAAGGAAGCTATACTAATACCAGTCCCAAAGAAAGGAAAAGACCTGGAAGAACCAAATGGCTATCGACCTATCAGTCTACTTAGCTGTGTAGGAAAATTAATGGAACGCATTATCAATGGCAGGCTAACATGGCATCTGGAAGAAAACAAACTCTTAACACCACACCAAGCAGGATTAAGAAAATACAGATCCACTGAAGATCAAATAACCTATATAGCTCAGGAAATAGAGGATGGCTTCCAAGAGAAAAAGCACACACTAGCAGTCTGGATAGATTTAGAAAAAGCGTTTGATAAAGTATGGAAGGAAGGACTGAAAGTAAAACTGCAAAACATGCATGTTTGTGGAAAAATGTATAAATGGATCAGCCACTACCTTGAGAACAGAACTGCCAGGACAAAAGTACAAGGACAAACAAGCAAAATGATGCTGCTGGAGCAAGGTGTCCCCCAAGGAGGAGTTCTTTCACCAACATTATTCCTAGCATATATAAATGACATCACAGAAAATTTTCCAGCCAGAGTACACACATCCTCCTTTGCAGATGACCTAGCCATATGGACATCTGAAGAATATATTAGTACAGCTAACAGCAGAATACAGCAAGCCTTATTAGCGCTAGAGGACTGGTCAAAATCATGGCTAGTGAAGATAAGTGAGGAGGAAACAACATGCACAGTGTTCTCCCTCTCAAATAAAACTCAGCAACCTAAGCTGGTATTGAATGGAAAAATATTGCGCCATGAAGAAAATCCAAACTATCTAGGAGTCACCTTTGATCGTCGCCTGACATGGAAGACACAGGTTGAGAAAAATCGAACAAGAGCAAGGCAGGGAATGGCAATCATGAAAAAGCTTGCTGGTACAACGTGGGGAGCAGATGAGAAAGTTCTCAAGAAGTTATATACTGGACGGGTGAGGCCAGTACTGGAATATGGCATTGCAGCTTGGGCAACAGCAGCTAAGTCAAACTTTAACAAAATAAGTAGAGTCCAAAACCAAGGAATGCGAATCATAACTGGAAGCCTGAAGACAACGCCTATTAATGAACTAGAAAAGATCACTTGTTTACAACCAATGCAGGATAGAAGAGATAGCAGAGCCCAGCAACAAGCAGAAAAATTTAGAAGATTGACAGACCACCCTATGTACAACCGATTTAATGGTTTTGGAAAGGGAAGACTGAAGCGTAGCAACTTTGTAGAAACTGCAAAACGAAGGATTAGGGCAGATCCTATACTTAACATATCAACAGTCAAGCCCATACACAATGCACACAAGTTCCCAGCTTGGAGACAGCAGCAACTGCCTGAGATGATAGAAAACATTCCTGGTATTGAGAAAAAGAACACTCAGCATGAAACCGAAAGAAGAGAAATAACCCTAAACTACATAAAAGAACATTACCCAAGCAGGAATTGGACCCATGCATATACAGATGGATCAGCCAAAAATTCAATAGAGAATGGAGGAGGAGGAATTCTCCTAAATTTAAAAAATGGAGTGAAAAAAACACATTCAATGGCAACTGGAAAATTTTCAAGTAACTTCAAAGCGGAGGTAGAGGCTTTGAAAACTGCAGCAGAAATGCTCCTGATGGAGGAAAATAAAGAGAAGCAAATAGCTATCTTCACAGATGCAAAGTCAGCTGTCTCAATACTGAAGAGCAATAACAGCACAGAACTAACTGACCTAAGAGCAGCACTCCATGGTCTATGCCAGAAATCCAAAAACGTTGTAATACAGTGGATCCCATCACATTGCAGTATACCTGGAAACGAAGAGGCTGACAGACTGGCAAAAGAGGGCGGACGACTACCACAGCCTGACATAGACATAACCTATAATGAGGCAAAGAGGTTGATAAAAAGCACTTATAGAACCAAATGGGAATCAGAGCATCCAGGCCATCAGAAGGATGATGCATATTACAAACTCGACCGAAGAGAACAAGTAGCAATCTTCAGACTCCGCACAGGACATAACAGGCTGAAATACCACTTGTTCAATAAACTAAAGATAGGAGATACCGATGAATGTAATTGTAGAACTGGAAAAATGACAGCAAAACATTTGCTGCAGGATTGCCCAACGTATGCAGAACAGAGAAAGATATTTGGGCCCACACCTGCTTCATTTGAGGACAAGCTTTATGGAGATATCAACAAGCTCAAGTTGACCGCAGCTTACTTTAACTACATACAGGTTGACATTTAAAGGTGCATGAAGACCCAGAGGCATGAAATGGAATATTGCTTGGATAGCAAATCCATTATGTGGAAAGTCCGAATCAAAAGCCCATTGTGTGGGCTTCATAAAAGGTGGAAAAGTGTCCTAGTGGCATGAAATGGAATATTGCTTGGATAGCAAATCCATTACGTGGAAAGTCCGAATCTAAAGCCCACTGTGTGGACTTCATAAAAGGTGGAAAAGTGTCCTAGTGGCACGAAATGGAATATTGCTTGGATAGCAAATCCATTACATGGAAAGTCCGAATCGAAAGCTCACTGTGTGGATGTCATCTGCAGACTGCATACTTCTGGTTTCCGGAAGAACAGCCTATGGTGAACGGAAGGCCCAATATACGGAAGTGAGGCTAAGCAGCCATGTGCAGGACGTGACGATTCCTTGGGTGAGCCCAGTACCAGAGCGCTATGTATCGGCTCTGCAAGTATGGAAGCCTCCTTGGATGGCGGGGAATGCCCATGGTCTGCCCCTGCCTTCCCTTGAGGGCTGACCAGGATCTTTGGCTGTTCTATATGGACCAGCTGGGATGGGGGATAACACCACAACAGTGAGAGTCAAACGTCCTAAGAAACCCCCGGGAAGGTTAACCCGGTCAACAAATGCCCGCAGAAGTCGGACGTGTCGGCCTAACGGCGCAAGAACGCAGCTCTGCTGTAAACAGGCACAACGCAATCACATCCGAAAAAAAAACTCCGGATGAACGAAGAAGAAGAAGAACCGCTGTCGGTTCGGGCGCAGCTGCGTTACTCACGAGAATATACGGGATTACGGCGATAGCCGTACACTTTTCGCCAGGTAGAGCGGCAGTCACATCAATACATATGTAATTTCTTACTTTCTCAATCTGGATATTTTTCCTAGAAAATTTCCAACGAAATCTAGATATTTATGGAAGTTGTTTGGGTCGTTTCTAGATACTTTTGGTCAAAAAAAAGTGGCAACCCTGGGTCGGTTCTGTTGTATGGCGGGAAGCTCGGAATGTGAACGAACGAATTCAGACTAGCTCGGGAGCGAGCAGTTCTCCGGGTCCACTACGTGTGGTCATAAATAGTACATCTTTGAAACAAGTTACAGAATTTACATATCTACGAAGTATGATCACAGAAGATGGTAGAATAGACAGTGAAATCGAAATTAGATGTGTGTCACACACAGTCTCTCTCTCTCTCTCTCTCTCTCTCTCTCTCTCTCTCTCTCTCTCTCTCTCTCTCTCTCTCTCTCTCTCTCTCTCTCTCTCTCTCTCTCTCTCTCACCCCCCATTGGCACCTTGCCGTCTTGACAGACGATAGTTTGTGCTTTAAAAAGGCATAATAACTTTTACCTATGGCGGTAGCGAGTGTGACTGATAAGGCCAATTTGCGCTGTAAATGTCCGTTCACAGTGGGTGCATCTGAACACGTGGTCATTTCCACCATCATGCACCATCTTACGTCTCAAACGCTTGGTGTGTGACTTTTCTGCAATAATTTTCTCCTTTGACTTTATTCCATTTCTGATATTTGCCCTCCATGCAACACGTTCAGCAGCGACTTGCTCCCAATGTGCATTATCAATGCCTGTATCAATCATGTCCCGCTTACACACATCTTTGTATCGTAGTAGAGGCCGACCCTGAGATCTCTTACCCATCTGTAATTCACCAAAAAAGATATCCTTTGGTATTCTACCATCATCCATCCTCCTAAGATGTCCTATCCATCTAAGTCTACGAAGACTGAGCATGGAATAAACTGTCACACAACCTGATCTTTCCAATACTTCAGTATTTGTGATTTTGTCTTGCCACTTAATACCAAGAATTCTTCGCAAACACCGCATATGAAAGCTGTTTAAATTGTTCTCTTGGTGTGAGTAAGTTGTCCAGGTTTCACTGCCATAGAGAAGAGTACTAAGGACACAGGCTTGATAGACAAGGACTTTTGTTTTGGCAGTAAGCTTCCTGTTCTCCCAGACTCTTTTTCTTAACCTGTTCATTGTTGTTGCTGCCTTACCAATCCGGATGTTGATTTCCTGATCTAGGGATAATTTGCTATTAACCACTGATTCTAGATATGTAAAATGGTCTACTATCTCTAGTTCAGCGTCGTCAATAAAGATTGATGGTACCCCATGTGCACCTTGTGACATAATCTGTGTCTTCTTTTTGCTAATTGTTAAACCAAATTCAGAACAAGCATTGGAGAATGCAGATAGTAGACATTGCAATTCTTCCTCAGAGTGGGTCGTAACTGCAGCATCATCTGCAAAAAGCAACTCTCTGATCAGTACCCTCCTAATTTTGGTCTTAGCCTTCAATCTCTGAGCATTGTAGAGGCCGCCATCTGAGCGTGAGTGAATGTATATACCACCATCCTGATCACGAAATGCATATTTCAGTAGAAGTGAAAAGTATATTCCAAAGAGGGTGGGAGCTAGTACACAACTTTGCTTAACTCCACTCTTGATTTCAAATTCTTCAGAAGTTTCACCATCAAACTTGATTATACCCTTCATGCCTGTGTGGAGCGATTCCACAATGGACAGAAGAGTTGGTGGGCAGCCAATCTTCTTTAGTGCCTTGAACAGACCCTCACGACTGACCAAATCAAATGCCTTTGTGAGGTCGATGAAGGCAATAAACAGTGGTTGATTCTGTTCACGGCATTTTTCTTGCATTTGTCGCAATGAGAATATCATATCAGTGGTAGACCGGTTCTGTCGAAAGCCACACTGTGATTCGGGGTAGACTTGATCTCCTAGGACTTGAAGTCTGCGCAGAACAATTCTGGCAAATACTTTTCCAACAATACACAGAAGTGAGATACCCCTATAGTTGTTGCAGTCGCTCCGATCGCCCTTGTTCTTGTACAGTGTTATGATGCTTGAATCTTTGAAATCCTGCGGGACTTGTCCTTCACGCCAGCATAGCTCTATTAGCTGGTGGATCTGTATAGTGAGTGTGTCTTGCCTCTCCATAGCACAAAGCCTGGGCTAAAATATAGAGATCATGTGTTGCCCATGCAGCATGATCCCTCTCTCGGCCTGCCTAGTTCACTCCAGAGGAAAGGTAACACCCCTACACCTGGAACAAGACAAGCTGCAGAAGCTGCCGGATCAGCAAAGCAATGCTCTAACTGTCCGCCTGTCGGAGCTTCGATCCTAGACCAGTCGCCAACCAAGGCTTAGGGCCTGGTCTGCCCTGCTATGACAATTTTGTCTTTAGCTTGCATTTCCTCGCACCAGGGTAAGGCTTGTACCCTCCCAATTGCGCTCTTCCGCCCGAAGCCGTTGGCACAATGTGGGGTGTCGGGTTTGGTAAGTGCCGCCCAACGTTCGGCGCTAACAGAAACCAGGTAGTACCGTCTACTGTTATACGGTAGCTCAGTCATATCTGACTAAGACCTGACTGCACTCACACACACACACACACACACACACACAAATAATAAGTGCGCTCATTTATCAACTATTACCCATACTTAAACATCTAAATATACCCATGTCTTCAAAACGACAGATAATAAATAACATATTGACAGCAACCCTATGCTACCAATGCCAAACTTAGACATTATCCAAGTCACACTTACGCAAAATCAACACTTGCGAGATGAGATGTTTGAGGAGAGCTGCCATCTATCTGAGACCGAATAAGAAATGATGTTATCAGACAGACAGTGGGATCAACACCTTGTGCCACATATATTGAAGGCTGGTAGGGGAATTAATGCATTGTGGGCGATGGCAGCAACCGGGGTAGAGCAGAGGGTGCTTTGTAGACTTTTTCAGCAGTTTAATTTCTGTCATTGAGTATGGTTTGGGGCTGTTGATAGTATCAAAGAGCCAGCTTGAAAGGTTGGAGCGCATACAGGATGCGGTCATGCGGGTGATCCTGGGGTGCACAAAGGATATATCAATTATATGCATGAGACATATCCTGGCTGTCAGGGTCTTGCATAAGGCAAGAAATGTAGCTCGTTTACTGAAAAGTGAGATACTAAATATTACTATTAAATAACTCGACGTGAATACCCGATGATATAATTCGCACTCTTTATTCGCGCAATGCACTCATCAGAAACAATACAGGCATCGCGCAATCATAATTCACAATATCATTATATCATAAATACAATCAATCAAAGAATACATCAATGCAATCCACTTACAAGTCAAACACACCAGGCGTTCAGTCTCTAACAGTCATACAGGTTAGCTATCAATGCTTGCTCAAACACTCAGGCCTCATTCAATCGCGTCCGTCCAGTACGGCTCCCAAGCCCTGTCTGACCAGCCGTTCAGCATACACGTTAGTTGGGGTCGAGTCACCTTGCGTAACCCACAATGTTCACGCTGTGTTCCCGCTGACCCACGACTGCTTAGAGTCGCTTAGTGTTGAACCCGGCTGGGCTTCTCTGGCGCTGTCGAAGACGCCGCGTTATAACTGTAGTGTTTAACATAGCTCAGCGTTGAGCTCGGTTGCATTGCCTGGCGTTGGTACAGACAACGCGTTGCAACTCCGGGTGAGACTCTGACACTGGCGCTATCAACAATGGCAGATAGGTAAGTCAAATGGTGCCTGAGAGTTGCTGCAGGTAGGGACCACCCCTGCATGAAGCTATGGATTTGGTGAAGGGTCATAGACTAAGACGAGGCAGGTCCTGGAAGGCACAGGCAGAAATATCTATACGTTAGATGTGTGATCTAGAGACGATCACTCGTGAAAGAGAGTGGGCTAAAGTACCGGAAGACATGACGAACTGGCAAAATGTAATAATAACATTGGGTCGTGAGTGCAGAGAGTGGGCAGCGGGGCGCACTGAGTTTGAGATGCATCAACTGATCCAGAGTAACACACATCAGGTTGATATAGTGATCTATACTGATGGATCAGTGGTGAGAAACAGACGGAGTGGTTGGGGTTTCATTGCGAAGGCTAATGGAAGATTCTTAATCAGGATAATCTGGCATAAAAGGCTACGACCTCCAGCGTGAGAATCGAGGTGGAAGCAGTTACAGTGGCATTCCGTTGGTCTGAGGAGACCACTGCAACGCACATTGTATTCATTACGGACTCAAGGAGTATGCTTAGTAAGGTGGAGAAAGGAATGTTTCGCGTGGAATAGCTCACATCGCTTCATAGGTCACAGCTTGTGAGAGTTGTCTGGATATTTTGCCCTGGCCATCAGGGAGTGCGGGGAAATGAACAGGCTGATAGGCTGGCAGGGAATGCACCTCTTGGTGGTAGATTACCCAAGGACAAGGAGAGGTGGTCGTGCACCTGTGGGATCAAGTGGAGAAGGCGGAGGAACAGATTGAGAACCCGTATGTGGACAAGGATGAGATTGCAAAGGGTTGGCAGGGGTTCTGGTAGAAACTCAAAACTGAGAGAGAAGACCAAGGGAACTTTCAATCAGACAGCGATGGGAACGATTAGTAGTGTGAATCTTCGCTGGCTGTTGAACGAGAGGACGGAGTGCATATATGAATATCCCGAGTGCATAGATGTCAGTTCTTAGCTCAACACAACTCAAGTATATTGAAAGAATGAAGATCAAATGGTTCGACCATGTCGTTAAAATGCAACACAATCAATTACCAGCACTGGTGCTTCATCAGTAAAGATCTGAATCGAGAGCAAGAGGACGCCCGAGAAGAAAATGGATTGACGACATCAAAGACATTGTACAATCACACGGAGTGACACTATCCAGTGCCACCCATCAGGTGCTGGAATGTCAACTACCCCTCCCCACGTCGCTTGACGGCAAAAGTGGAAGATATGATGATGATGGAATCAAGGGAGATGTGGTTTCTGAGACAAATGCTGTGATGATCTTGGATTGTCAGAATAATTAGCAATGATTTCAGGAGGAAAGTAAAAGTAGAACGCTATACGCAACTTTAAGAAGATGAAAAAGAAGAGTGTTTTCTGGTGCAACAACGATAACAAGGCCTTTGGAAAACATCCTGCCCAGTGGAAAGATCAGCTGTATAGGAGAAAAACCAAGATTAATGATACGGGATGGACTAAGCCTGTGAATGGAAGAATATCTATATATATAAAACAGAATATATGTGTGTGGGTTTGTGGTTGAGGATGTATTGGATGCGTTCGATAACGGTCCATCCGATTGAGATGAAAATTTCTACACGTCTTCCTTTCATTCCCGTGCAACCAACTGTCATAGTTATTTTTTAGTGTAGCATCATCTATTTACTTATTAACATTTAATAATTAAATTACATGACTTAACTTAAGACAAAATATATAAAGGGACATAACTTTTAGTAGCATTGCTATATCTTAGGTTAAGTCCCCTGGCTATAGATATTTCGGGCGGTCGGTCGGTCGATTAGATAGATAGATAGATAGATAGATAAATAGATAGATAGATAGACAGACAGACAGACAGACAGTCGGGAACGGGAACTTATATGACTACTTATATGAATTAAATGAGATGCACTCCATCAGGGGCTGGGCGAAGTCGGGCCTGGTCAGACAGACAGACAGACAGATAGACAGATAGACAGATAGACAGACAGACAGACAGACAGACAGATTGATAGATAGTCGGGAACGGGAACTTATATGACTACTTATATGAATTAAATGAGATGCACCCCATCAGGGGCTGGGCGAAGCCGGGCCTGGTCAGACAGACAGACAGACAGACAGACAGACAGACAGACAGATAGATAGTCGGGAACGGGAACTTATATGACTACTTATATGAATTAAATGAGATGCACCCCATCAGGGGCTGGGCGAAGCCGGGCCTGGTCAGACAGACAGACAGACAGATAGACAGACAGACAGACAGACAGACAGATAGATAGATAGTCGGGAACGGGAGCTTATATGACTACTTATATGAATTAAATGAGATGCTCCCCACCAGGGACTGGGTGAAGCCGGGCCGGGTCAGACAGACAGACAGACAGACAGATAGACAGACAGACAGATAGTCGGGAACGGGAGCTTATATGACTACTTATATGAATTAAATGAGATGCTCTCCACCAGGAGCTGGGCGAAGCCGGGCCGGGTCAGACAGACAGACAGACAGACAGATAGATAGATAGATAGATAGATAGATAGATAGATCCCCGCCAGGGCCTGGGCGAAGCCGGGCCGGGTCAGCTAGTAATCAATAAAACAACCAGAAAACAAAGGACTGAGATCTGTGGAGTGACATGAACGCCTACTTATCTTAGCCAGGCACATGATGATGATAACGGTTCCTAAATTTGGCTGTGAAATGCTCCGAGGACGCCTCAAGTTTGGCTTCACGGGGAGAAAATCCTGGTGTGCATCCTGCACGAAACTACGACGAGTTAACAGTTGACGAGTGCACTGTCGTCAAGATTTGTTGGTTAAAATGCCGACGTTTTCAATAAGTACAAATCTCAAACGCGAGCAAATTCCAGATAACTTCATTAATGAAGCATCCAAGCTGATTGCATCAGAATTGGGAAAACCAGAATCAGTAAATTAAATGTTTACTTTATTATTTTCCTAATGACATCCCCCGTCTACAAATTCAATGCTCTTTGAATTTTCTCATTAATTAAAAATATTAACATAATAAACTAATTAATACAATAATTATATAAAATAGATAAAATAAATCCTGTACTTTTGTGATTGTTAACCATGAAAATGTACAACTAACATGCTTACCTTTGTCAGGTGTTCTTATCCTGCACTCTTCGGAATAACGGTCCCAAATTATTTTTATTTAGTAAAGTATCCCATACTTCTCGGCTTCCTGGCCTAGAGGTAAGCGACTTTTCTCCGTAATCTCGTATACTCTCGTAAGTAACGTGACGACGGTGAGAATCAGCAGTGGTTCGAATCGCGTCGGTAACTTACGGGGTATATGAGTCGGCCGCTCAGAAAGCAATGGCAAACTACTGAACGTAATCTTGCCAAGAAATCAACAATCAGCTGAAAGATGCTGATGTTGACAGCGATGTCCTGTAAAGGATATGTAAACATTTTTTTATCCCTTACTTACAGGGCCTCATTGGGTGATGTTGTCGATCACTTCCGGTTCAGTGTGTTGTGGACTGCTAGACCGATCGATGGATGCAATAAATGTTTCCTGGGCCTGGAGGTCCCCCACTGTCTTCAGAGTGTATATCTTGTACGTACGTATTTCCACATGTAATTGATAGGTATACACTCCGACGACAGTGAGGGCCCTCTGGGCCCAAAAACTTTTATTGCATCCATCGATTGGTCTAGTAGTCCACCACACACTCAATAAATGTACAAATAACGGTACCAAATTATTTATTGTACGTACGTATTTCCACATGTAACTGTCAAATATTAGTACGTGTTTCGATTTTCTCAGTTCTATATTTTAGTTCAGTGTTTAATATTTTTTTTTATTATATCACCTAATGAGGCCCTGTGAGGGATGCTTTTTACAAGAAATAATTTGGGACTGTTATTCGGAAGAGTGCCCTTATCCCTCTCATAGGCGAGTATTTTTTTTTTTTTTATTATCCAGGATCTAGTTTTGTCTGCCAGGCCCGCCCAGCCTATGCTTGGATACCAGGAAACTTCTTGGCAAGTGAAGATTGCCGGTGTGGTGTTCACCACATCACACAGCGAGTGTGGATGAGGCTAGCACCGTACACTCACAATGCCCCATTGGTTGCATAAATGTGGATGAGGCTAGCACCTGACACTCACAATGCCCCATTGGTTGTGTGGATGTGGATGAGGCTAGCACCGTACACTCACAATGCCCCATTGGTTGCGTGGATGAGATGAGGCTAGCACCGTACACTCACAATGCCCCATTGGTTGCGTGGATGTGGATGAGGCTAGCACCGTACACTCACAATGCCCCATTGGTTGCATAAATGTGGATGAGGCTAGCATCTGACACTCACAATGCCCCATTGGTTGTGTGGATGTGGATGAAGCTAGCACCGTACACTCACAATGCCCCATTGGTTGTGTGGATGAGATGAGGCTAGCACCGTACACTCACAATGCCCCATTGGTTGCATAAATGTGGATGAGGCTAGCACCGTACACTCACAATGCCCCATTGGTTGCATAAATGTGGATGAGGCTAGCACCGTACACTCACAATGCCCCATTGGTTGCATAAATGTGGATGATGCTAGCACCGTACACTCACAATGCCACATTGGTTGTGTGGATGTGGATGAGGCTAGCACCGTACACTCACAATGCCCCATTGGTTGCGTGGATGTGGATGAGGCTAGCATCTGACACTCACAATGCCCCATTGGTTGTGTGGATGTGGATGAGGCTAGCACCGTACACTCACAATGCCCCATTGGTTGCATGGATGAGATGAGGCTAGCACCGTACACTCACAATGCCCCATTGGTTGCGTGGATGAGATGAGGCTAGCACCGTACACTCACAATGCCCCATTGGTTGCGTGGATGAGATGAGGCTAGCACCGTACACTCACAATGCCCCATTGGTTGCGTGGATGAGATGAGGCTAGCTCCGTACACTCACAATGCCCCATTGGTTGCGTGGATAAGATGAGGCTAGCACCGTACACTCACAATGCCCCATTGGTTGCGTGGATGAGATGAGGCTAGCACCGTACACTCACAATGCCCCATTGGTTGCGTGGATGAGATGAGGCTAGCACCGTACACTCACAATGCCCCATTGGTTGCGTGGATAAGATGAGGCTAGCACCGTACACTCACAATGCCCCATTGGTTGCGTGGATAAGATGAGGCTAGCACCGTACACTCACAATGCCCCATTGGTTGCATGAAAACATTATTTACTGATAATTATGAAGATAACAATAAGACTTAGTATAGTTTAGGTTGTTGTTGATAATACTAAGATTTCTGAGTTGCTGCTCTTGGCAGTTCGTTCGGTGTCATTCTTATGAAAGGGCAGTTGCTCATAGAGTGAGTTTGTGCTTCTGGAGTTGATTGTAGTAGCTTTCCTGGATGTTTGAAATAAGAATAATATCCCAATAATGGAAATGGAGGCCAGTGTCAGGAAAGGACTCAACACGCTGAAGTACATGAGTGGCTTGACACGCTGATGTACATGAGGGCTCAACACGACTGAGCTACATGAATGGCTCCTCACACTGAGCACTTCACAACTAGTGAAGCTAATTTTCATCTATTTACTGGGGTACTCAGGTGTGAATGGCAGCGAGCGTGCCCATGGGTTGGTAAACATGATGGTGACTGATGTGGACGGCAGTGGATGGGCCAGCAGACATCATCAGCACTGCAAGAGACATTGGATGAACAGATGACTGTAAGGACACCTGTAAAAAAAAAAGGGGGGGGGGTGGCTGTCAAGCATGAACATTTTTCAAAAGCACAAGACATTTGATGAACCAACACAGAACTGGTGCAATCATACACTGAGATAGATGTTTAGGAGGAGATCAGACCACCTTTAGACTTGCCCGGAGGGAGATGATGATGATGATCCCCACTAATCACATCCCAGTGTATTCAACATTTAGACCATTTTGTCAAGTCCGTTACAACATTGGGGCTGTAGTAAGTCTCTGGCATCATTTGTCCCACGTCAGTGTGCATTCATACAGGCTTCTTACAAGCCATCTCTTGATGTTGTTCTCCCACATATGATGTCCTCCCACATTATGTCCTCCCACATATGATGTCCTCCCCATATGATGTCTTCATCTTGCATGTTTCCCCTCCACATTTCCCTCCTGTAACAGTGAGCTGTTTTAGAGAAATCCAGATCATGGTGGATACTGTGAGTAAATGGTTTTACAGTAACGGTTCTGTCAACCACCATGACAAAGCAACATATTTTCTTCCATGTTTGTTTTCCCTATTTTCTTAGATTATTTTTGGTTTTACATGGTAAGTTAATAAGTAAGTGACAAATGGCTGTAGAAAAATAACTAACTATGATAACAACTTGAAACCAGTTTATTTTTATACATACATTGTCCCTTTATGTCTCAACATAATTTCCACCAACATTGATGCACTTATCCCATCGTTTTATTAGTCCTCCCAAACCGACTGCATAGAACTGCGTGCTCTGTTTTCTAAACCACGTTTTCACTTCACATTCAACTTCGGCGTCACTCGCGAAATGTCTTCCACCAAGGTGGGTTTTCAGTGGACTTAACCCCTAGCGATTTCCCGTAAAGCCGTGCATAGCTGGGTAGAAAAAGTGACGATGGTGAGCCAATAAGTCAGTCACACAGTTCTGTGGGATGGCAGGTAAATGAAAACAAAGCACGCAGTCCTATGCAGCCGGTTTGGGAGGACTGATAAAATGATGGGATAAGTGCATCAATGTTGGTGGAAATTATGGTGAGAAATAAAGGGACAATGTATGTATAAAAATAAACTGGTTTCAAGTTGTTATCATAGTTAGTTATTTTTCTACAGCCATTTGTGACTTATTAACATACTCTCATACTATTTTCATCTTGTATATTTTGTTCCACAGTTGTCTTCTCTTTTTTGTTTCAGTGGTACATTCTAAGACTCCATATTTTACCTGTTTCCTCTAGTGTGCTATGTTTCACTGTTGTCGTGTATGTTTTGTTTCAATGATATATTCTAATATCCCATGTTTTACCCTTTTCTTCTATTATATTATGTTTCATTGTTGTCTTCTATGTTTTGTTTCAGTGATATATTCTAAGACTCCATGTTTTACCCGTTTCCTCTAGTATGTTCTGATTCAAGTCAACCCAGACCAGCTGATGAGTTTCGGCGGTACAGATGAACCCTGTGCCAACATCTCCCTCAGCAGCATTGGCGTGGTTGGGCCGGACAAAAATAAAAAGCTGGCACCAAAACTCAGCAAGTTTATTGAACAAAAACTGGGTATCAAACAGGACAGGTTTGTCTACTGTTTTTGTTTGTCTTCTAGGAAAAGGCTTCCTGCGGTTAATTTTCATCTGCCCTCATCATTATCAAGTGCCTTGCCAGCTGGCATAGGCGTTTATGTCTCTCCACAGATCTTTATTGTCCTGGATCAACTCTGCTGATGATATTCCTCCATGTCACCGTCCCAACCCATCCAGCATCATTTCTCTTGGTCTGCCACTGCGTCTCTTGCCCTTGATCTTTTCAGTCGGCACAATGTTTTCCGATGTCTCTCTTCTCATCACATGACCAAAGAAAGCTGTTTATCTCATTCGATTTATAGGGAGGAAATATGAAAAAAAAAGGGGGGGGGGGAATGATGTTCTGAACATATTGTAAATGGTGCATTGGCCAAAAAAGGTTGAGAACTACTGCTCTAGAAGATTAGCAGTCAACTCCAGGATTGTGTGATTGTTTAAGATTCCTGGGCAAGTTTTGTGTTCAGTACTTTGCCGGCTACGTGGCGAAGAGGTTACAGATGAAGCTCGTAATCCCGCATACTCACGTTCGAAACACAGCTGCAGCGATGTGGCAGCAGACCCTCTTGTGTTGTTGATTTTGTTGGAAATGGTATGGCTGCCAGTTGTTCAGAAATGGTATGGGTGCCAGTTGTTCAGAAATGGTATGGGTGCCAGTTGTTCAGAAATGGTATGGGTGCCAGTTGTTCAGAAATGGTATGGGTGCCAGTTGTTCAGAAATGGTATGGGTGCCGGTTGTTCAGAAATGGTATGGGTGCCGGTTGTTCAGAAATGGTATGGGTGCCGGTTGTTCAGAAATGGTATGGGTGCCGGTTGTTCAGAAATGGTATGGGTGCCGGTTGTTCAGAAATGGTATGGGTGCCGGTTGTTCAGAAATGGTATGGGTGCCGGTTGTTCAGAAATGGTATGGGTGCCGGTTGTTCAGAAATGTTATGGGTGGCGGTTGTTCAGAAATGGTATGGGTGCCGGCTGTTCACAAATGGTATGGGTGCCAGCTGTTCACAAATGGTATGGGTGCCAGTTGTTCAGAAATGGTATGGGTGCCAGTTGTTCAGAAATGGTATGGGTGCCAGTTGTTCAGAAATGGTATGGGTACCAGTTGTTCAGAAATGGTATGGGTGCCAGTTGTTCAGAAAGCAATGGCAAACTACTTTTTTTTGTGCTTGCTCGCTTTGGACTAGAGCGTAGTCCAGACACACTACTTATAGTGATACTGGACTGAATTGTGCATGTGGATTTGCTTTACCTATTAACCGTGACCCTCGCCATCAGACGAACCCACTCCGACTTCAGAGGTACTTATAATTTACGTCGCCAAGTCAAGGACGATAGGTCAACATTTTAATCCAACTGTCCAGTGTAGGGGTTGAACCCCTTACTTCAGCCTCAAGCTTTCTTATCCATTCGGCCATGCTAACCTACTATGGCAAACTACTGAACGTAAACTTGTCAAGAGATAACAACAGCAAAAGATGCTGGTGTTGACTGCGACTTCCTTGTAAGGATATGCAACTAACAAGTTTGCCATTGCTCTCTAAACGACCAGCACTCATACCATTGTATGGAAACCAATGCAAGGCAGTCTGCTTCTAAATCACCCGCAGCTGTGTTTGCAATGCAGTATGCAGGATTATGAATTGCATTTGTAACTCCTTCACCACAGAGCTGGTGGATGATTACTTGGCTGATTATGGTGATCTTAGTAATTATACTGATTACTGAAATGTGGTGGCTGATTACTTTGCTGATTATGGTGATCTTAGTGATTACTGAAATGTGGTGGCTGAGTAGCTGGATGAAGTCAACAAGTTCAGGGAGATGAAGTGACACCCTGTCAGAGAACCCAATGATAGCAGTGGCTGTGTGAACTAGTGTTCATGGTGGACATGACCAATTATCTCTCAGAGCTGAACGTCAAGCTGAAGGGCCCTAACCAGTGTCTCAGCTCCCTGCTTTTCAATGTGAAATCATTTGAAGCTAAAAACAGTTAAATTCATACAAGAGACAACATTGCAATTAGAGATATTTCAAGTGAATAAAAGAAGAATTTGAAGTTAAATTAAGGATGTGGAAAGTGCAACTGAAAAGGAATAATATGGTGCATTTTCCCACTCTGGAAGGACAAGTCTTTTATGACACTTGAATATGCTTGCGAATATGTGAAACTGGGCATTTAATGAAAGATTCCATGATTGTCATATAACAGTGAATGTGAAAAACTGAGGTCTTTAATGAAAGATTCAAGGATGTTGGTAAAGCAACGGTGAATGTGCGAAACTAAGGCATTTAATGAAAGATTCAAGGATGTTGGTAAAGCAACGGCCTTGCTCGGGATGATAGATGTGTGTGCCATCACTGAGTTGCCAGACAACAAGGCTTTATAAGCTACACATTAAAATTGACGAATTAACTAGACTGGTGTGTTTGGCTGTCACACTCGCAGAATATCTGAGCATCTATGGACTTGCCTGGCATGCAATGATGATAATTTGTACCACACTAAGCCAGCATGCTATGGATTTTATGCACTGAGCTAAGAATCTCATACTTGATCAGTGTGAAAAAGAAAAAGTTAATTGCATGTCCTTTACAGGACGTCAGTCGACCCTGGCATTTATTGGCGGTTTGTGATTTTCTGGGCAATTTTACGTTCAGGAGTTTGCTGTTGCTTTCTGATTGGCCAACGCTGATACTATTGTGAAAATCAAAGCAAAGTGATGTGCTCAAGATTGTGAAACTGCGTTAACTACAGACTAGTAGTTCATAACAATAACGGATAGTTTTAGTCTGATAAATGTAGTCTTTAAATCCTATTAGTGTTCCGTGATCGTGGACAAATTATTGACTCTTATTTATATATTAAATATTATCTGTCTCTTGTCTTATTTTCCCTAGATTCTACATCAACATTTTTGATACACCCAGACCTGCCTGTGTATGGAATGGGAGCACATTCGGCTAATACTGATTCATCAACTACAGCTTTCATTGACAGTTATCTCCCAAATATTTCTACCAGCTGTGTTTGTTCGTTTTTTATCCAGCAGGATTGACTGCAGGGATGTTATTTTTATTCTTCTGTATGGCTTAACTTGTTCTGTCACAGGCTTTTGTTATAACAAATTAAGGATGTTCTGGATCAGGAGTTAAAGACACATCTATCTTGGTCTTAAGAATTAAAGTAATAATTATCTGGTCCTGATGGAGTCAAATTAACTGCTAGGACAGGATGGATAAAAGTTATAACTTCTAGTAATAGCTTCTCATCATCATCATCATGTGCCATGCTGATAAGGGTGGGTAGTCATGTTTCGCCATCTCACTCGATCAACAGTCGTGGATCAGCTCAGTGTTCTTGTCTTGACCATGTCATGTGGCCAAGCCATTCAGGTATTTACTTCTCTGCCTTTCCCTTGTTCTCTTTCCCTTGATCTTGCCAGTTGTCACCAAGTTATCCAATTTATTTCTCCTCATAACATGACCAAAAAATCTGGACTGTCTACGTCTTATTTCTCTAATCAATTTACGATTTTCATTTGTTTCTTGTCGGAGTTGGTCATTGGTTTTTCTGTCTGTCCATGGCATTCTTTGCATTTTCCTCAGAAACCACATTTCCGCAGCCAGCAGATGTTTTTCAGCCTGTTTGCTCATTGTCCATGTTTCACATCCATACAAAAGCACAAGTTCTATGTAGCACCTCAACACTCTTTTTCTTGTTGCAAATGACATCGTTTTATTGATCAGTATGTTTTCCATCTGGCAAAAAAGCTTCCTTCTCCATGGCGATTCTTGTATAGCTTCTAGAGCATTTGTAATGAGCAATTTTCTGATGCATGAATCATCATGGTGTGTAAGTGATCGGCAACAGATTTATGATGCATGAATCGTCATGGTGTGTAAGTGATCGGCAACCGACTTCTGAGTAATGATACTTCATGCTGTGAGACAACAATGCGCAAACTTTAGCAACACAAAATACAAACTGGAACTAGTGGTGCATATTGACCGTGTTTCTAACCAGAGTGATGGGAGTAATCCACATCCATACACTTTGTTAGGAAGGTGAAAGATTTATGGATATGTCCCGAAAGCCATGATAGAGCTTCTGTTGACTAATGTTTACTAAAGCTGAAAAAGAAGAATAGACAATGTTTCAGAAGGGTTGAAGTACTATGGATGGCGTTATACCCGGAATTAAAGAGGCCAACAAACTAGCAAAGGAAGGTGGAAGACTACCTCATCCTGTGCTAACACAAGCCATGATCATCACAAGAGGTTTATAAGAAGCACTTATTGAACCAGGTAGGAACAAGAGCATGAAAAGAATGCACACAAAATGACTACGGAGTGACAAAATGATGACGGAAGTAAAACAATATTAAAAAGTACAGGTGGTCGTCTTGACCAAGTCTTTATCAACAGGACATTGAAAACAAAATGATTACAGTGTGCACACAAAATGATTACAATGTACACACACGCAAGAACTAAATGTTTTGTTCTGGTTGTGCCTTTGATAAATGCTGGTTTAAATGTTCACCTGTGTTATATGGTGCTATCGCCATTTATTTAGATCATTGTGATTGGTCATGTGGTCAGCATCATGGCCGCCATCTTTACCCTCAGGACATTTCCTGGTGTCCATTTTATGCTGGGTCAACCAGGGACCAGGAGAATGAGAAAACCAAATTCCCATTTGGGATTGGAATACTGGACTACCTGGTTGGTAGACAAGCAAGCTAGCTACCACACTGCCACAGCTTCCTTGGTTATTGTGGGTTTAATCATATTCAGTACACAGAAACTGACAACATTTATTACACCTTACATTCCAGTAATTATTAATTTTGGTTAAAGAAAGCTTTTCTGTGCAACTCTTCTAGTTTTTAATTTGGGTTGCTTGGCCTCTTACATAGGTTGATGTGGGTGAGAGCTGAGAGTTTTAACATGCTTAAACTTTCTCTTCTGGTGCTGGTGCAGTGAGTTTGTTCCACACGCCAGTCAGTGGGACTTAAATAGTGACTTCTCATTCAGAGCAATGGCAAAATAAAATTGCCCAGTAAGTTACAACCGGCCGATAGGGGTTGGTGTTTATTGAAACATCCTGCAAAGACACAGTTTTTAACATCAGCTATATATATTTGTGTATGTGTCTATGTATGTATGTATACATATATATCTGTATATGTGCATGCATATGCGGGCTGACCTAGTTGAGAGTCATGTGAAAAATAACTGTCGTGGATTAGTGACATTTGGCAGATAATGGGTTTATCCTAGCATTTCAGAAAATCGTCAGGTAGACGCCTGGTAACGAAAAGGTCGTGTGGTGATCCCACTAATGATGTTGGTCTGCCCGGTTGTTAGGAGAGATTTAGAGTTTGATTATAGAAAACAAGTAGATTTAGAGTTCGATTATAGAAATAGAGTTATGTATGTCCTATTCCGTTAACAATATTAATGATGTATTACTATTCAATGTATCAGTGTTGATGAGTGTGATTGTAACAAGTGACTCAAGAATATAGTTTTAGAATGATATGATCACTGATGTTGTGTCGTCTTTTGAGTTGGAAACTGTGCTATCTTTTGTGGTTATCATTGTAATCAGTCAATATATGAGGAGGCTTCAAATGAAAACCTCAAATTGTGTTTTAGTTGTGTGAGTATATTCTGAAAAAGTACAGGAAAAATGTATAATTTTTCGATCTGCGTTCAACACAAGTCTTTCAGCGCCGATACAGTGCTTGGATTCTTCAGAAAAATTTATTCTGGTGTCACTACTCGGTGTGCCTGGCCTGGTCGTGTCACAGAAGTCACGCCGTTTTGAAACTTTTTACATCGCTCATACACTTGCTGGAGTGACAAATACAAGGTGGTCTTACAGCAGACATCTGGACAGACACCACACTCTCACCTTACAGCTAGTCGGCGCTCACAGTGACAATGATAGATGGTAGAAACGTCAACAAAGAACAAAATGAAGTATCTGGGAATCACATTTTACAGGAGCCTGTCCTTCAAGGATCATGTGGAGACAGTTGTGACAAGATCTCAAAAGGGACTCAATGCACTTAAAACTATGGCTGCAATGGACATTGAGCAGAGAATGCTTTTCGCACTATTCCAGCACTTGATACTCTCAGTAATTGATTATGGATTAGGACTGCTCACTGTCTGAGAGAGTCAGCTGGTGAAGTTAGAGCGCATACAGAACGAAGCTATGCGGGTCATTCTGGGATGCACTAGAGACACCCCAGTAGTGTGTATGCGTTACATCCTTGGTCTGCCGACTGTTGCTGGTCGGCTCAAGGTGATGCAGGCGAAGGCATACCTCAGAGTATCTGCAGACACAAATCACCCTTTGCATGAGGCGTTGGACGCAGTTAAGGGTCAGCGACTGATAATAGGGAAATCATGGATGGCTCAGGCGGAGAATATGATCAGACATGTGTGCATCTTGGAGAACATTAGGTGAGGAGAGGAGTGGGTCAGAGTGCCAGCGGAGCAATCAGACTTGCGCAGAATTGTAATCACATTGAGCCGGGAGTACAGGGAGCGGCCAGCAGGGGCCAAGGAAGTGGAAATTCAGCAACTAATTCAGGATAATGCTCACTCGAGTGATGTGATTATCTACACAGATGGTTCGGTGTCGAGAGGTAGGAGAAGTGCCTGGTGGTTCATAGCAAAAGCTAATGGCCGACGTTTGATGCAGGAGAGCCTGACATATGATACCACAACATCTAGCTTAAGGGTGGAGGCGGTCAGTGCAGCTTTCCGCTGGATGGAGAATATGACAGACAGACACACACACACACATCGTGATTGTAATGATTGATTTATTTATTTAGGAATCGACATCACAGCATTCGGGGCATTCCCATAAGTGCTCCGTCCCCATCCCCAGCAGCCAGCGAAGAGTTCAAACATTAATAGTACCAGTAGCAATCTGATTATAAGTCCGTCTCGCCTTTCCCCTGAGCGTTGAGCCAGATCCCCTCGTCACTCCTTGCTGTCTCATTCTTGCCAGACCATGGTAATCCATTTGCTCCTCCGAGGTGTGCACGTGCTCCCACAAGGCCGCAACCACGTCTGCCTTGTCATGTATCAGTACTACACCAAGTTCTGCAGAGCCAGCCAATCTGTCCGCCTGTTCATTTCCCAGCACACCGGCATGCCCCGGAGAAAAGATCCAGGCGATGCTTGTCACCCGTGACCTCCGAAGCGAAGCAAGCCACTCCGCACAAAACCTGCCCGTCCTCACCCTCGTCAGCATGCTTTCTGAGTCAGTTACAATTACGATGTGTGTGTGTGTCGTATTCTCCATCCAGCGGAGAGCCGCAGTGACTGCCTCCACCTCCATTCTTAAGCTGGATGTTGTGGTATCATATGCCAGGCTCTCCTGCCCCAAACATCGACCATCAGCTTTGGCTATGAACCCCCAGCCACTTCTCTCACCTCTTGACACCGAACCATCTGTGTAGATAATCACATCACCCGAGTGAGCATTGTCCTGAATTAGTTGCTGGATTTCCACTTCCGTGGCCCCTGCTGGCCACTCCCTGCACTCCCGGCTTAATGTGATTATAACTCTGCACAAGTCTGACTGCTCCGCTGGCACTCTGACCCACTCCTCTCCACGCCTAATGTTCTCCAAGGGGCACACCTGTCTGATCGTATCCTCCGCCTGAGCCATCCATGATTTCCCTCTTATCAGTCGCTGACCCTTAACTGCGTCCAGCGCCTCATGCAGTGAGTGGTCTGTGTCTGCAGCTACTCTGAGGTATGCCTCCGCCTGCATCACCTTGAGCCTACCAGCAACAGTCGGCAGACCAAGGATGTAACGCATACACACTACTGGGGTGTCTCTGGTGCATCCCAGAATGACCCGCATGGCTTCGTTCTGTATGCGCTCTAATTTCAGCAACTGACTCTTTGAGACAGTAAGCAGTCTTAGTCCATAATCAATCACTGAGATGATCACTGAGATAGTGTGAAAAGCATTCTCTGCTCTGTGTCCATTGCGGCCATAGTTTTAAGTGCACTGAGTCCCTTTTGAGATCTTATCACAACTGTCTCCACATGGTCCTTGAAGGATAGGCTCCTGTCAAATGTGATCCCCAGATACTTCAGTTTGTTCTCTCTGCTGACATTTCTACCATCTATCGCGAGGCTTGGGACATCAGCTCTTACAATCCTGTTGTCCAGAGAGCACCACAAAATAGCCGCCTTTTCCGGGTGGATGACAACACTCATTTCTGTGCACCAGTCAATCACTTTGTCTACTGTCGCCTGTAACTCCTGGGCTGTTTGCTCCCTATCTCTCCCCTGCCTATATGCAAGAATATCATCTGCAAATTTTAGTATTCTTCCAACCCCTGGTGCTTCTAGGTTTGAAATCTTGCTTGTATACATGTTAAAGAACACCGGTGAGACTGCAGATCCCTGTGGCAGTCCCGGGGTTAACATATGTGGCTCTGAGGTCCATGCACCCAGACGGAGAGCAACCCGATGAGAGTGCAGGACGGCTGCTATCCAGTTCACCAACCAGGGATTGACCCCCTTCTCCATCAGTCAATCAATCATGTGCCATGCCGGAAAGCGTGGGTGGTCATGATTCGCCATTTCACTCGATCACCAGAGTTGTGGTTCAGCTCAGTGTTCCTGTCTCGTCCATGCCATCCAGGTATTTTCCTCTCGGTCTTCCTCTTGGTCTGTTCCCTTCGATCTTGCCAGTTGTCACTAAGTTCTCCAATCCATTTCTTCTCATAACATGTCCAAAAAATTTTGACTGTCTACGTCTAATTTCTCTAATCAATCTACGATTTTCATTTGTCTCCTGTAGTACTTGGTCATTGGTTTTTCTATCTGTCCATGGTATTCTTTGCATTTTCCTCAGAAACCACATTTCTGCAGCCATCAGATGTTTTTCAGCTTGACTGCACATTGTCCAAGTTTCACATCCATACAAAAGAACAGGCTCTATGTATCCCCTCAACACTCTTTTTCTCGTTTCAATTGACATCATTTTATTGGTCAGAATGTTTTTCATCTTGCTAAAGGCTACTTTCGCAATGGCGATTCTTGTTCTAATCTCTTCAAGGCATCTGCCATCAGAATATTCCCATTTACTTGTATATTACATTGTGGTACTTCGTTCTTCCTAGTGACGACCATAACCTGTGTCTTCCTACAATTTAATTCCAACCCCAGCTGCTCACTGTGTACAACCACAGCATCTACTAATTGTTGCAGATCCTGTGCATTGTCTGCAATCAATATTGTACCATCTGCATATCTAATGTTATTTATGTTTCGTCCTCCAATGCTGATTCCATTTAGGTCTTCTACATTTCTGAAAATATTTTCACTGTATAGGGAAAAAAGATCTGGAGACATTACACATCCCTGCCTAACACCTCTCTTAATAGGTTGGTATTGTCCTACTTCATTATCAATCCTTATGGCAGCTTGTTGTTTCCAATATATGTTTTTTTTATAAGTCTAATGTCTTTCCCATCAATTTGTTGATCTGCAAGCATATCCACCATGTTGACATGTCTAACTCTATCAAAAGCCTTTGTGTAGTCAATAAAGCAAAGATGTATATCCTTGTTTACTACTAAAGCACGTTCAATAACTGTTCGCAGCATATACACAGCATTTACTGTACCCTTTCCTTCTACAAAACCACATTGTTCTTCCCCTATTTCAGGTTGTATTTTCTTCCTCACTCTTTGCATGATAATTCGTAACAAAATCTTTGTGATGTGACTCATTATACTAATTGTTCTATGTTGATCACATTCTAAGGCTCCTGATTTCTTTGGGATTGCAATAAATACAGAATTACATAATTCAGAAGGTATATCTCCAGTATCATATAATGTGTTCAGCAGTCTAGTGACTTGCTCTAGTCCAAATTCTTCTAGACCTTTAATCATTTCTGTTGTGATGTTATCTGCACCGGGGGCCTTGCCAGCTTTCATATACTTAAGAACATTTTGAACCTCCATCTTTAAAATTGCTGGTCCTTCATTGTTAAATCTAATAGCATACTGTTCCTCTCTGTTATCATTATACAAGTCTTTCACATAATCTGTCCATACATGTAGAATCTGATCTTTTTCTATTATGACTTTGCCATCTTTAGTTTTTAGACAGCCTGTTGATGTACTTGTTCTTTTATTAGTAAGTTCCTGAACTCTTTTGTGCATTAATTTGGTATTTTGACTGTTGTGTTGTTTTTCAATTTCTAAGCACTTTTCCTCAAGCCATGATTCTTTTGCCTTCCTACATAATATTCTGACTTGTCTGTGAATTTCTTCATATTTGGCAGGATTATTTTTGTTGAGTCTTCTTGTTTCCATTAAGTGTAAAATTTCCTCAGTCATCCATTTCTTACGACCCACCTTCTTTAATTTTGGAATAGTTGTTTCTGCAGCCACATTGATTGAATTCTTTAACATTTCCCATTGATCATCCACATCCTGGAATAGGATTTCTAGATCAGACAATATTTCAAATCTGTTCTGTACTTCTATGTTGAATTTGTTTTGTATTTCCTTGTCATTACTCAATGTACACAAATCATATTTAGTGTTCCCTGTTGTATACTTGACTTTCTTCAACTTTATCCTCAATGTTCCTGTGAGTAGTCTGTGGTCACTATAACAATCAGCACTGGGAACTGTTTTTGCTACTGTTAGCGCGTTTCTAAATCTTCTGCTAATGAGAATGTAGTCAATCTGGTTTCTAATCCTGCTATCAGGACTCCTCCAGGTCCATAATCTTCTAGGGTGTTGCTTGAACCAGGTGTTTCCTACAATCATTTCCTGTTCTTTTGCCCACTCTACTAGTCTCCATCAGTGCGGTCATCAAAATATCAATCGTGATTGTAACTGACTCAGAAAGCATGCCGAGGAAGGTGAGGACAGGATTGCTTCGTGCAGAGTGGCTTGCTTCGCTTCGGAGGTCACGGGTGGCAAGCATCGCCTGGATCTTTTCTCCGGGGCATGCTGGTGTGCTGGGGAATGAACAAGCGGACAGACTGGCAGGCTGTGAAAAACTTGGTGGAATATTGATGCATGACAAGACAGACGTGGTTGCGGCCTTGTGGGAGCATGCGCACACCTCGGAGGAGCAAATGGATTACCATGGTCTGGCAAGAATGAGACAACGAGGAATGACAAGGGGATCTGGCCGACGCTCAACGCTCAAAGGAAAGGTGAGACGGACATATAATCAGATTGCTACTGGTACTATTGGTGTTGGAACTCTTCGCTGGCTGCTGAGGATGAGGACGGAGCGCCTTTGGGAATGTCCCGAATGCTGTGATGTCAGTTCCTAGATCAATCAATCAATTAATCAAGTGACAATTCAAGGCGGTCTTACAAGCAAACGCCACTCTCTCACCTTACAGCTAGTCGGTGCTCACAGTGACACATACAAGGCTGTCAACACATCGGCCGCGGCAAGCTTAACGCCCTTACTTACTGAGCGTAGTCCCTGCACGTGATACTATCACCATAAGTCTGTCCGGAAATTTATGCCGTCATTCAAGATCAATTATTTTGAAAACTATCTGTTGCATCGTTATGAAATTTTTCCAGCCGTCTTATATTTACCCCCACCCAAGGAATATGTCTTTGATAGGTCCAAAAACAATTTAAATCATTAAAAGCGGCATCATTCCTTTGATGTTTTGCTTAACAACTAGTGATTTCTTGTTAAAAAAGTTATGTTTACGGTAATGAGGACCTGCAAATTCAGATGACAAACAAAGGCGTATCTGGATTCGTATGGGAGTGGGTGCAATCAAAGAAGTAGCTTACAGTCGACAAAATCGGCTGCATTGCACCGGGTTTTTATCCCATATGGCTCAGTTTCTTTCCGCAGCGCGGAAAGCGTCGCACAAAGCACGAACTCCGTAGCTCCAGCGACGACCCTCGGCAGTCTCCGAATAAAATGAATGACGCGGCCCGGACAGACAGACAGAACGGTAGGTAGGTAGGTAGATAGGTAGGCAGAAAGATAGGTGGATGGATGGCTGGCTGGCTGGCTGAGTGGGTGGATCGGTCGGTTGGTGGGTCGGTCGGTCGGTGGGTGGGTGGGTGGGTCGGCAGACAGGCAGGCAGACAGACAGATAGATTAGATAGATAGATAGATAGATAGATAGATAGATAGATAGATAGATAGATATCGGTAGGTCGGTCGGTTAGTGGGTGGGTGGGCAGGCAGGCAGACAGACAGACAGACAGACAGATAGATTAGATAGATAGGACAGACAGATAGATTAGATAGATTGATATCGGTAGGTCGGTCGGTCTGTCAGTGGGTGGGTGGTCGGGCCGGCAGGCAGGCAGATAGATAGATAGATAGATAGATAGATAGATATCGGTAGGTCGGTCGGTTAGTGGGTGGGTGGGCCGGCAGGCAGGCAGACAGACAGACAGATAGATTAGATAGATAGGACAGACAGATATATTAGATTAGATTAGATTATATAGATAGATAGATAGATAGATAGATAGATATCGGTAGGTCGGTATGTCGGTGGGTGGGTGGTCGGGCCGGCAGGCAGGCTGATAGATAGATAGATGGATGGATGGATGGATGGATAGATAGATAGATAGATGGATGGATGGATGGATGGATGTATCCGGATGGATGGATGGATGGATATCGGTCGGTCGGTCGGTCGGTCGGTCGGTTGGTGGGTGGGTGGGCCGGCAGGCAGGCAGACAGACAGACAGATTAGATAGATAGATAGATAGATAGATAGATAGATATCTGTCGGTCGGTCGTTATGTGGGTGGGTGGGCCGGCAGGCAGGCAGACAGGCAGACAGACAGACAGACAGACAGACAGATAGATAGATAGATAGATAGATAGATAGATAGATAGATAGATAGATAGATAGATAGATAGATAGATATCGGTACGTCAGTCGGTTGGTCGGTGGGTGGGTGGGCCGGCAGGCAGACAGGCAGGCAGGCAGACAGACAGATAGATAGATAGATTAGATAGATAGATAGATAGATAGATAGATAGATAGATAGATATCAGTAGGTCGGTCGGTCTGTCGGTGGGTGGGTGGTCGGGCCGGCAGGCATGCAGGCAGATAGATAGATAGATAGATAGATAGATAGATAGATAGATAGATAGATAGATGATAGATAGATAGATGATAGATAGATAGATGATAGATAGATAGATGATAGATAGATGATAGATAGATAGATAGATAGATAGATAGATAGATAGATAGATAGATAGATAGATAGATATTTGTCGGTCGGTCGGTCGGTCGGTATGTGGGTGGGTGGGTCGGCAGGCAGACAGACAGACAGACAGATAGAGTAGATAGATTAGATAGATTAGATAGATAGATAGATAGATAGATAGATAGATAGATAGATAGATAGATAGATATCGGTAGGTCGGTCGGTCTGTCGGTGGGTGGGTGGTCGGGCTGGCAGGCAGGCAGATAGATAGATAGATAGATAGATAGATAGATAGATAGATAGATAGATAGATAGATAGATAGATAGATAGATAGATAGATAGATAGATAGAATCGGTGGGTCGGTCGGTCGGTGGATGGGTCAGCCGACCGGCAGGCATTCAGACAGACAGACAGACAGGCAGGCAGGCAGACAGACAGACAGACAGACAGATAGATAGATAGATAGATTGATTGATTGATTGATTGATTGATTTCCACCAGAAACCGGGCCTTGTCAGCTAGTTTATTTATATAATCACGTTTCATGAAAAAACCCACATTTGGAGACACCTCTGAATCTTCGCGCTGTTTGTTTGAAAACGAAAGTCACGTGAAAATTTTGAATAATGTGGGTCGAGTCTTGGTGAAACTGTAAAACTGTTAAAATCATGGACGTAATCTTTAAGTCATTATTAATATACCGTATATAAGCTAACTTTAAAATCTGCTGTAAAATCTCCAGAACAAAAATTTTTTTGTTGGGTGGACATAATGATAACGTTATATACTAAATCTCATCATTTTATCTCAGCCCGTTACTGAGATATTGAATTTTATATTGAGGCAACAAAAAAAAAACACACTACAAATGATTATCATGATTTGCCGTGACATGCGGTGCAAGTAAGCACGTCTCTCCACAAACATAAATCATTTGTTAATCGCTTACAATACACATAAATACACAGGGAGTCTTAATGGCGAAGTGGTCAAGCCATTTGACTCGGGTCCGAAGGTTGTGGGTTCGATTCCTGGCCGCGTCCTTCTGGTTCACGAGTTAAATTTTTCGGAGACTCCTGTGGGTCGTCGCTAGAGCTACGGAGTTCGTGCTTTAAGCGACGCTTTCCGCGCTGCGGAAAGAGACCGAGCCATATGGAATAAAACCCGGTGCAATGAAGTCGACCCTGTCGACTTTTAAGCGACTTTTAACACGCAAATATTTCCATACATGCTCATTCATATGCCCTCACATAAATCACACATGTTATAACTATAATTACATTTCATAAGAAATAATTTTTGGCCGACATTATGTTCAAACATGGCCACTTACTTTAACTATTGAGCGCAATTTGCATGCAATTATGCATTTCGTGATCAGGATGGTGGTATATACATTCACTCACGCTCAGATGGCGGCCTCTACAATGCTCAGAGATTGAAGGCTAAGACCAAAATTAGGAGGGTACTGATCAGAGAGTTGCTTTTTGCAGATGATGCTGCAGTTACGACCCACTCTGAGGAAGAATTGCAATGTCTACTATCTGCATTCTCCAATGCTTGTTCTGAATTTGGTTTAACAATTAGCAAAAAGAAGACACAGATTATGTCACAAGGTGCACATGGGGTACCATCAATCTTTATTGACGACGCTGAACTAGAGATAGTAGACCATTTTACATATCTAGGATCAGTGGTTAATAGCAAATTATCCCTAGATCAGGAAATCAACATCCGGATTGGTAAGGCTGCAACAACAATGAACAGGTTAAGAAAAAGAGTCTGGGAGAACAGGAAGCTTACTGCCAAAACAAAAGTCCTTGTCTACCAAGCCTGTGTCCTTAGTACTCTTCTCTATGGCAGTGAAACCTGGACAACTTACTCACACCAAGAGAACAATTTAAACAGCTTTCATATGCGGTGTTTGCGAAGAATTCTTGGTATTAAGTGGCAAGACAAAATCACAAATACTGAAGTATTGGAAAGATCAGGTCTGTTAGTAGCACCACAGGTTGTGTACCATTGTTGTTATTTAGTAATTTCTCTGTTGCTATCTTGATTGCCTCAATTTCGGCATCATAGTTATGGCAGTACTTTCCTGTCGGTACTCTGGCTGTGTCCCTAGTATTATTTGGGTATTCTATGTACACTCCCGCTCCTCCATTTCGAACAGCATTTTGTGCTGACCCATCTGTGTAGACTCGGATCCAGAGGTCCTGTGGGTATTCTTCATCAAGGAAGCTGAGAGTGGCTGTTCTGCGCTGCACACTGTTCTGTTCTTCCTTGTCAAATATTCCTCTCACTTTTGTCTGGATTTGTAATGATAGTCTATGCTCATCTTTCCATGGAGTTCGCTCTGGAATAGTTGTTAGGGGGATACCAACTGTGGGCAGATCAGTGGTTTCTCTGCAGAGTCGTTTGGCCTGGTGGATAAAACTACTTCTTTTCAACCGCCCCATAGCTAGGTTTTCAAATCTGTTCTTCATAGGGTGGCCTGGCAAGCTGAGGAACTTTTCTGCTTGTATTAGCGTTTTCGTATCTCTGCGCTCACTCAGTGCCCGTGTCCTCCCCATCTTCTCCATTTCCACTATAGGGGTTGATCTCATCCCTCCTGTGGTGACTCTAAGTGCTTGATTTTGCACCTTGTCCAGCTCTTGTAGTGTGGTATTTGATGCTGAACACCACGCAGTTGACCCATATTCCAGGTGTGGTCGTATGCTCTGTTGGTAAACTTTGCTAAGTATTTTCGTACTGGCTCCCCATGTGGTTCCACTTAGCTTTCTCAGGATGGCTATTTTCCTTCTGGCTTTTGCTACTGCTTTGTTGATGTGCTTTCTCCATGTCAGCTTGCCATCAAATGTTACTCAAAGGTATGTTGGTTCTTTATCTTCTCTTAGGGGTGTTCCATTTATCTGGATGATCCCTGCCTTTTGTTCTGGAGAGAGGGTAAATAGGGTGGTGCTGCACTTGTCAGTGTTTATGCTGACACACCATCTATTTGCCCATGCAGCAAATGTATCTACAGCTCTTTGTAGCAATCTGGTGGCCACTGATGCATATTCATTTGTGCTCCATAGAACCAGGTCATCGGCGTACATTGCCGCTTTAATTCCATGCGGTAGGTGAGCAACAAGATCATAGATGAAGATTAGAAAAAGTGTGGGGGACAAGACTCCGCTCTGGGGGACACCGTGACGCAGTAGTACCTTCTTGCTCTTGAGTCCGTCTATCTGTTCTCGGGCTCTTCTGTTGTGCAAGTATGCTTTCACCCATTTGTACATTCTTCCATTGACTTTGCAGTTTCTCAGTTTCTTCATCAGACCTTCTTTCCAGACTTTGTCAAAGGCTTTCTTCAGATCTATCCATGCCGCAAGCACCAGCTTCTTCTCTTGGAATGCATCCTCAATTTCTTGGGAGAGGTAGGTTGTCTGATCTTCCGTAGAGTAGCACTACCTAAAGCCAGCCTGCTGTGGCACAAGGATGTTTTTACTTTCAATGTACCACTGCAGTCTGTGATTGATGATGCGCTCCAGTGTTTTGCAGAGACAGCTGGTGAGGCTAATTGGTCTGTAGCTAGAGGCAATGGAACCATCTTTCCCTGATTTTAGGAGGGGTATCATGATTGCTTCTCTCCAGGCTTGTGGAACACTGCCTAAGGTCCAGCTGTTATTGAAGATCTGCAACAGCTTTGTTTTGGCCTCTGTTCCTAGGTTCCTGATCATTTCATTGGAGATACCATCAGCTCCTGGTGACTTTCTCATTTTCAGTTTTGATATGGCTAGCTCCAGTTCGCTGATTGTGATGGGTGCCTCCAGAACCTCATGTACTATTTCCTTCTGTCCTGTATGTTGTCGTTTCTCTCGAATCTCTTGTTGTTTCTCTGGACTAATTTTGATATTGCTATCTTGTGCGAACGAGTCCGCAAAATGGTCAGCTGCTTGCTTTCTTGTTAAGATGTTTCCATCTTTATGTAGTGCAATTTTTGAGTTTCTCCCTGTGCCCTCATCGTTAAGCTGTTTTATTAGCCTCCATAACTTCCTTGTGTCTCTTTCAAAGTTCAGAGACTCCGTTTTCTCCTGCCAGCTTTTCCGTCTAGCCTGCAGCTTGGCCCTTTGAAATTTGGCTTTTGCATGCTGGAATTTATTGTGGTGCTCTTGGCTGGGTGTGGCCTCTGCTTGCTTTCTACACACTTCAACATCATTATGCAACTGTTCCAGTTCACTACTCCAGTAGGGTTTATAGTGTTTACGGGCTCCTCTTGGTACTGTTTCTCGCGCTGCCTGTAGTATGCATTTCCCAAACTCTTCAACTGCTTTATTTATGTCTTTCTCAGTGTTCAGGTTTCTAACCAGTATGCTGGTGCGATGCTTGTACATTGCCCAGTCTGCTTTCTTGTAGTTCCA
This sequence comes from Cepaea hortensis, assembly GCA_963921405.1. Classification (NCBI taxonomy): domain Eukaryota; kingdom Metazoa; phylum Mollusca; class Gastropoda; order Stylommatophora; family Helicidae; genus Cepaea; species Cepaea hortensis. Next base: position 99,968,355 of record OY992890.1, read on the forward strand.
CCTCGAGAGGGTGCTGCTTTCACTTACAAGCTCATTTTCCACGGTTAGAAAGACTGGCCGATGGTCACTGCCACCAAGAATGTTTCCCAACAGTTCGTGTTATGTTCCACTCCAGGTCTGGTGAATGAAAAGCCAGGTCAGGTGTAGTTGTAGAGTGCCATGATCTCGAGTAGAAAGTATGTGGGTCGGACGGCTTGTTAATCAACATGAATCTATTCTCATCTTGCCAGTCTTTCAGTCTCTCTCCTCTCTGGTCCATGTGATCATAGCCCCAGCTCTGCGAGTGGCTGTTGAAATCGCCACACACAATCATTTTTTCTTTTAGTGGTAGATTGTCCAGTGCCTGTGGGCGGTCACTTGGACAGTAGTAATTGATCAGATGTAGATCTGTATTACCTGTCTTAAGTTTAAGTGTCTGATACTCAGCCCCTTCCATGTAGACTTTGATTTGGGAAGCCATGATGTTATTTCTTACAAGGGTCAGTATCCCACCTTTTCGCCTGTTCTTTCGGTCAGATCGGTAACACTGGTAGCCTCTGATTTTGAAGGCTATATTTTCATTGAGGTGAGTTTCTTGCAAGCAACATATGCTTACTTTTTCTTGGTCCAAGATTTTTTCTAATTCTATTTTTTGTTGTTGCTGACTCCCTCCGCATTCCAGTGCATTATTTTAAGTCTTCGTTTAGTATGGCCAGTCGTCCTATTCTCATGTCCCCTGGCTCCACAGGACATCTGAGAAGGACCTCCAGTAGTTAGGGTTGGACCCTTTCGAGACATAGGGCCCGGCACTGCACCTGCCTGGGGGTCCAAAGCAGGGCGAGCACCATAACGATTAGCAGTAGTCGACATATTCCATTTTGCGTGATTGCGTGGCATCCTGATTTCTGTGGTGCGCCTCTTGGCTGGTTGCCTCCGTCTTCAGCACCTTTCTTTGCTAGAGCGGACTGTGGTCTCACTCGAGTGTAGATGTGTACGCGCGCACACACCTGTCTGCGCATGCATGTACGTGCATATCATCTAGAGCATACTGGTTATTTTCCGGCGCCAGAGACTCGCCGTCGCCCCTTCTCCTGTTAGTTTAAACAGGTCCGCCACTTGAAGGCCAGGAGTTGGACTTTTGCTGCATAGGTTATGTATTCACGAGCCATTGAGGTATTTGAGCAATGTTGGGCGCTCACCCCAACACCGCGCCTCGGCTACATACAGCAACATTTGGAACCCAGTCAAGCCGTTTGACTCGGGCTCCGAAGGTTGTGGGTTCGAATCCGGGCCGCACCCTTCGGTTTACGAGTTAAATGTTTCGGAGACTTCTGTGGGTCGTCGCTAAAAGCTACGGAGGTCGTGCTTTGTGCGACGCTTTCCGTGCTGCGGAAATGAGACCGAGCCATATGGGATAAAACCCGGTGCAATGAAGTCGACCCTGTCGACTTTTAAGCGACTTCTTTAACTGTTTAAGGGGAAGACCTCGTAAAAGATGGAGTGATGGTATCAAGAACAACCTTGCAGAAATGAATACAGACTTAATTCATTCATTCAGAAGCATGTCCTCTGCAGAACTTCACTCTTATAACAGCCGCCCGGAAAACTTAGCGGTCATAAGCAATATGTCCCGCGCCTGATACACCCATCTGGAGATCATCTGCCACATCCGCACCCATCTTTTCTTTGACCTTCCTCTTCTTCTCTTCCCGGGCATATATCCCTACATAACTGTTCTCTCCAATTTTTCAGGACGTTTCAAGTGACCAAAATATTTCAATTTTCTTTGTTTTATCGTCTTTAGCAGCCAACCTCCTTCAATATTCAGTTCTTGTCGTATGGATGCATTTGTTATTTTCTGTATCCATGATAAGTACAGAATACTACGTATACCAACTTACAAACAGCATTTGAAAGAGCAAATAAAAGATCTTTACTTAGGTAAAGAGAGGAAGAGGAAGACCAAGAGAAGATGTGTGCAGGGTGTCAGGTCTTAGTCAGATATGACTGAGCTACGGTATGACAGCAGACGGTACTACCTGCTTTCTGTTAGCGCCGAATGTTGGGCGGCGCTCACCAAACCCGACACCCCACATTGTGCCAACGGCTTCGGGCGGAGGAGTGCAATTGGGAGGGTACAAGCCTTACCCTAGTGCGAGGAAATGCAACCTAAAGACTAAATGTCATGACAGGGTTAGGATGGAAGCTCTGATAGGCGGACAGTTAGAAGACTATTGCTTTGCTGATCCGGCAGCTTCTGCTGTTCCAGACATATTGGATTGGTGTTACCTCTCCTCTGGAGTAAACTAGACAGGCTGAGAGAGAGAGAGAGAGAGAGAGAGAGAGAGAGAGAGAGAGAGAGAGAGAGAGAGAGAGAGAGAGAGAGAGAGAGAGAGACCATGCTGCATGGGCAACAGTCTCTAAATTCAGCCCAGGCTTTGTGTTATTGAGAGGTATAACTCCATTTTACAAACTATCATCTGTCAAGACGGCAAGGTGCCAGTCACTTAGGTAAATGGAGGAGAAGAGACAAATGCATTTAAAATTAGTCTACACTCGACTCAGTGGTAAAAGCTTCTCCGCGCGGGGTAAGCACGACAGAAGGTTTCCGATCATCAGACGGGGTACGAGGAATCTTTCAGCACCTTCTTATTTAAATAAAGTCGCTTCTTATTTCAATCCTACATACTCCAAGACTGCCCAAAATACAACATATCCCGGCTAATCTTCTGGCTTAGAGAGACAACAGTGGAAGATAAACTCTATGGACCGCTGTCTGAACTAGAAAGGACAGTTAAATTCATACGAGAGACAACATTGCAGTTATAGACATATTTCAACGAACGAAAGAAGTAGAAAAAATAATTCCAATCCCCACCGGCAATAAGACATGCCACAAATATGCCGGTTTGTATATCAAGTTCACATTTTGACCAAGAACTGTGTCCTGGCTTATTTGGTTAAATCCAATAAAACCTACATGTATAATGGCTGAATACTACAAATATTTATTAATTAGTTTGAATGATACTGTCATATATATATATATATATATATATATATATATATATATATATATCATATACCAATTAAAAAGAAATGACTCTAGTCTGACTAAGTATAAAAAACATGGCGTCGTAAACAGCGTCTGTAGTGACGACAAAACCGACAGCCAGTCTTCAACTTCATGTGTCAGCTTGTCGCTGGCTGTAGGTTTTAACTTTTATTGTTTACACTGTCTCTGTACATTTAATTTACAAATTGTAATAATTCTTGCCAATACTAATTTGTCTAGTAGTAGTAGGTAATTTAAGTTAATTTACTTCTAGTAATAACTAGAGTTAGTACTAATACTAGTGTACTAACTAATACAATAGTTGAAATAGTTAGTTGATAGTTGGATGTTCGTCCATCTCATCACTCACGAATGAAGAGGACCATTCATTCATAATCAATCATTGCATCTTTTAATTTGATGATGAACGAATAACTTGCGCTTTAGATTGGATTATAGTGAGGAAGTGGCTGCGCAACTCCTTCGACCTCACTCTCTCATCCGCGTCCATCTGGTTCCAGTGGCGAGCATGGCAAGACGACTGGAGACGGACACGGATGCATGCAGTGGATGTTAGGCTGCCACAGGCCAGTTATCCCTGTATATATTGGCTCTCAAAAACAACTGGTAGCCTAGAGCCTCGTGCAAACGGCCCTTCCGTCAATTCCTTTAATTTTCAGCCTTAAGAAAAGCGTAGTGACGAGCGACAAGCGTATCACTACTGCTAGGATCAACCGGATATCTATCGGACAGACGGACTATTCACGCACACGCAGGCCAAGAGTAGCATCGCTAAAGCGCACCCTCCCGGTACAAGGTGATACATGCAAAACCACTGGACGCCTACCGACGAGCTTTCAAGCTACGCCGGCAGGACTGACCGAAAAAAACCTATACCATTACCAGCTTACTGACTGCAGGCCCACTAATCATCGAGAGAGAGAGAGAGAGTGGGCGCTTATCGAGACTTTGTCGAACGGTGGTACAAATTTGCTCTTTTGTCCGCCCAAACCACGACCCTGGCTGCACGATGCAGTTACATTCTCAAAACGCCTGCCTCGCTAACTTGCGTTGGCTGGGAAGATCCCATTTTGGAGCACCTCACACAGCCATCCGAGACAACGAACGCTAGACGTGGGACTGATCTTAGTTAGTTAGTTAGTTAGTTAGTTAGTTAGTCAACAGATCATCCTCATTGCACATCGAACCATTCAGTCCATAAGTGCTCGGATCCCCTCCTCAGCAAATCCTGCAGCGTGTAGCGGCTAACGACACCAGTTCTGTGTTGGTTAATCAATCTTCTTTGGCTTCCTGCGTAGTGTTCTTGTTTGGCAACACCTCTTTTAATTTGCAGTTCTAGTAATGCTGTAGTAAAGAAGCCATTCACATGCAATCATTTAATGGATAATCTATTATTCTAATTCAATTCATTCGACCCAGCTACCGAGTATCGGCCGGCATTGGTCTATCCGATCATTGACAGTCAAGTGTCGTGTAGTGTCCTAGCAAAGACAATATATGACGAAAGTGTGTATCTTGTTGTGTTGTATTGTTTAAGAGCAACACAGTTTATGAATTTAGTTTAGTTTAGTGTTTCTTGACTTTAGAAAACAGTTGAGGAAACTACAGTGAAAACTTCCATCTAAATCTAAGATAAGTAAGAGTCTAAGTTACTCTGATTGAAATAAAATGCTGTAAAATTAAGTAAAGCTCGAGGATTGATTCAGGCGAAGATTTCTTCCTTTCCGTTTTCCTTATAGACTGTCTATTAAGTTCAAATAAGAAACAAAAAAGGTAAGAACACCTTTCTGTACCCTACAGTAACTTCCATTGTTCACTGTCATTCCTTGCTGCCTTTCTCCTTCTTTCTTACATCACTCCCTCACTCTCTCTCATTAACTCTCATACACACATCTCTCTCACACCCCAATCCATCACTGCCTTTCTCTCTCACTATCTCCGCTTCTCCCACCGTCTGTCTGACCACTTATCTCAATACACCTCTTTCACTACTTCTCTCTCTCTCTTTCTCTCTCTCTCTCTCTCTCTCTCTCTCTCTCTCTCTCTCTCTCTCTCTCTCTCTCTCTCTCTCTCTCTCTCTCTCTCTCTCTCACCCCAATCTCTCACTAACTTCTCTCTTTTCTCTGTCACTATTCCCTCCTCTCTCACCACCTTTGTGTCTCTCACCCCAATGTCTCACTACCTTTATCACTCATTACTTCTCTCTTTACCTCTCTCTCTATTGCACTCTCTCTCACTACCTCCCGCTCTCACCACCTTCCTCTTTCCCACCACCTCTCTTTGCTAAGCCCTATGCAGCCTTGTTCAGGCTGTCCGAAACCTAGAAATGACTTGCGTCTGTAGAAATGACTTGCGTCTATCAGAGAGTGTAGGGACATTTCCCCTGACTCAGTACCAAAGTACCATCCCTATAAGAACTATGTTGAAGAGCTCTCCTACCCCTCTCCGAGCTCAGAAAGTATCCCAGACTTTAATAAAACCTCACATCTGTGGAGAGGTAACCAGGTCAGGAATCAACACGGCGGAAACAGCCAGGCTGGGATTAGAGCCAGGTTGGCAATGTTTCCCCTGTAGTTTTCAGTATTTCAATGTCACTTGTACGTAAGTAAGTACATGACTCTTTAACCTGTCTTAAGGCATGCTAGGCACTTGGTGTTTTATAAAATACCCATTTTTGTATTAATAATATAGAGCCGGTCTCTGTGGCCAAGGGCTTGCGAACGCGGTTTGTGAGCTCATATACCCGGGTTCGAAACACGGCGGTGCTGTTTTTTTTCAAAAAAGGTATAGGGGCCGGTCGTTCAGAAAGCAATGGCAAACTATTGAACGTAACACGTGCCTAGTACATCACAGCAGCGTGAAAATGCTGGTGTTGACTGCAACGTCCCGTCAGGGATACGCAACCAAAAAAAAAAAAAAAAAATCAACATTCAGTGTCTTGCCTGTTGCCTTTACTTCCCAAGATATTTCATGATGACCATTTTAGACGGGGTTGGTCTGGGAGCCGAGATCAATAAAAAATAAAAAATTGAATCCACCCTGATATGAATGGAACCCATTCCACCAGGCTGTCAGGCTAGTGATTAGCCACCAGGCTACTGTGGCTCCCAGGCTACTTTTTCTGTTCATATCCTATTTACTGGACATTGCAGTCAACACCAGCATTTTTCAGCTGCTGTTGATGTCTTGACAGGTTTCACATTGAGTAGTTTGCCATTGCTTTCTGAATGATCGGCTCACATACCTTTCCGTAAGAAACCAACACGATGAAATCCGCTGCCGAACCTCGTGCAAATGTGTTTCGTACGTGGGTATACGGGATTACGAACAGCGTCCTTAACTCCTTCGCCAGGGAGACCGGCCCAAACTACTGTCCTCCTGGAGCATGCTGAGTTCTATGTTACAAACATCATCATCATGTTGCAGGTACTGTGCTGAGTGCTGCTGTCATCACGTCTGCTGAGTGAGAAGTCCCTCCATCTCTTCCTATTTCTTCTGCCTCTAGCTCCCTCAAGTCTAAGGCATCTGCAATGTTCTGTGTCCATCTTTGCGCGGGTCTACCCCAGCTTATCCTTCTAGAAACCATGACTTCTATCACTGTTCATTCCAAACCACTGTCACATTTGCTATGGCTAGAGTATTTCAGTTCCAAGCCATTATACTGTTTATGAGCCAGGTTTTTTCCATGTTCACATCTGATAAAATTTCAGTATTTTCTTCTTGTCCCACTATACTCTAGTATCTTGTCTGTAACATTTCAGCTCACAACCTCAATTTTCTTCTGTAGTGATTGTGAAATGCCTCATGACATACATATATTACAGTAGGTCAGCATGGCCGAATGGATAAGAACGCGTGTTCTTAATTAAACATCCGGTGTGCTGATGCCAACGTTAGGGGTTCAACCCCTACACCGACCAGTTGGACTAAAATGTTGACCTAACGTCCTTGACTTGGGGACGTAAATTACAAGTACCTCTGAAGTCAGAGTAGGTTCGCTTTATGGCGAAGGACACTTAATATGTAAAGCTAATCCACACGCAAAATTCAGTCTAGCACTACTAGCAGTAGTGTGTATGGACTACACTTGAGTTCAAAGTGAGTGAGTGCAAAAAAACAACAACAACAACAACACATATATTACACAGATTGTAAGATATGAGTTCATTTTGCTGTTGTTTTTGTCCGTTTTTATAGGAATAACAGTGTCACATAGTTTGAATGGATCCAGACTGAGAACGAGCTAAAATTGTAGCTAACAACAATGTCCTATCTTCTTGGTAACAAAATCTGCATGAACAGCCTGGCAGCAGATGTCAGAGACTTGCAGTGTGTCATTGTTGATGTCATTTCTAGGGTGGGGCCCGTTCCTGCCAGGTCATGGAAATTTCTGGATAAGATGGCTGGCGACCTTGACATTGATGATCTACTTGACCTCTATAATGTGGATGATGATGATGATGACCCTGAAGCAAAACAAGTCGGCCATATTGCCTTATATGAACTGGTTATAGACAGGTAAGAATTAGTTCACATAATGTGGAGACTTTTGCAATCACTGAAGAAGAAAGTCAGGGGTTTTCACCTTAAATGTGACAGAACATTTCTTAGAATATTGTGGATATTTTTTTTTTGCACTCGCTCATTTTGATCTCAGGCATAGTCCATACACACTATTTCTAACAGTGCTGGACTAAATTTTGCGTGTGAATTAGCTTTATCTATTCTCAGTGTCCCTTGCCATCAAGGCGAACCCACTCTTACTTCAGAGGTACTTGTAATTAACATCCCGAGTCAAGGGCGATAGGTCAGCATTTTATTCCAACTGTATGGTATACGGGTTAAACCCCTTAGCTCGGCATCAGCACACCAGATGTTTAAGAATATGCTTTCTTATCCATTCTGCCATGCTGACCTGGAATATCGTGGATGAAGAAGAAGAAATATTTGGACATTCTACAGGATCTCAATATAATAGAAAACTGGCTCATGGAACTGGCAAAATTTCAAGAGTCTTTCTATTGGACTGTGATGGCAGTGACGTTCTACAACAGGCCTGTTATGTGGTGATCACTAGGAAAACAGACACCAATAAATGCTAGCTGAAGTCACATGATTGTGCCATTTGGTGCAAAACATACTGTACAACGTACAATACAACATGCCTCATTGAGGTGGAGATAGTTACAACAGTACAAAATGGTGAATATCTTCATTAAGCCTCACAGACAAACCTTCCTCACACAAGAAGCCTCAACTACAAACATATCCTTGCAGCTAAAAACACATTTCACCCAAGATACCTCAGTATTACATATAATAAATTTGTCAGAATTAGAATGTTACTGTTGATTCTTTTAAAATAGAGTTAAGGACACTGTTCCGTGCCAGGAAGTACTGTTCCGTGCCAGGAAGTACTGTTCCGTGCCAGGAAGTACTGTTCCGTGCCAGGAAGTATGTTGGGTATATGGTGCTAGTCATCCCCCCTCCCATGTTTATTGATCAATTGGTATTTGTTGGGTGATGTGTGTTTTCTGTAATTTTCAGGTTGATTTTCATGGTTCAAGCCATGTCCACTTTCTGTAAAGTTCAGTTGACCGCTGGTCAGCAGATGACCACACAAACTGCTGATGTGGAGACAAAAGTTGGAGGATCTGTTGGCCTGATTGTCAGGAATTACTGGACACATCTGTCAAAGCTTCAAACCATGTATCAACAGATTCTTCAGGAGGTTAGATTGGCAAATTATATTGTTTCTTCTTCTTCCTTGTTTGCACTCAAATTTTCAGTTAATGACCGCAATACAAGCAGTAGTTAGTTTTAGGTTCATAACATTTCTATACAGATTTTAGTTTAAGGAAGTTTGTTGATGTTATATTTGTTTACGTTCATTAAGTTCGTAAGATAGTTAATGTTAAGATATAGATACCTGGCTGTCATGGAGCTATTGTGGAACACACAGAGATCCAGTGTAAACAATATTAAAACTATGATGTAGACGATGTTTCAGTGTGTTGTGTCCCCTGGTAAAAATGTGAACATCACAGAAAACTGGATCATAAAACAGAGTCAGGTCTGGGAAACTGGAATACTCTGGCCATACTAAACATTGCAGTGGCTTGGAGAGTACAGTGCTGGAGGTCAAGGTTTCTGGGAAAAAAGGCAGGGGACCACCAGTACACAGAGGGATACAGGACATTACAGACACCTTGGACATGAGGGTGCATGAGGCAAGAGAACTGACAAGGATGAAGACTCTGTTCAGGATGTCATGATGAGATTGACGTCCTGCCAGGAATCTACTACATGTCAATGATGTGTCGTGCTCACAGTCGAAGAACTGTGATCAGACCTTGCTATCCCCTCTGCCGTGCGTCCACCTTGACGAGGTAGAGGGGCTTGAGCGTTCCAATGACCCCAAGAGCTATGCCGACGGTAGCACAGCTACTGGTAGGGTCACCCATGTCGGACAGGTCAAGGGAGAGGGACCAGACGAAGTGACGCACAAACCTGCTGCCTTGTAGGTAGACTGGGGACAGTCAAAGGCTAGGGAAAGCATCCCGAAAAATGCTTGTCGAAATCGGATGTACTGAGCCACAGGCTTGACAAAGAAGTGCAACGTAACTTTATCATTTCATGATGCCACAGATGAAAATTAATTGTTATGGTGCTAATCCCGTGAAGTCCCATCAGGCGGTGATAGTGCCGGGCCCCCTGCCTCGAGGGGGTCCACCCATGACTACTGGTGGTCACCTTCCCCTGTGCTGTGGAGTCAAGGCACAGAGGAGTAGGTTAAGAGCTATTGACCAAACACCCCGGACTCTCAACATACTACAATGGAATGCCGAAGGAGTTTATAACAAGAAAGCCTCCCTAACACAGCGTCTTCATAAAGATAGAATAGATGTGGCATGCATTCAAGAGACACACCTCAACGCCAATCGCACATTTTCAGTCGAGGGATATCAGGCCACACGTTTTGACCGTGAAGGACACAAAGGAGGAGTTGTAATACTTACACGAAATACAATACCTTGCAGCGAAGTATCTGTGATCTCTGACAACCAAACGGAAATTATAGGTGTTGATATAATGATAAAGGACATGAAAATAAGAATTTACAATCTGTATAGCCCGGCAGATAAGGATCTTACACTCTCAAACATGGAAATAACTGACACAAATTGCATTGTTGTCGGAGACTTTAATAGCCGCTCAGAAAGATGGGGATACCCAGATACTGACAAAAGAGGAGATGAAGTGGAGGACTGGGAAATAGACTCAAATCTCCATCTACTCAACAAAGCGGATGACACACCGAGCTTCTACTCCAGAAGATGGATTACCACTTCTACTCCAGACTTAGCTTTCTGCACAGGAGACATCCTCCACAAAATCGATCGCCATGTGCTTGACCAATTAGCAGGTAGTGATCACAGACCAATCAAGCTTGTAATAAATATGGAGTATGTTCCACAGGAGCAAAAGCCTTTGCCTCGCTGGAATTACAAACGAGCAGATTGGGACAGATTTTCCATACTAACAGACAAATATTGTGAAAACATAAATACACGATATGGCAACATGAAGCAAATGGTGGAAAGTCTAAACAGAGCAATAATACAGGCGGCCACTGAGTCTATTCCAAGAGGAGCGAGGAAAAATTACAAACCATACTGGACTGAGGAACTACAAATTTTGGAGGACAAAGTTGAAGATGCTAGGAAGACCGCAGAGAGAGAACAAACAACTGAAGCGAACATCTCTCTCAAAGCCATCTCAGCAAAATATAAAAGAACAGTAAATCAAACAACAAGAGATTGTTGGAGGAAAAAAACAGAAAACCTGAATTTTGACAGGGATGGAAACAAACTATGGAAACTAGTGAAAGCCATGAACAATGAAGGACCTAGAAACAAACAAATAACAATTAAACAAGGAAATGCCTTGCTTACAGGAAAAAAGGCTGCAAATGCACTAATGGAACACTATGCCAATGCAAACCACATTGATATTACAGCCGAACAGAAGAAAGCAATCAAAGATAAACAGATACATCATAGATATACAGAGACAGCAGCAGAATATATGATGGCAAATCTAACAATGGAAGAAATGGAACAGGCAATGAATACCCTAAAAAAGAAGACATCACCAGGAAAGGATGGAATCACAAATGAAATGCTAATAGGACTAGGCACTAAGGCAAAAAAGAAACTACTAGCAGTCCTAAATTACAGCTGGAAGAGGGGAATAGTCCCACAGGCATGGAAGGAAGCTATACTAATACCAGTCCCAAAGAAAGGAAAAGACCTGGAAGAACCAAATGGCTATCGACCTATCAGTCTTCTTAGCTGTGTAGGAAAATTAATGGAACGCATTATCAATGGCAGGCTAACATGGCATCTGGAAGAAAACCAACTCTTAACACCTCACCAAGCAGGATTCAGAAAGTACAGATCCACTGAAGATCAAATAACCTATATAGCTCAGGAAATAGAGGATGCCTTCCAAGAGAAAAAGCACACACTAGCGGTCTGGATAGATTTAGAAAAAGCATTTGATAAAGTATGGAAGGAAGGACTGAAAGTAAAACTGCAAAAAATGCATGTTTGTGGGAAAATGTACAATTGGATCAGCCACTACCTTGAGAACAGAACTGCCAGGACAAAAGTACAAGGACAAACCAGCAAAATGATGCTGTTGGAGCAAGGTGTCCCCCAAGGAGGAGTTCTTTCACCAACATTATTCCTAGCATATATAAATGACATCACAGACAATTTTCCAGCCAGAGTACACACATCCTCCTTTGCAGATGACCTAGCCATATGGACATCTGAAGAATATATTAGTACAGCTAACAGCAGAATACAGCAAGCCCTATTAGTACTAGAGGACTGGTCAAAATCATGGCTAGTGAAGATAAGTGAGGAGAAAACAACATGCACAGTGTTCTCCCTCTCAACTAAAACTCAGCAACCTAAGCTGGTATTGAATGGAAAAATATTGCGCCATGAAGAAAATCCAAACTATCTAGGAGTCACCTTTGATCGTCGCCTGACATGGAAGACACAGGTTGAGAAAAATCGAACAAGAGCAAGGCAAAGAATGGCAATCATGAAAAAGCTTGCTGGTACAACGTGGGGAGCAGATGAGAAAGTTCTCAAGAAGTTATATACTGGACGGGTGAGGCCAGTACTGGAATATGGCATTGCAGCTTGGGCAACAGCAGCTAAGTCAAACTTTAACAAAATAAGCAGAGTCCAAAATCAAGGAATGCGAATCATAACTGGAAGCCTGAAGACAACGCCTATTAATGAACTAGAAAAGATCACTTGTTTACAACCAATGCAGGATAGAAGAGATAGCAGAGCCCAGCAACAAGCTGAAAAATTTAGAAGATTGACAGACCACCCTATGTATAAAAGGTTTAGTGGTTTTGGAAAGGGAAGACTGAAGCGTAGCAACTTTGTAGAAACTGCAAAACGAAAGATTAGGGCAGATCCCATACTTAACATATCAACAGTCAAACCCATTTACAATGCAGACAAGTTCCCAGCTTGGAGACAGCAGCTACTGCCTGAGATGATAGAAAACATTCCTGGTATTGAGAAAAAGAACACTCAGCATGAAACCGAAAGAAGAGAAATAACCCTAAACTACATAAAAGAACATTACCCAAGCAGCAATTGGACCCATGCATATACAGATGGATCAGCCAAAAATTCAGTAGAGAATGGAGGAGGAGGAATTCTCCTAAATTTAAAAAATGGAGTAAAAAAAACACATTCAGTGGCAACTGGAAAGTTTTCAAGTAACTTCAAAGCGGAGGTAGAGGCTCTGAAAACTGCAGCAGAAATGCTCTTGATGGAGGAAAATAAAGAGACGCAAATAGCTATCTTTACAGATGCAAAGTCAGCTGTCTCAATACTGAAGAGCAATTACAGCACAGAAATAGCTGACCTAAGAGCAGCACTCCATGGTCTATGCCAGAAATCCAAAAAAGTTGTAATACAGTGGATACCATCACATTGCAGTATACCTGGAAATGAAGAGGCTGACAGACTGGCAAAAGAGGGCGGACGACTACCACAGCCTGACATAGACATAACCTATAACGAGGTAAAGAGGTTGATAAAAAGCACTTATAGAACCAAATGGGAATCAGAGCATCCAGGCCACCAGAAGGATGATGCATATTACAAACTCGACCGAAGAGAACAAGTAGCAATCTTCAGACTCCGCACAGGACATAACAGGCAGAAATACCACTTGTTCAATAAACTAAAGATAGGAGATACCGATGAATGCAATTGTGGAACTGGTAAAATGACAGCTAAACATTTGCTGCAGGAGTGCCCAATATATGCAGAACAGAGAAAGATATTTTGGCCCACACCTGCTTCATTTGAGGACAAGCTCTATGGAGATATCAACAAGCTCAAGTTGACTGCAGCTTACTTTAACTACATTCAGGTTGACATTTAAAGGTGCATGAAGAAGTATTTAGACTGCCGCACTTCATACCACAGGTATGTCGGTTACAAAAGCGCCCCAGAGGCATGAAATGGAATATTGCTTGGATAGCAAATCCATTACGTGGAAAGTCCGAACCAAAAGCTCACTGTGTGGGCTTCATAAAAGGTGGAAAAAGTGTCCCAGTGGCACGAAATGGAATATTGCTTGGATAGCAAATCCATTATGTGGAAAGTCCGAATCGAAAGCACACTCTGTGGGCTTCATAAAAGGTGGAAAAAGTGTCCTAGTGGCACGAAATGGAATATTGCTTGGATAGCAAATCCATTATGTGGAAAGTCCGAATCGAAAGCTCACTGTGTGGATGTCATCTGCAGACTGCATACTTCTGGTTTCCGGGAGAATAGCCTATGGTGAATGGAAGGCCCAATATACGGAAGTGAGGCTAAGCAGCCATGTGCAGGACGTGACGATTCCTTGGGTGAGCCCAGTACCAGAGCGCTGTGTGTTGGCTCTGCAAGTATGGAAGCCTCCTTGGATGGCGGGGAATGCCCATGGTCTGCCCCTGCCTTCCCTTGAGGGCTGACCAGGATGTCTTTGGCTGTTCTATATGGGCCAGCTGAGATGGGGGATAACACCACAACAGTGAGAGCCAAACGTCCTAAGAAACCCCCGGGAAGGTTAACCCGGTCAACAAATGCCCGCAGAAGTCGGATGTGTCGGCCTAACGGCGCAAGAACGCAGCTCTGCTGTGGACAGGCACAACGCAATCACGTCCGAAAAAAAAACTCCGGATGAACGAAGAAGAAGAAGAAGACCTTGCTATAAAAGTTGGTAACAAGCGTAATTTTTCACGTGGTCATTTAACTGTTTTGCTCTGAAAGAAGCTTTACTATATTATATGTAAGAATTGTGAATTCCATAAAGTGAAACCTGACAGCACATGGTCACAATAAACATAATGAAGTGGGATGATAAGTTCCCTTTCTCACTACCATTTCCCCCCAAGACAATTCCATCAACATTCTGGCAATTTTCTGGTACCTATTTTAAAAGGCTGGATTAATCCCAGAGCTTTGTTGGAAAAGATAATCCTACTACTGCTGGAGTTGATCTCAGACCATTGTCTTGGCAGGCAGGCACACCAACCGCTATGCTACAACAATTCTGTGAGAGATATTAATAATACTGTTTTCTGTTCACAGATGATTTCTTTCACTTTTATTTTATATATTTCAGAGTAAATTAAAAAGCATGAAGATGAATGAAATTGAAAAGGAATTGAGTGAATCTTCTGCAGAAGATACCAAAGAAAGTCACCAGATTATCTCAGATTGCAAGAGTTCTCCGTCTGTTACGTCAGCAGATATGCCTGGTACACGAGGATTAACACCACCAAATAACGCTAACCTTGCAGAAACAGGAAAAACTGTCTGCCCTGGTCAAAGTTCACAGTCTTCCATTTCACGAGATACCAACAATAAGTCATGTCAAACATTTGAGACAGCCTTTGTACCATGCGATTCTTGTGATGTAATTCAGAGGAAGTTGCGGGAGTCAGGGGAAGTAATTATTAAAGTGTGTACAGATCAAGGTTTGCCTTGTTCGTTAAGAAAGTTCCGGAATGAAGTGAGCCATGTAGAGATGCTGTCTTTCAATGACATTTGTAGGTGGATGGTGGAGCAAAACAAGGATATTGTACGGATAGGAAAACAGAATGAGATCTTGCAGGCATCAATTGATCCACTGAGAGCAGACATGAAGGTGTTTGAAAAAAGAACTAAAGCTGCAGAAGACAAGGTGCAGACTTTTGAGAAGAACATCAAGGAGGAAGTTGATACGAGAGTTCATTTACGCAAGCAGTATGAGGTTAGTTATTCAGATTATGGTCCAAAGTTTCCATTATCATTAGTGTGAGTGTCACCATCATCATCATTATGATAATCATGTACCTTACCAACCAGTGTTGGAGTTTATGTCTTTCCATAGATAACAGTCCTTAGTGTTCTGGATCAACTCTGCTGAGATATTCCTCCATGCCACCATCTCTCTCTATCCAGCATCCATTTCTTTCCATAGATCACAGTTCTTGGTTTTTGGATCAGCTCTACTGAGATATTCCTCCATGCCACCATTTCTCTCCATCCAACATCCATGTCTCTTGGTCTGCCTCTGCCTCTTTTCACATTGATCTTCCAGTTATCACATGTTTTTTAATGCCTCTCTTCTAATTAGATGACCATAGAATCCTATTTGTCTCTTTCCTATTGTTGTATATAGTGTTCTAGTTTCATTAGTCTCTTCCAGGCAATCATTGTTAGTTACTCTGCCAGCCCAAGGTATTCACAACATTCGTCTCAGGAACCACATCTCTCTCTGTTATTTCCCAATTCTTTCTGATTTGTTCTTCTGGACACAGTGTGAGGGTAATTTTACAATGTACATCTTAAACTGTTTAGATAAATCTAGAATATCGAAACATCATTATCTTTAAAAAGATGGTGTAAAAATGTAAGATCGACTTCATTGCTCCATATGCTTAACTCATATGGATCAGTTTCTTTTCACAGGGCAGCATGAGGTCATGACCGTCACACAAAGCATGAATTCCATTGCTCCAGCACGACCCTCAGTAGGCTCTGGAAAAAAATGCACTCATGAACCACATGGCTGAGTCAGGAATCAAACCTATAACTTTCAGAACATGAGGCAGGCTGCTTAACCACTTCACCATGCAGGCTCCCAGTTGTTAGTGTTAGTTCATTATCTCAAGTAACTTATAACAGGCATTGGTGACCATGTCTCTTCACAGCTTTTGGGATTAAATCTGGCTAACTCATGTGTATCAATAAGAGAAGATGGAGTAGAGAAATTAGCTTTATGTGAAACAATGCTGGGCACGAGGGGCAGACACAGTCAGACTAAGATGTATGCGGAAAGCTTAGACAGCTGGGCAACAAGTATTGATGTAAGCAACACTAACTTCATCAACACATCACATGACAGAGAAGATTGAGGAGCCATGATTGGAGAGTCGTGATTGGAGAGTCATGATTGGGGAGTCATGATTGGGGAGTTGTGATTGGGGAGTCATGATTGCCAATGTCTGCTCCAGACCAGGCAACTGAAGAAAAATGTTTTATCAAAATCGGAAGATGTCGAGTTTGTCATCTGTGAATTCACATATACATAGTTATGTCCAGTGTTTTACTGAAGTTGGTGTTGAGTATGTCATCTGTAAACACATTTATACATCTCTTTGGTCAGTGTTAATTCGTTAATATTATGTACTTTGTCAGTGCAAGCTGAAAGACCAGGAAAAGCGTTTCAAAGAGTTGATGGAAGAAGAAGAACGTCAGAAGAGTGAGCTGAAGAAAAACAAAGACAGTCTAGAGAAGGAAATGAGTCAAGCGAAGCTGGAGTTGGAGAAACAGAGAGATATACTTAGGGAATTAGGTGAGGCTTTATGTCTGAGGCACACATGAGATTTATAGTTTAATCATGTTTAATCATTATGTTTTGAACATAGTTTAAAAGGTGTCACTCAGTGTTCAAACATTTAGTTAAATCTGTGTATAGAAACATTTAGTTTAGTGTGTGTATCCATCCATCCATCCACCCACTCACCCACATACATCAAATCATTCATCCACCTACCAATAAATTCCTCATGAAAAACCCACAAATCTATATTCCCATCCATCAACCCACTCACCCACACAGTCATCCATCCACCTATCCACTCACTCACCCATCCATCCATCCAGTCATTCACCAACCCATCCATTCATCCACCCACCCACTCATCTATCCAGTCATCCACCCACTCTCTTACTCATCCACCCATACATCTATCCAGTCATCCACCCACTCATCGACTCACTCACCCACCCATTCAGTCATCCACCCACCCATCCATCTATCCAGTCATCCATCCACTCACCCATCCATCTATCCAGTCATCCACCTACCCACTCACCTACTCATCAATCTATCCAGTCATCCACCCACCCATCCATCTATCCAGTCATCGACTTACCAACTCATTCACCCAGCCATACATCCATCCATCCACCCACAAAACCATCTATCATTTTTATGAATGTTTATATAGGCATGGTTATTGTTTTGCTGTGGTACCCTGCTCCTATGACAATGTTTTCTGTGCACAGAGATCAACTATAAAACCATGGAGCATGAATTAGAAGAGAAAAAACATGATGCAGAGAGAGCAGCAGTATCGGCTAAAGAAGTAGCAGATCTCAAGTCCAAGCTGGCAGATGTCACAGCAATTTTGGATAGCCATTATAAAACTCTGGCCAGGGAGCAAGGAAAAAGCCGGAGTGCGAGCAAGCACAATGAGGTGTGTGCACATATTATTTCAGAGCAACAACCAGATGTACGATGTACTTACCCCCATAATAAAACCATGACACGCAGGTTCGCATGGCCAAATGGATAAGAACAGTGTTCTTAAACATCTGGTGTGCTGATGCCAAGGTTAGCTGTTCATCCCCTACACCGGACAGTTGGACTAAAATGTTGACCTGTCGTCCTTGACTTGGGAACGTAAATTACAAGTACCTCTGAAGTCGGAATGGGTTCACCTGATGGTGAGGGACACTGTTAATAGGGAAAGCTAACCCACACACAAAATTAAGTCCATCACTACTATAAAAGTAGTGTGTATGGACTACGCTTGAGTCCAAAGTGAGTGAGCGCAAAAAAAAAACCAAAAAAAAAAAACAAACAAACCCCATTACACAGACGTAGAGAATGACACTTATTTACTTCATCATCATCATGTGCCATGTTTCACCATCTCACACGATCACCAGATCAGCTCTGGGATCTTGTATCATCCATACCACGTGGCCAAGCCATGCAGATATTTACTTCCCTGCCTTCCCTTGTTCTTTCCCCCTCAGTCAGCTCAAGTATGATTCATTTATTCACTCCATATGATATATAACTGCAGTATACACCTGGCCAGATGCAGCAAAATATGCCAGTTAATGTATACACCTGGCCAAATGCAGCAAAATATGCCAGTTAATAAATATGACTGAGACTTATGGTGCGGGGGGCTGTGGTAGCGTGGGTCATGTGTTTGAATCCTCATAGATGCAGAAGATTTTTAAATATTTTCATGGACTCCCAAGCTGCTTCTTCTTCTTCTTCTTCTTCTTCTTCTTCTTCTTCTTCTTCTTCTTCTTCTTCTTCTTCTTCTTCTTCTTCTTCTTCTTCTTCTTCATCTTCTTCTTCTTCTTCTTCTTCTTCTTCTTCTTCTTCTTCTTCTTCTTCTTCTTCTTCTTCTTCTTCTTCTTCTTTCATCCACATGAAATTTATTGTTTATAACTGCAATGTTGTGTCTTGTATAAACTTCACTGTCTTGGTTAGTTCACTCAGTGGCCCATAGAGTTTATCTTCCACTGTCGTCTCTCTAGGCCAGAAGGTTTGCCTAGATATGTTATATTTAGGGCAGTCTTGGAGTATGTGATCTGTTGTCTTTGACGCCAATCCACATGTACACATGGCTGATTGGCCAATCGTGAATGTTGTATATGTGTGCTTGCGTGAGCTTAAGTAAATTCGTAAGGTCAAGGACACTTGTACAGGTCTTATGGCACATTGGGTATATGGTGTTAGACCCATATTTGTATAAACCAATCAGCATTCAGCGGGTCATGGGGTCAGTATCACATCTGGCGCCTTTATTTTCCCAGGCATTTCTTGGTACCCATTTAGGCTAGGTCAACCTCAAAGCCCAGTTCAGTTTAAAACATGAAAATTTGCCTTGATGTGTATGGAACCCAGACCACCAGGCCAGCAGGTGAGTGTGTAGGCACTAAACAACTGCGGCTTCCACTCCCAGGTCTGCCCATCCTCACAGCCCAGCCTCACAGCCCAGCCTGAGATGGGCACCAGAAATGTCCTGAGAAGTCAAGGCAGTTGCCGTCAAGTTGATCACATCGCACATCTAGTGCTGATCTATTCAAATATAGGTTCAAATAACACTTTAACACCTATACTGTAAAACCTATACTGTAACACCTATACTGTTGCATGCATGTGAATCATGGACAATCAGCAGTCAAGCTGGTAAACATGTAATAGCAGTGGAAATGTGGTTTCTGAGGAAAGAGCAAAGAATACCATGGATTGTTAAAAATAAGAAGCTGATAAACATTTAATGGCAGTAGGAATATGGTTTCTGAGGAAAGTGTAAAGAATAAGATGGACTGAATAAGAATGAGATAGTCCTGCATTTAACAAATGAACACTAAATTGATTATAGAAATTAGATGTAGACAGCCAGTATTTGTTTGGACATATTATAAGGAGAAATAACACAGTGACATCTGGTAAATTTGATGGGAAAAGAACAAGGGGAGACAAAGAGATAAATACCCGGAAAGCTTGGCCACATGGCTACAAGAACACAGAGCTGTTCTAAGATTCTGGTGACCCGAGAAGGTTAATCCGGTCAACAAATGCCTGAAGAAGTCGGATGTGTTGGTCTCAAGGTGCAAATATCTTAGCTTTGCTTTAAACAGGCACAATGCAATTACGCCAAAAACAAACATTCTGGACGAACGCAGAAGAAGAAGAAGAAGAAGATTTTGGTGATCTTGTGAGATGTTGAACCATGAGCACTCACTCTCATCAACATGACATATGATGATGATGATGATATAAGCTAATTTTTACCACGTGTATATTTTGTTAATTGTTTTTGCTTAGATTCCCAAGCAGATAGGGTTTTATGGAGTAGAAAGAAAAAGCAGCGGCTGCAGCGGGATATAACAATATGAATTGGAAACAAATAGGTATATTAAGCTCCTGCGAGAAGAAATGTACTAAACATCAACACGTTGCACACACCTTACAAGGAGATCCATCGTATCCCGAAATACAGGTGAAAATCCGAAATCAGAAGCACTCAATAAATATATATAGAATGAATAATAAAATAATATTAGCCTAAGCTCATCCTCACCTTCCACCCACATGCCTATGCCATCAAGCACATTTTCCTGCGACACTGATCTATCTTGGAATCAGATCCAATAGTCGCCTCCTCACAGTTACTTCATCTGTGGGCACATTCGAATGCCATCGTAAGAACTGTCTGACATGCCCATACGTTGTTGAGACACTGGAGATTGCATTCCCCCTAGGCACCTGCTCCTTGAAAGATTCTTTCACTTGTTCATCCCGCAATCTGATATATGTCATCTGCAAATGATATGACATGAAATACATTGGTCAAACTGGCAGACGCCTTGCTGACCGTTTTAGAGAACACCTCAGAGACATCAATCAGGGCGCTGACAAACCTGTCCCCAACCATTTCAATTCCTCCAACCATAATGGAGTCGACGATGTATGTGTCACTGCATTGAAAACCTGCTACTCCAACAGCTCCGTCAGGCTCAAAATTGAATGCCAGTTAATCAACAATCTGGGATGCGTCCATCCAGCAGGTATCAATACTGTTGTGGACGCTACTGTATAACTGTTTACACTGTCTATTACTATGCTGTTCCCTCCCCCCCCCCCCCTTCCAATATTCATACCTAACTGTCTCCACACCCCTATTTTTTCATATCAGACTGTTCGCATATTTTTGGCGACGTAAATCCTATCTGGCAACCTACTATACTTAAACTCTGCAGCCAAAGAGCACCTTCGCATCTGGCAAATCCGCCTTTTCTGCTCCCACATGGATACGTAGTGGTTGTGCTTTTTTGTTTTGTGATTTTTTATATTTCGTTGTCCTATCAATGCGCAGGATCTGCAACAATTAGTAGATGCGGTTGTTGTACACAGTGAGCAACTGGGGTTAGAATTAAACTGTAAAAAGACTCAGGTTATGGTCGTCACTAGGAAGAAAGAAGTGCCACAATGTAATATACAAGTAAATGGAAATATTCTTCAACAAGTGAATGGGTACAATTATCTTGGAACAGTCATAACATCTGATGGGAGATGCCTTGAAGAGATTAGAACAAGAATCGCCATGGCGAAAGTAGCCATTAGCAAGATGAAAAACATTCTGACCAATAAAAAGATGTCGATTGAAACGAGAAAAAGAGTGTTGAGGGGATACATAGAGCCTGTTCTTTTGTATGGATGTGAAACTTGGACAATGAGCAGTCAAGCTGAAAAACATCTGATGGCTGCAGAAATGTGGTTTCTGAGGAAAATCCTGGGAGTGCCATGGACGGACAGAAAAACCAATGACCAAGTACTACAGGAGACAAATGAACATCGTAAACTGATTAGAGAAATTAGACATAGACAGTCAACATTTTTTGGACATGTTATGAGAAGAAATGGATTGGAGAACTTAGTGACAACTGGCACGATCGAAGGGAACAGACCAAGAGGAAGACCGAGAGGAAAATACCTGGATGGCTTGGCCACATGGCATGGAAGAGACAGGAACACTGAGCTGATCCACGATACTGGTGATCGAGTGAAATGGCGAGTCATGACCGCCCACGCTTTCCGACATGGCACATGATTGATTGATTGATTGTCCTATATATCCGTGTTGTCCTGTCCTTGACAAAGATTCTGAAAATCGAAACGTTGGCCGTCCTGTGTGTCGTATGTACGCGTTTGTGTGTGTTTTATTTTATTATTCATTTTATAGATATTTATTGAGTGCTTCTGATTTCGGATTTTCACCTGTATTTCGGTATATGATGGATCTTCTTGTAAGGTATGTGCAACGTGTTGATGTTTAGTACGTTTCTTCTCGCAGGAGCTTAATATACGTATTTGTTTCCAATTCATAGGGTTTTATGGGTTGCGTGGCTAGGATTCCAGGGAATAATGTTTGTTTGATGTTTTGTGCTCATATATGGAAATAATTCTCACAGTTCACAGACTTTTAACGATCAGCCATATTTGCACTTTTTAGAAACTGCAAGCCAAACAAGATGCTCTTCTTGCCAGGATGGATTTATTGGGTATGGAGAATGAAGATCTGTCCCAACAAGTTGCTTCACTTGAGGAGGAGAAGATTTCATTGCAGGATGCTTTGTACCAGCTGAAAGTTGAGACCAAAGAATTTCAAGCCAAAGTGACAGAAAATGAGGTTGTTTTTCTTTGTATTTATACTTGTTGCTGTTCTTTCTAGTTATACTTACAAGACGAGGTCAGCATGGCTGAATAGATAAGAACACTTGTTCTTAAATATCCAGTGTACTGATTCTGAGGTAGCTGGTTGCATCATCATCATCATCATCATCATCATCATCATCATCATCATCATCATCATCATCATCATCATCATCATCATCATCATCATCATCTTAACATATCATCATCATCATCATCATCATCTCATCATCTTCATCATCATCATCATCATAATCATCATCATCATCATCATTATCAGCATCATCAAATGCATTGCTGACTAACATGGGTGATAATGCTTCTCTACATCTTGTGATCTCAAACAGCTCATGTGTTGACACCTACATTATTGTTATTGCTTGATAGTCCTGCTGGCTATTAACTGTTATAATTTTCTGTACTGTCCATCATTGAAACAATGGCTACATTAAAGACAAAGATAACACTGAAATGTGCAATACCAATAGAAGGGAAAATGATTAACCAAGTTAATATCTGGGGGACAATCATAACATCAGATAGGAGATGCATAATTGGTTGATTAATAGCATAAAAGGCCAAGTAAAACTGCATTTCAGAAGATGAAAAGTATCTTATACAATAAGTCAGTGTCATTGAATATCAGAAAGAGAGTAGTGAAATGCTGTATGAAGCCTGTTCTATTGTATGACCGTGAATCATGGATCATGAATAGACAAATTAGGAAGAGATTGGAGGCAGTCAAGATGTGGTTATCGAAGATGAATGTTGTGAATACCTTAACTTTGGACTGCCACCGATTTCATGGAAAAAGCTAATGGAAGTACAACATCACCCGAGGGCAGCTTGGCTGAATGGATAAGAATGCTTGTTCTTAAACACCCGGTGTTTTGATGCTGAGGTAGGGAGTTCAACCCCTACACTAGTCAGTTGGACTAAAATGTTGACTTCTCGTCCTTGACTTGGGGAACATAAATTACAAGTACCTCTGAAGTAGGAGTGGGTTTGCCTGATGGCGAGGGACACTGATAATAGGGAAAGCTAATCTACATGCAAAAATCAATCCGGTGCTACTAGAAGTAGTAGCATGTGTAAGGACTACGCTTGAGTTAAAAGAGAGTGTGCACACACACACGCACACAAAATAAACACATCATATACAAACATAAGAAGGTGACAAACAACGCTCTGTGTTGTATAAATTAATTCTCTGCATTTAATTACAGATAATAATTAGCAACCTGGAAAAAGAAAAGTCCAAAATGCAGAAGTCGATGCAAGATACCGAGACAGTCATCCAATCTCTTGAGGCGGAGTTAAAAGAAGCCAAGGAAAGGGAGAGAATGATTGTGGAATATCCAGATCTAAACGGACCGGTCAATTCTGATCTTCTTGGTTAGAGATTAACATGCACTACTGCACTAAGTTCTTTTTCATTGTAATATCATATATGTATTTATGGACATTATATATGTATTCATGACCATTATATATCTATATATATGTACGTATAACACATTTCAAGTAATAACGGAGATATGGTTTCTGAGATGGATGTTGCTTAATCTGTGGACTGCTGTGCAGCTCAGCATGGCTGAATGGACAAGAGCGCTAATTCTTAAATATCCGGTGTGCTGATGCCAAGGTAACGGATTCAACCCCTACACCGGTCAGTTGGACTAAAATGTTGACTTCTTGTCCTTGACTTGGGGACATAAATTTACAAGTACCTCTGAAGTCAGAGTGGGTTCACCTGAAGGTGAGGGACAATGGTAATAGAGAAAGCTAATCCACAAGCAAAGATCAGTCCCGTCACTGGAAGCTTGTGTATGGACTATGCTTGATTTCAAAGAGAGTGAGCGAAAAAAAAAATAAACAACAACTGTGGACTGTCAGAATAAATAACAATGAGTGCATGGAAGAGGCTCATGAAAATTAAACATAATATTCAACTATAAGAAAGCCACAAACAATGTTCTTTGGTCATATACTTGCATAATGAGAAAAGAAGCACTGGAAAACATGGTGATGACTGGAAAGATCAGTGGTATCAGAAGCAGAGACAGACCAAGATAAGTGAAGCTGGATGGCCTAAGACAGTGGTATTGGAGAGACAACATCAGTAGAATTGATCCAGAATAGGAGTGGCCGAGGCTTGAGGAGTTACATGAATGGGCTAATTGACATGGCACTTGATGATGATGATGAAGTAATAACTTATAAAGTCTCAATTACAACAAATAATTGTAACTTTTTCTTTCACCTGTTTTCCCCCAATGGGACATAATCCCTCCATCAACTCATTCCAGGCCCTCCTATCCTGAGCTATCCCATGCAGCTCTGCCCACATCCTCCCCGTATTATCCATGGCTATTTCTACTTGTCTTCACTGTGTGTTTTTATGTCTTCTTTTGTTTTTCCCTGTTGATTCCAGATAAAGGGTTTTCTAGTTATATAGTCCTCAGGTTTTCTCAGTGTATGTTCTATCTAGAGAAGAAGAGGAAGGCCAAAGAGAAGATGGGTGCAGGATGTGGCGGATCTTCTCCATTTGGGTGTATGGGATGCGGAACATCTTGCTTGTGATCGAGAAGTTTTCCGAAAGGTTGTTATGGGAGCGAGGTTCTGCAACGTACATGTGACTGACTGGCCGACCGACCGACCAACCGACCAACCGACTGACATGTTCTATCCAGCACCAGTGTCTGTTCTTCACCTCCTGGTTCACTGGTATTATTTGTCTAGTTCTCTATAACTCCACATTGGTGACTGTCATATCACTTTATTCTTACTATTTTGCACAGACACAATTAGTGAATGTCTGTAGTTTATTTGTACTCATGTGCCTTGTTCTGCATGTGTCTGATCCATACAGTATGGTGATTTAATGTTAGTATTGAATGTTCTAACTACTGATAACAATTAAATATCAGTCGATAAATTTCAACCGGTAGGTGATAAATAATCATGAACTGTTTGACAACCAGGTACCGGGGATGTGGTCGTAGACATGCAGAACCAGGTGGCAGCCAACACAATCAGAATTCGACTTCTGGAGGAGCAGAACCAGTCTCTGTCACAGTCCGTACAGAAGCTGTCTGCACTGAGGTCTGGTTCAGCAACCAAGGTATGTACATGCACGCCTGATGCTTGGGGCGTATGGTTTAGGTATGATTTTACATGCTTTTAGGGTTTTATTTGGTTTTACAGGTGTTTTGAAAGTTTCATTTGATTTCACAGGTGTTGTCTAGATCTCATTTGGTTTTTTTATGGGTATTTCTTTAGGGTTTCATGTGGTTTTACATGATTTTTAATTTTTTAATTTAGTTTTTACATATTTTAAAGATTTTATTTGGTTTTATGGACGTTTTTCAAGTTTCATTTGGTTTTACATCTTTTAGCTTTCATTTGATCTAGGTCAAGAATAAATTTTGGCCAAATGGTCATTATTTGGATACACATGGATACAGGTTTGTAAACTGACCTGGCCTGCCAGGCTGATCCAGCTTAACATGGGCACCATCAGTTGTCCTGGGGAGTAAAGGAGATCTGCGTGGTAGTGACCCCAGCCACTGTATGGTAGTGACCCCAGCCACTGTATGGTAGTGACCCCAGCCACTGTATGGTAGTGACCCCAGCCACTGTATGGTAGTGACCCCAGCCACTGTATGGTAGTGACCCCAGCCACTGTATGGTAGTGACCCCAGCCACTGTATGGTAGTGACCCCAGCCACTGTATGGTAGTGACCCCAGCCACTGTATGGTAGTGACCCCAGCCACTGTATGGTAGTGACCCCAGCCACTGTATGGTAGTGACCCCAGCCACTGTATGGTAGTGACCCCAGCCACTGTACCGATTGAACTATAACAATGTGGGACTAGCACCACATATCCAGTAAACTTCCAGGCATGGGAGAGTCCATTACTTGTTTTCTTTTCAAGGATTTCTTTCATTGCACAAAATATGTCTCCATAGATCTCCAGTCTCCCGCCATAGATCTCTAGTCTCCTGCCATAGATTTCCAGTCTCCTGCCATAGATCTCCAGTCTCCTGCCATAGATCTCTCAAGGATAACCTCAGCGAGCGCATGAACTCAGTAGCACTGGCATCTGGCAAGGATACATGTTTGTGATAACCAGAATCCCATTTGCTGGTTTTAAGAGATAAGATTAACAATGCATTAAAAATGGGAATAGTCAAATGTTATGTATATTCAACACTATAATATCGTACAAAAGCCTGGACATTGAACAAGCAACTAGAAAGTCATACAGAGGCCCTGGAGATGTGGATATACAGAAGAATTTTGTGTATTTCATGGAAACAAAAGCAGTCAAATAAGAGGTTCTAGAAGAACTGGTAATGAAAAGAGAGTCGATGAAAGAAATAAAAAAGAGGCAAATGCAATATTTTGGCACGTCAAAAGATATAACACTCTTATAAAAACCATACTGGAGGGTAAGGTTGAAGGCAAGCGAGCAAGAGGTAGACAATGGTACAAGTGGGAAGATAACATTAAGAGATGGACGAATAACAATCTGACAGAATGTACAGTCAGGGCGAGAGAGACAGACAGTATTGGAGATTCATTGCAGCCAACTTTCATTGTGGAGATGCCACCTGATCGATTGATTTCTAATTTTGAAATGTAGCATTGGTAGTGGCCTAGTAAGACTCCCCTTTTTTATTTTCAATTGCTGAAGGATGTTTAACTTGCTTATCTAGCACAAGGGTCCTCTGAGTTTTAAGCACTTGTCTGAGATGGCTAGATCTCTGATCTACTACTCCAGGATGTGTGAGGGATATACCATCTGTTTCTTACTCCTTCCCATCTCTAAACTCTGGGGTTACAGAGTGTACAAGAATGGAACTGGAACTTAGAATAAATGGTTAACTGAAAGAACACAAAGAGATAAGAATGCACAGGTGGATGTCAGAATGAGGGAAGAAGATGTCAGAGTGAGGGAATAAGATGTCAGAATGAGGGAAGAAGATGTCAGAGTGAGGGAATAAGATGTCAGAATAAGGGAAGAAGATGTCAGAGTGAGGGAAGATGTCAGAGTGAGGGAATAAGATGTCAGAATGTGGGAAGAAGATGTCAGAATGTGGGAAGAAGATGTCAGAACAGTGGAAGAAGATGTCAGAATGAGGGAAGAAGATGTCAGAATGAGGGAAGAAGATGTCAGAATGAGGGAAGAAGATGCGGGGGAAGAAGATGTCAGAATGAGGGAAGAAGATGCAGGGGAAGAAGATGTCAGAATGAGGGAAGAAGATATCAGAATGAGGGAAGAAGATGTCAGAATGAGGGAAGATGATGTCAGAATGAGGGAAGAAGATGTCAGAATGAGGGAAGAAGATGTCAGAATTAGGGAAGAAGATGTCAGAATGAGGGAAGAAGCTGCGGGGGAAGAAGATGTCAGAATGAGGGAAGAAGATGTCAGAATGAAGGAAGCAGATGTCAGAATGAGGGAAGAAGATGTCAGAATGAGGGAAGAAGATGTCAGAATGAGGGAAGAAGATGTCAGAATGAGGGAAGAAGATGTCAGAATGAGGGAAGAAGATGTCAGAATGAGGGAAGAAGGTGTGGGGGAAGAAGATGTCAGAATGAGGGAAGAAGATGTCAGAATGGGGGAAGAAGATGTCAGAATGAGGGAAGAAGGTGTGGGGGAAGAAGATGTCAGAATGAGGGAAGAAGATGTCAGAATGAAGGAAGCAGATGTCAGAATGAGGGAAGAAGATGTCAGAATGAGGGAAGAAGATGTCAGAATGAGGGAAGAAGATGTCAGAATGAGGGAAGAAGATGTCAGAATGAGGGAAGAAGGTGTCAGAATGAGGGAAGAAGATGTCAGAATGGGGGAAGAAGATGTCAGAATGAGGGAAGAAGATGTCAGAATGAAGGAAGCAGATGTCAGAATGAGGGAAGAAGATGTCAGAATGGGGGAAGAAGATGTCAGAATGGGGGAAGAAGATGTCAGAATGAGGGAAGAAGATGTCAGAATGAGGGAAGAAGATGTCAGAATGAAGGAAGAAGATGTCAGAATGAGGGAAGAAGATGCGGGGGAAGAAGATGTCAGAATGAGGGAAGAAGATGTCAGAATGAGGGAAGAAGATGTCAGAATGAAGGAAGAAGATGTCAGAATGAGGGAAGAAGATGTCAGAATGGGGGAAGAAGATGTCAGAATGGGGGAAGAAGATGCGGGGGAAGAAGATGTCAGAATGAGGGAAGAAGATGCGGGGGAAGAAGATGTCAGAATGAGGGAAGAAGATGTCAGAATGAAGGAAGAAGATGTCAGAATGAAGGAAGAAGATGTCAGAATGAGGGAAGAAGATGTCAGAATGAGGGAAGAAGATGTCAGAATGAGGGAAGAAGATGTCAGAATGAGGGAAGAAGATGTCAGAATGAGGGAAGAAGATGTCAGAATGAGGGAAGAAGATGTCAGAATGAGAGAAGAAGATGTCAGAATGAGGGAAGAAGATGTCAGAATGGGGGAAGAAGATGCGGGGGAAGAAGATGTCAGAATGAGAGAAGAAGATGTCAGAATGAGAGAAGAAGATGTCAGAATGGGGGAAGAAGATGCCAGAATGAAGGAAGAAGATGTCAGAATGAGGGAAGAAGATGTCAGAATGAAGGAAGAAGATGCAGGGGAAGAAGATGTCAGAATGAGAGAAGAAGATGTCAGAATGAGAGAAGAAGATGTCAGAATGGGGGAAGAAGATGCCAGAATGAAGGAAGAAGATGCCAGAATGAGGGAAGAAGATGTCAGAATGAGGGAAGAAGATGTCAGAATGGGGGAAGAAGATGCGGGGGAAGAAGATGTCAGAATGAGAGAAGAAGATGTCAGAATGAGAGAAGAAGATGTCAGAATGAGAGAAGAAGATGTCAGAATGAGAGAAGAAGATGTCAGAATGAGGGAAGAAGATGTCAGAATGGGGGAAGAAGATGTCAGAATGAGAGAAGAAGATGTCAGAATGAGAGAAGAAGATGTCAGAATGAGGGAAGAAGATGTCAGAATGGGGGAAGAAGATGTCAGAATGGGGGAAGAAGATGTCAGAATGAGGGAAGAAGATGCCAGAATGAGAGAAGAAGATGTCAGAATGAGGGAAGAAGATGTCAGAATGAGAGAAGAAGATGTCAGAATGAGGGAAGAAGATGTCAGAATGAGGGAAGAAGATGTCAGAATGAGAGAAGAAGATGTCAGAATGAGGGAAGAAGATGCCAGAATGAAGGAAGAAGATGTCAGAATGAGGGAAGAAGATGTCAGAATGAGGGAAGAAGATGCCAGAATGAGGGAAGAAGATGCAGGGGAAGAAGATGTCAGAATGAGGGAAGAAGATGCCAGAATGAAGGAAGAAGATGTCAGAATGAAGGAAGAAGATGTCAGAATGAGGGAAGAAGATGCCAGAATGAAGGAAGAAGATGTCAGAATGAAGGAAGAAGATGCCAGAATGAGGGAAGAAGATGCAGGGGAAGAAGATGTCAGAATGGGGGAAGAAGATGCCAGAATGAAGGAAGAAGATGTCAGAATGAAGGAAGAAGATGTCAGAATGAGAGAAGAAGATGTCAGAATGAGGGAAGAAGATGCCAGAATGAAGGAAGAAGATGTCAGAATGAAGGAAGAAGATGCCAGAATGAAGGAAGAAGATGTCAGAATGAGAGAAGAAGATGTCAGAATGAGGGAAGAAGATGCCAGAATGAAGGAAGAAGATGCCAGAATGAAGGAAGAAGATGTCAGAATGAGGGAAGAAGATGCCAGAATGAAGGAAGAAGATGTCAGAATGAAGGAAGAAGATGCCAGAATGAGGGAAGAAGATGCAGGGGAAGAAGATGTCAGAATGAGGGAAGAAGATGCCAGAATGAAGGAAGAAGATGTCAGAATGAAGGAAGAAGATGTCAGAATGAGAGAAGAAGATGTCAGAATGAGGGAAGAAGATGCCAGAATGAAGGAAGAAGATGTCAGAATGAGAGAAGAAGATGTCAGAATGAGGGAAGAAGATGCCAGAATGAGGGAAGAAGATGCAGGGGAAGAAGATGTCAGAATGAGGAAAGAAGATGCGTGAGAAGAAGATGTCAGAATGAGGGAAGAAGATGTCAGAATGAGAGAAGAAGATGTCAGAATGAGGGAAGAAGATGCCAGTATGAGGGAAGAAGTTGGCAGAATGAGGGAAGAAGATGTCAGAACGATGAAACAATAAGTGTAAATGGCTTGCTTAAAGGCACGAGCATTGACTTCATTACACCTAGTTTTATCCCATATGGCTCAGTCTCTTTCTGCAGAGTGGCCTGCTGAAAGAGTCACACAGAGCATGAACTCCAGTGCTCCAGCGACAACTCTCATGAGTCTGCGAGAAAATTGAACTCTTGAACTGAATAATAAGTCCATAAATGAACTCATGACTTTTGGAATGCGAGGCAGGCACCTTAACCTTGTCGCCACGGGGCCTGTGATGATGAAGAAATAACAACAGTCTTTAGCAGTTTATAATTCTGTTTCAGAAGAACCCAGTGAAACTTGTTCCTCTGTGGCAGAACAATTCGAGTATGTTGAATAACCAAAGGAACAATAACTCTAACTTTCAAGACAACCATCAGGGGGCATTACTTGATTATATGTAAGTCATCAGTTTCCTATTTAAGTCATCATTTCCTGTGTATCCATTTGTTAATGGTATATTTGTATGTGCTTGTGTTTTGGTTTCTTAGTTTTGGGTATTTATGTTAGTCATGTTTTTGTAAAAGATGTATCAGTGTGTAAATTATACAAACATTCTTTCATAATGTTTTTTTTTCTTAATGTCTTAATGTGGCTGGCTTCATGGCAAAGGGGTTATGGAGATAGTGTTTACTCCCGCATCCCACAGCTGCAGCCAATTTGGCAGTAGACCGCCTTGTATTGTTTTTTTTTAATGAAATGGTTCCAGTCGTTTAGAAAGCAACGACAAACTACTGAATGTAAACTTGCCAAGAGATCACAAACAGCCAAAATAATGCTGGGATTGACTGTGACATCCTGTAAAGGATATGCAACTAACTTTTAACTTAACCATTAAAGTAACATTATCATAGAGTTTAGTTTATCAGTTATCATATAATTTAATTAATTTATTTGTCTTATTATACTAGATGAAAAGTATTTAATGTAATAAGTAACTCTCATTAAATATTAGAAAGAGAGTGTTGAAGTGTTATATAGAACCTTTTATCTATATGGCATTGACTCTATGAATGTGAATGAACAAATTCAGAAGACACAAACAATATATTGCACTATTTCTTGCCTGGCATATTTCGCTGCATCTCGTCAGGTGCATAATTTAGATTTATATATCATATGGAGTGAATAAATGAATAATGTATTGTTTGAGATGTCTGTGTTTAAATTCACTAAGCGAATACATTATTTTGAAATTAAGAAGATATTGGAGGCAACAGAGATGTGATTTCTGAGATGAATGTTGCAAATCCCTTGAGCTGCCAGAGTAACTGTTGAAAGGCTATTGAAAGCAGAACATTATACACACTGTAAGAAGTTGATTGGACTACATTAAAATGGGGCTAGCACCAAATATGCCTCAAGGTGTGACAACAGCTTCTGTACTTTGTTTGAAACCTTTTTCCCCTATCCTCCACGCTGATAGTTTTATTGTGGACGTTACTATTGGGCATATGTGTTCTTTTTGATCTTTCTAAGTTGGACATATCTGCAGTATGTATCCATTGTCTATTATTTATGCCACAGAGACACTCTTCTTTTTGCTCTTGATCCATTGGGACATAGATTTCAACCAACTCACTCCAAGGTATCCTTAGTTTTGTTATCTCATGTACCTTCTCTAGGTTGAGTTATTCTTGGTCTCAGGTAACCTATGACACTTTATTCTGCCGTGACCTGTTCATGAAGAGATGATGCTTTATTCTACTGTGACCTGTTTTGAGGTGATGACACTATTTTCTGGTGTGACCTGTTATTGAAAAGATGACATCTTATTCTGCTGCGACCTCTTCTGGAAGAGATAACACTTTTTTCAGCTGTGACCTATTATTGAAGAAATAAAACTTTATTCTGCTATGACCTATTATTGAAGAAATAAAACTTTATTCTGCTGTGACCTGTTATTGAAGAAAGGACACTTGATATGACCTATTTAATATTGTCTGAAATTATTTTTCTCAGCTGTGATAACCTTGCAAACTCAGAAAGACCAGATCCTATTTCTCACCGGAAACCAAAACAGTATGCCTGGACACATACAAAGAAAGAGGATGAGCTCCCAAAGAGTTTTCCTGGGTCCGATTTGTCAGTACAGCATCAGGAATTCCTGATTAGCCGTGGCAACACACCCCAGCATCTTTTACAAAAAGAGGATAAATTATCAAAACAAAGGAGACCACTCTCAGCAAAAATGAGCGCAGTTATGGCCCCTGTGAATGCTACACCTATTGGTGCCTATGTGCAGATGAGAAAAGCTTTTGGAGAAAGCTTAGGAAAAGATAACAAAATGAAAGGTAAATATAAGTATTTTGTACTTGTTTATTGTCATCATCAAGTGTTTTGTACTTCTTTGTCATAATCATCATCAAGAATCTTGTACTTATTTGTCATCATAATTATCAAGTATTTTGTCTCTTTGCTGGTCATGAAGCTTGCTAATCATTCAACTTCAAAATAGTCTATCTTGTGCCACTCTGTGTTTGATAAATTTATTGTTGTCATCGATCCAGTGGAAGGGAGATGAAAAAAAGAAAAAAGAGTAAGAGGAAGAAGAAGAAGGAGGAGGAGAAAGAAGAAGACAAAGAAAAAGAGGAGGGGGAAGAAGAAGATGAAGAAAAAGAAGGGTTGGAGGAGGAGGAAGAAGAAGAAGAAGAACCCAGATAGAAGAAAACAACCAGTGACATTACTGTTTTTGTTTTTTATAAGGGCTCACGGTTCCCCCAGGGGCCAGAGCCTACCTAACAGGTCTCACGCCCCTGTGTGTCATTCAGTTGACTGCATCTGCAGGTGGCCCTGGCAAGATCAAGTCTTTGATCTTAGCCAAATGGCAATAACCACACCTCGGTAAAACCTTATTGGCTGTGGTACCGACGGCTACGGCACAAGTACAGAAATACATGGATATATAAGGGCACACAAGTACAAGTGTTTATAGGAATGGCTGATTTTATTCATGGTTTCATTAATTATTCAATCATTGTATTCATGTCTTCATTAATTATACAATGTAGATTATGTTTCCAGCGCCCTGCATACAACATGCTGACATAGTTTGTTTATTTAAAATGTTGCATATCCCTTA
Source organism: Cepaea hortensis (assembly GCA_963921405.1). Lineage (NCBI taxonomy): Eukaryota > Metazoa > Mollusca > Gastropoda > Stylommatophora > Helicidae > Cepaea > Cepaea hortensis. The sequence goes on from OY992890.1 coordinate 100,002,308, forward strand.
CAGGACGTTGCAGTCAACACCAGCATTTTTCAGCTGCTGTTGATGTACTAGGCAAGTTTTACGTTCAGTAGTTTTCCATTGCTTTCTGAACGACCAGCTCACATACCCCGTAAGTTACCATCGCGGCGCTAACCACTGCCGATTCTCGCAGCTGCTGTGGTCCCCACGCGGATATACGGGATTACGAACAATGTCGTTAACCCCCTTGGCCAGGGAGACCTAGTGTTTTACGAGCATAGACACGGCCCCTTAGGAAGCAGTTGAATATTAATTGGGAAGTCGCAGACATTGAAAAAAAAGTTTCATAGCAAAATCTTGTCATGGGAATGTGATGTGCTAGAAACTTTACTCATGAATGCATGGAGGTATAGGTGGCCAGCCTTGACCTTCTGTGGTGGACGTTGAGAGCTGACATTGAGTCCTTTTTTGACCATGCTCATTCCATTGTAAGGGTAATGTCTTAACCATTATCCAATGCAAAACAAGTGCTTTGGGAATTACGCAGTTTTACGTAGGGAACCTAGTGGTATGTGTGTATTTCTGTTTCGAATGCATTTTCAGCTTACTGCTCAAAGAAAAAAAAAAGAAGCATAATTTAAATACTACAGAACAAACACGTATCATTAGATACTAAAACAAGCACTCTATAACACAATCTTCCTATCGACTTTTTCCTACCAATGCCAAACCTGGACAATGACAGAAAAAGATAAAAGTAAAATTACAACAATAGAAATGAGATTCCTGAGAAGAATACTCGATGTATCAAGAAGAAAGAAAATCAGAAATGAAATCATGACTAAAGTGGAGGTTATAGCAGTACTAGATTTCATTACAAAACAGCAAGTTAAATGGTTCAGTCATATAACAAGGCTACTAACTAACAGTATACCGCAACAAGCAATGATGTACAGACTAAATGGAACCAGAAGATGAGGCTGATCATGTAAACGATGGACAGAGGGAATAACAGTGTCCATGGGAATCTCGACATATGAAGCCCATTAATGATCACTCTCCTGCTGTTTATGCTTCACCTTAATCCCACATGGTACAAATATTCAGGGCACATTTCTTCTTTATTTCCACCAGGTCGGCCGCTATCAGGTAAACACCTCAGAGACAAAATCCCTCACAAACTTGGTGTTGAACCAGGTCTCAGCAAAACCGATGACAGTGCCACTCCAGTTTTGTGTCCTCGTTGTGATAAGATGTATTTAAATTCAAGAGATCTAGAAATTCATTTGACATATTGCAGCCGGTAACCCAGGGTTCTCTGTAGGCATTAGTTAATTTATGTTTGTAATTTATGGGTCATGTCATGAAGTGTGAGGTGGGGTTCCACCTCTGTCCCTCATGGGAAAGATGTGCCATACGATGTGGGTACTAGTATCCCTCCTGTCCTATGTGGGTGCTATAAATGAAAAAAGTTGAGCTCACAACTTATCTATCTGAGACTGAATAAGAAATGATGTTATCAAACAGACAGTGGGATCAACACCTTGTGCCACATTTATTGAAACGCAGAAGATCAAATGGTTCAGCCTTCTCGTTAGAATGGAACACTATCAACTACCAGCTCTGGTTCTACATCAATCAAGATCTGATACCATAGCAAGAGGGCGCCTGAGAAGAAAAAAAGATCGAAAACATCAAAGATATTGTACAATCATATGGAAAGATACTATCCAGCACCACACATCAGGCTCTGGGACATCAACTATTTCTGCCCTCTACACTTGATGGTAAAATATGGAAGATGATGATGATGAACTGCATTCAATCAATCAATCATGTGCTATGCCGGAAAGCGTGGGCGGTCATGACTCGCCATTTCACTCGATCACCAGCATCATGGATCAGCTCAGTGTTCCTGTCTTGCCCATGCCACGTGGCCAAGCCATCCAGGTATTTTCCTCTCGGTCTTCCTCTTGGTCTGTTCCCTTCGATCTTGCCAGTTGTCACTAAGTTCTCCAATTCATTTCTTCTCATAACATGTCCAAAATATTTTGACTGTCTACGTCTAATTTCTCTAATCAGTTTACGATTTTCATTTGTCTCCTGTAGTACTTGGTCATTGGTTTGTCTATCTGTCCATGGTATTCTTTGCATTTTCCTCAGAAACCACATTTCTGCAACCATCAAATGTTTTTCAGCTTAACTGCTCCGGAACTGCATTACAGTTGTACAAATACAGAGTGTAAATCAACGAAAACAGAAAATGGAACTAGTCAGCTTTACAACAACATAGTCACAAGTGACAGAAATGATATTGTGGCTAGAAAACTTTCATCAGTACACAAAAACTAAAAGACATTGAAACAGCTACATTAAGAGAACTACAGAATAGTCACTTAACTGAGGTCTTGGGGACATCTTTATGTGAATTTTGTGCCCACGGTTGAGCCGGAATTGAGTCTGGTATTTTGTGTTTGCTGTTGTTTTGTATGTAATTGCAGCATGTCTGTTTACAATATAGCTGCAGTATTTGTGCTTCTTAGCAGACACATCTCATTTCTTCCCAGCACCAGGTACACAACGTTTTCCTCCCCAAGGGAGGGGTGGCTTGGGAGCAGATATTTTTCGTAGTAGGGTACAAATACGGAAACAACACAAGACAACACAAGGACAATACAACAAACGTCTTGAAACATGGTTCAAATGCACAGTAGGGGAAAGACACCCGCCCCCAGAAAGTGTTAAGAAGGTAAAGGGCTGAAACATTCTGGGAAGGGGGACTACTTCTGATGATCAGAAGCCCCATGTCGTATTTGCTCCACGGCAGAGTTTTATCACTGATCAGATTAGCCTTCCTGGGTGTGCAGAAGAAGTCAACGTTGCACAAATGCACTCTGAAGTGAACACATTGACCTCCGAGGTGCACCAGAAGGTTTGATGCTCTTTCTTTGAAAGAGGAACACATGAGAGGAAGAAAATGGATACCTGTGCAATGTTGATGCAGTTCAGTAGACATGGTTGTCATGTTTGTTGGGATTAGTTCTACACCAGGTTAAATAACTATCTTTATGAGATTAGAGCTAGAGGCTGTCACAGCAGCACTGGAATGACTCTCCAGTGCTTCACTTACAAAGCTGATGTTTGCCCCTGACTCAAGAGTCCATGTTTCAGAAAGAGTGGATTGACTGCAACTTGTGGAGGCCTCTAGTCTTCAGGAACCTGCGTGGATCTGCTGTCCAGAACATTCTAGAGTGTGCAGAAATGATAGAAATGCCGTGCTGGCTTCCAAAGCATCTATCATCGGGACACTGAAGATGGCAAAGGGGATATACTGCGGGCAGTAAATGACAGATTGGTGCACAGTGACACATCTCTTGAGGAACCTTCTAGATTATGACTGTTGGAGTTGGGATCGAGTTTGGAACTGTTGGAGTGGGGAACTGAATATGGAACTGGTCACAATGACCACAGGCCAGTAGGGTTCCAGTGTGTAGCTTAGCAGCTGACACAGTCAGCGTCCACACCCTCCTGCTGAGAGAGACTGAGTTCTTATGGGCTTGTCCTAAGGGTAGTGATGTTAGTTCCTCATTATAAATGATAGATCAAAAGTGGGGATTAACATCATTGCACCAGGTTTTATCCAATATGGAGCACAAGCTCTTTAATTCCAGCAGCGACCACCAGGGTGTACGGAAACATTGTACTCGAGAACGAGAGATGTAATCAGAAAATGAAGCCTTGACCACTCCACCACGGTAACTCAACTCATTGAATAATAAACCACAAATCACAAATCGGATCACACTTCATGAAGATGCAACAATACACTTAATAAACATCTATGCTGTGAATTGTGGAGAGAAACATTGCTATATAAGGAAACTGTTAATTTATCCTCTTAACACCACAGTCTTGTATAAGGATAATATATATTATGTAATGTCCCAATTAAAGCAATTGTTGTAGGATAATGTTTACCTGAATGTTTATTATTGTAAAGACACTGTTTATTTTTACTACATTAAAAACTTTATCTTATGGTTTCGTGTTGACATTATCTGTATATGGAAGAAAGTGTGTGTGTCAGAATGTGTACAGTATCACATAAAATAGTTACCAATGTTTGTTGTGGGAGATAGAGTGTGTATCAGAATTTGTACAGTATCACATAAAATAGTTACCAATGTTTGTTGTGGGAGATAGAGTGTGTATCAGAATTTGTACAGTATCACATAAAATAGTTACCAATGTTTGTTGTGGGAGATAGACTGTGTATCAGAATGTGTACAGTATCACATAAAATAGTTACCAATGTTTGTTGTGGGAGATAGAGTGTGTATCAGAATGTGTACACTATCACATAAACTAGTTATCAATGTTTGTTGAGAGTTTGTATCAGAATTTGTACAGTATCACATAAACAAGTTACTAATGTTTGTTGTGGGAGATAGAGTGTGTGTCAGAATGTGTACAGTATCACATAATATAGTTACCAATGTTTGTTGTGGGAGATAGACTGTGTATCAGAATGTGTACAGTATCACATAAAATAGTTACCAATGTTTGTTGTGGGAGATAGAGTGTGTATCAGAATGTGTACAGTATCACATAAAATAGTTACCAATGTTTGTTGTGGGAGATAGAGTGTGTATCAGAATGTGTACACTATCACATAAACTAGTTATCAATGTTTGTTGAGAGTTTGTATCAGAATTTGTACAGTATCACATAAACAAGTTACTAATGTTTGTTGTGGGAGATAGAGTGTGTGTCAGAATGTGTACAGTATCACATAATATAGTTACCAATGTTTGTTGTGGGAGATAGACTGTGTATCAGAATGTGTACAGTATCACATAATATAGTTACCAATGTTTGTTGAACATGACTTTATCCTTGGAGTACAATTTTGGAAGAAATAATAGAATAGAAGGAATAACGTAGTATGACAGAATCGCCAACGTGGAGCTCATGGAGAGAACTAGACAAATACCAGTGTGGAGCTCATGGAGAGAACTAGACAAATACCAGTGTGGAGCTCATGGAGAGAACTAGACAAATACCAGTGTGGAGCTCATGGAGAGAACTAGATAAATACCAGTGAACCACGAGGTGCAGTAAAGACGTTTGTGCTGGATAGGCCATACAATGGGAAAACCTGAGAATAGCCTTAGTCTGGAAGCTACATAGCAAAAATATGAATACAATTTGGTGGAACTGCGGTAAAGATGTGAAAATGTAAACAATATAAAATGACACAAAGAAGTGCAGCTTTACAGAACAGAATTACAACACATACAGGATATTGCGGCGATTAGCCTTCATCAGCAAACAAACACGTACACGAAACACAACATGTAGTCATGGAGATCTCCTGTGACTAGATTAAAACGTGACGACAGGACGAGAAAAATAAAAAGAAGAAAAAAATGAAAGCAATGAAGAGAAAATGAAAAATTTCTCATGATCATTTTCTCTTCATTACTTTAATTTTCTCTTCATTGCTTTCCTTTTTTCATCTTTTTGTTTTTCTCGTCCTGTCGTCACGTTTTGATGTAGTCACAGGCGATCTCCATGACTATATGTTGTGTTTTGTGTACGTGTTTGGTTGCTGATGAAGGCTAATTGCCGCAACGTCCTGTATGTGTTGTAATTCTGTTCTGTAAAGCTGCACTACTTTGTGTCATTTTATATTGCTTAACCTACAGAGCAAACGAAATAGAAGAAGACCCAAAAACTCATGGACAAGAGAAGAAAGAGAAATGAGCAATATGGAGAGGACATTGACAGAGCTGCCTGGGATAGCTAAAGATGGGGGGGGGGGGCTTGGGGTGAGTTGGTTAAGGACCCTATTCCCAAATAGATAAAGGTTGAAAGAAGAAGAGGAAGGCAGTTACGGAATCAGGAAAAAGACATTTACTACTAGCTCGATTGAGCAAATCAGGTGATACTGTTTCTCTTCAGAACACAACAGACTGAAACTACATGTGGACTAACAGAAAAGTCAGCCAAATATATCCTACAGGATTGCAGTGTGATTGGTAAATTCTGGGCTGAAGTAAAGCGCACTGAAGCAAACATGAATATACACCCGTTTGTTATCTCGGTGTACATGATCAATCAGGCGGTGCTCACAGGGTTACTTCTCTGCCTTTTGGCTAAGATGAAAGTGTAACTTGGTCTTGCCATGGTCACATGCAGAGGCGGTAATCAGAATGACACACAGTGACGTGCGGACATATTGGGGGTGGTGGTGGGGCTCTAGGTAAACCGCGAGTGAGGCCTTCCCATTGAACATAGCTTGAGCTGACCCTGTAATTTTTGCGTTCTCGCGATCCCCTCAATCTAACGGTGGCTGGTCATTTATCAGGTCTGTGTTCTTTTTCCGATATTCCATATGGTCAACCCATTCATGCATTTGCCTCTTTTTTCTTCTCTCGGTTCTTTTCCTATTGATTTTGCCAGGTGTCACTAGGTTTTAAATTTGATTTTTCCTAATAACGTGCCATGATACATTTATCTAAACATCATCACCATCATCTCATCTCATCTTGTTCTTCTTGTACCTTGCAGTGTTGAGGTGAAGCATAAACAGCGGGAAAGTGCCCTTCCATCATCTCATCCTGTCCCTCTTGTACCTTGTAGTGTCGACGTGAAACATAAACAACGGAAGAGTGCCCGTTTATGTGCTTCATATATCGAGATTCCCACGGACTCTGTTATCCCCTCTGTCCATAGTTTTCATGGTCGGCCTCTTCTTCTGGTTCCATTTGGTCCGTACTTCATAGCTTGTTGTGGTATACTGTTACTTCATAGCTTGTTGTGGTATACTGTTACTTCATAGCTTGTTGTGGTATACTGTTACTTCATAGCTTGTTGTGGTATACTGTTACTTCATAGCTTGTTGTGGTATACTGTTACTTCATAGCTTGTTGTGGTATACTGTTACTTCATTGCTTGTTGTGGTATACTGTTACTTCATAGCTTGTTGTGGTATACTGTTACTTCATTGCTTGTTGTGGTATACTGTTACTTCATAGCTTGTTGTGGTATACTGTTACTTCATAGCTTGTTGTGGTATACTGTTACTTCATAGCTTGTTGTGGTATACTGTTACTTCATTGCTTGTTGTGGTATACTGTTACTTCATAGCTTGTTGTGGTATACTGTTACTTCATAGCTTGTTGTGGTATACTGTTACTTCATTGCTTGTTGTGGTATACTGTTACTTCATAGCTTGTTGTGGTATACTGTTACTTCATAGCTTGTTGTGGTATACTGTTACTTCATAGCTTGTTGTGGTATACTGTTACTTCATAGCTTGTTGTGGTATACTGTTACTTCATTGCTTGTTGTGGTATACTGTTACTTCATAGCTTGTTGTGGTATACTGTTACTTCATTGCTTGTTGTGGTATAATGTTACTTCATTGCTTGTTGTGGTATACTGTTACTTCATTGCTTGTTGTGGTATACTGTTACTTCATTGCTTGTTGTGGTATACTGTTACTTCATAGCTTGTTGTGGTATACTGTTACTTCATTGCTTGTTGTGGTATACTGTTACTTCATTGCTTGTTGTGGTATACTGTTACTTCATTGCTTGTTGTGGTATACTGTTACTTCATTGCTTGTTGTGGTATACTGTTACTTCATTGCTTGTTGTGGTATACTGTTACTTCATTGCTTGTTGTGGTATACTGTTACTTCATTGCTTGTTGTGGTATACTGTTACTTCATTGCTTGTTGTGGTATACTGTTACTTCATAGCTTGTTGTGGTATACTGTTACTTCATAGCTTGTTGTGGTATACTGTTACTTCATTGCTTGTTGTGGTATACTGTTACTTCATAGCTTGTTGTGGTATACTGTTACTTCATTGCTTGTTGTGGTATACTGTTACTTCATAGCTTGTTGTGGTATACTGTTACTTCATAGCTTGTTGTGGTATACTGTTACTTCATAGCTTGTTGTGGTATACTGTTACTTCATTGCTTGTTGTGGTATACTGTTACTTCATAGCTTGTTGTTTGTATACTGTTACTTCATTGCTTGTTGTGGTATACTGTTACTTCATAGCTTGCTGTGGTATACTGTTACTTCATTGCTTGTTGTGGTATACTGTTACTTCATAGCTTGTTGTGGTATACTGTTACTTCATAGCTTGTTGTGGTATACTGTTACTTCATTGCTTGTTGTGGTATACTGTTACTTCATAGCTTGTTGTGGTATACTGTTACTTCATAGCTTGTTGTGGTATACTGTTACTTCATAGCTTGTTGTGGTATACTGTTACTTCATAGCTTGTTGTGGTATACTGTTACTTCATAGCTTGTTGTGGTATACTGTTACTTCATAGCTTGTTGTGGTATACTGTTACTTCATAGCTTGTTGTGGTATACTGTTACTTCATAGCTTGTTGTGGTATACTGTTACTTCATAGCTTGTTGTGGTATACTGTTACTTCATAGCTTGTTGTGGTATACTGTTACTTCATAGCTTGTTGTGGTATACTGTTACTTCATAGCTTGTTGTGGTATACTGTTACTTCATTGCTTGTTGTGGTATACTGTTACTTCATAGCTTGTTGTGGTATACTGTTACTTCATTGCTTGTTGTGGTATACTGTTACTTCATAGCTTGTTGTGGTATACTGTTACTTCATAGCTTGTTGTGGTATACTGTTACTTCATAGCTTGTTGTGGTATACTGTTACTTCATTGCTTGTTGTGGTATACTGTTAGTTGGTAGCTTGTTGTGGTATACTGTTACTTCATAGCTTGTTGTGGTATACTGTTACTTCATAGCTTGTTGTGGTATACTGTTACTTCATAGCTTGTTGTGGTATACTGTTACTTCATAGCTTGTTGTGGTATACTGTTACTTCATAGCTTGTTGTGGTATACTGTTACTTCATAGCTTGTTGTGGTATACTGTTACTTCATAGCTTGTTGTGGTATACTGTTACTTCATTGCTTGTTGTGGTATACTGTTACTTCATAGCTTGTTGTGGTATACTGTTACTTCATAGCTTGTTGTGGTATACTGTTACTTCATAGCTTGTTGTGGTATACTGTTACTTCATAGCTTGTTGTGGTATACTGTTACTTCATTGCTTGTTGTGGTATACTGTTACTTCATAGCTTGTTGTGGTATACTGTTACTTCATTGCTTGTTGTGGTATACTGTTACTTCATTGCTTGTTGTGGTATACTGTTACTTCATTGCTTGTTGTGGTATACTGTTACTTCATAGCTTGTTGTGGTATACTGTTACTTCATAGCTTGTTGTGGTATACTGTTAGTTGGTAGCCTAGTCATGTGGCCGAACCCTTTCACTTGTACTCTAATTAAATCTTTTTTTTTTAAAAATAGTTGCGCATCCTTTACAGGACGTTGGAGTCAACACCAGCATTTTACTGCTGTTGTTGATGTCGTGGCAAGTTTTAAGTTCAGTAGTTTGCCATTGCTTTCTGAACGACCGGCTCCCATACCAACACGTTAAAAGCAGCGCGAAGCGGTCTGCTGCCAAATCGGTCACCGCTGTGTTTCGAACGGTAAGCGGCATTACGAATTGCATTCGCAACGCCATCGCCACAGAGACCGGCTAATTAATGCTATCATTCTAATTAATTTACGATTTCTATGTGTTTCTTTGAATGGTCTCATTCGTTTTTTTTACCTCCAAGGTATTCTTTATTGTTCCATCGGAAACCACTTTTCCACTGCTATTATATGTTTTTCAGTCTGTCCATGCTTCATATGCATACAACAGTACGGGTTATGGTTATACATACACAATGGAATACTAGCAACGTTTGATTTCATCTGGAGCGTCAACTTCTGGAGATCACTCTGGGTTGAGTTTGGTAACTTAGTGACGAGCGAGCAAAGGTTGGAGAACAATCTGGGATGGGTTGAGTTGAGATGAGTTGAGTTGAGTTGAGTTAAGAACCGACAACACTGCACTTAAAACATTCCCATATGTGCTCCGTCCCCTCGTTCAACAACCAGCGAAGAGTCATACTACTAATCGTTCCCACCGCTATCTGATTAAAAGTTATCCTCGTCTTCCCTCTCAGTTTTGAGATTCTTCCAGAACCCCTGCCGATTCCCCAGCATTCTCATTCTTTCCACATATGGGTTCTCAGTCTGTTCCCCCGCCTTCTCCACCTGGTCCCACAAGCGAACGACAAACCACCACCTCCATGTCCATACCTACCACCAAGGGGTGCATTCCCTGCTAGGCTATCAGTCTGTTCATTCCTCCGCACCCTTGCATGACCAGGGCAAAATATCCATACTATTCTCACAATCTGTGACCTCCGAAGCGACGAGAGCCATTCCACACGAAAGATTCCTTCCTCCATCTTGCTAAGCATACTCTTTGAATCCGTAATGAATACAACGTGCATTGCAGTAGTCTCCTCTAGCCAAAGGAATGCCGCTGTTACTGCCTCAACCTCCATTCTCATGCTGGAGGTCGTAGTCTCATATGCCAGACTCTCCTTTTTCAAGACTCGCCCTTAAGCCTTTGGGTTGAGTTTGGTAATTTAATGACGAGCGAGCAAAGGCTGGAGAACACTCTGGGTTGAGTTTAGTAACTTAGTGACGAGCGAGCAAAGGTTGGAGAACACTCTGGGTTGAGTTTGGTAACTTAGTGACGAGCGAGCAAAGGTTGGAGAACACTCTGGGTTGAGTTTAGTAACTTAGTGTGGAGCGAGCAAAGGTTGGAGAACACTCTGGGTTGAGTTTAGTAACTTATTGACTAGCGAGCAAAGGCAGGAGAACACTCTGGGTTGAGTTTAGTAACTTAGTGTGGAGCGAGCAAAGGTTGGAGAACACTCTGAGTTGAGTTTAGTAACTTAGTGTGGAGCGAGCAAAGGTTGGAGAACACTGAGTTGAGTTTAGTAACTTAGTGACTAGCGAGCAAAGGTTGGAGAACACTCTGAGTTGAGTTTAGTAACTTAGTGACTAGCGAGCAAAGGCAGGAGAACACTCTGAGTTGAGTTTAGTAACTTAGTGACTAGCGAGCAAAGGTTAAAGAACACTGAGTTGAGTTTAGTAACTTAGTGACTAGCGAGCAAAGGTTGGAGAACACTCTGAGTTGAGTTTAGTAACTTAGTGACTGGCGAGCAAAGGCAGGAGAACACTCTGGGTTGAGTTTGGTAACTTAGTGTGGAGCGAGCAAAGGTTGGAGAACACTCTGAGTTGAGTTTAGTAACTTAGTGACTGGCGAGCAAAGGCAGGAGAACACTCTGGGTTGAGTTTGGTAACTTAGTGTGGAGCGAGCAAAGGTTGGAGAACACTCTGAGTTGAGTTTAGTAACTTAGTGACTAGCGAGCAAAGGTTGGAGAACACTCTGGGTTGAGTTTGGTAACTTAGTGTGGAGCGAGCAAAGGCTGGAGAACACTCTGAGTTGAGTTTAGTAACTTAGCGTGGAGCGAGCAAAGGTTGGAGAACACTGAGTTGAGTTTAGTAACTTAGTGACTAGCGAGCAAAGGTTGGAGAACACTGAGTTGAGTTTAGTAACTTAGTGACTAGCGAGCAAAGGCAGGAGAACACTCTGAGTTGAGTTTAGTAACTTAGTGACTAGCGAGCAAAGGTTGGAGAACACTGAGTTGAGTTTAGTAACTTAGTGACTAGCGAGCAAAGGCAGGAGAACACTCTGAGTTGAGTTTAGTAACTTAGTGACTAGCGAGCAAAGGTTGGAGAACAATCTGGGTTGAGTTTGGTAACTTAGTGTGGAGCGAGCAAAGGTTGGAGAACACTCTGAGTTGAGTTTAGTAACTTAGTGTGGAGCGAGCAAAGGTTGGAGAACACTGAGTTGAGTTTAGTAACTTAGTGACTAGCGAGCAAAGGTAGGAGAACACTGAGTTGAGTTTAGTAACTTAGTGACTAGCGAGCAAAGGCAGGAGAACACTCTGAGTTGAGTTTAGTAACTTAGTGACTAGCGAGCAAAGGTTGGAGAACACTGAGTTGAGTTTAGTAACTTAGTGACTAGCGAGCAAAGGCAGGAGAACACTCTGAGTTGAGTTTAGTAACTTAGTGACTAGCGAGCAAAGGTTGGAGAACACTGAGTTGAGTTTAGTAACTTAGTGACTAGCGAGCAAAGGTTGGAGAACACTCTGGGTTGAGTTTAGTAACTTAGTGACGAGCGAGCAAAGACAGGAGAACACTCTGGGTTGCGGTTGGTAACTTAGTGTGGAGCGAGCAAAGGCAGGAGAACACTCTGGGTTGCGTTTGGTAACTTAGTGTGGAGCGAGCAAAGACAGGAGAACACTCTGAGTTGAGCTTGGTAACTTAGTGTGGAGCGAGCAAAGGCAGGAGAACACTCTGGGTTGCGTTTGGTAACTTAGTGTGGAGCGAGCAAAGACAGGAGAACACTCTGAGTTGAGTTTAGTAACTTAGTGTGGAGCGAGCAAAGACAGGAGAATACTCTGAGTTGAGTTTGGTAACTTAGTGTGGAGCGAGCAAAGGCAGGAGAACACTCTGGGTTGCGTTTGGTAACTTAGTGTGGAGCGAGCAAAGACAGGAGAACACTCTGAGTTGAGCTTGGTAACTTAGTGTGGAGCGAGCAAAGGCAGGAGGAAGTCTAGTGCAGCACAACCTACCACGGAGTCTTACAGAGGTTAAAACAACACTCAAAATGTCTTAAAAGTTATTAGAAAAGCAAGAGAATAGACTACATTGCACCGAGTTTTACCCCCACATGGCTCCGTCTCTTGCCATAGGGCGGCCTACCGAAAGCGTCGCACGAAGCACGAACTTCCTAGCTCCAGCGGCGACCCCCACGACGTGCTCAGGAACGAGCCCACAAACTTTGGAGCGCGAGACAGGCAGGTAACCACTTCAGCACGGAGCGTACGCCATGCAATCTATGAGGACGAAAGAAGGAAAGAAAACGAACACTACAGACCAGAACGAGACAGCGTAAATGAGTTTGGCAGACATGCGCAGACCAGAATTGTTAGATTCAGGACCGGACAATGTAGACTCAGAGCACATGTCCTGGCAACGGGTCTCGCTGACTTTGTCGCTGGGAACTGTGGAGCACTGAGACAAACCACAGAACAGTCCCACAAGACGGGCCTGGCTTCGCCAGATAGGGAGAGAAGATCTGCCCCCAGTGGAGAGACTCTTCAGACAAACTCTGGGGGAACTCTTGAGGAAGACCATGTCGAGAAAGCTGCATGGCAAACGTTCAACGCAGAAGACGAAGAAGACGAATTGGAGGATGAGAAAGAAGAGGAAAAGAAGGAGAAGATGAAGGAGGAGGAGGAGGAGAAGGAGGAGGAGGATGATGAGACGACGATATGACGAAGAAGAAGAAGCAGAATAATAATAAGAAGAATCGGAGGACGAAAACGAGGAGGAAGAGAAGGAGGAGGTTAAGAAGAAGACAAAGATTAAGAAAAAGAAGGAGGAAGAGGAGGAGAAGACGAGGACGACGAAGAAGACGTAGGAGGAGGAGGATGAGGAGAAGAAGACGGAGGAGGAGAATTAGTTGACGGAGTAGAAGGTGATAAATTTGCAGGCATTTTTCAGCCACTTCAAATACGAGCATATTAAGTATATACGCAGAAACAACGAACATAGTTTCGATAACCTTTAGTATAATAGCGACCTATTTCTTCACAGAACTGCGCATCATTTCTTACGACCCACGGTGCACCAGAACTAACCAGTCACGAAGTAACGAACAAGAATATTAATCCATTCATAGCCACAATTATCGAAAACTGCAAGGCCGTGTGAATCGCTCCCCCACATAAAGATAGACCACAAGAGGACTCGATTTTCCCACAGTGCCGTTAAAGAAAATGACTTGACGGCCCAGCTGGAATGTTGCTCTATCAATGGCAGCCAGAAAGTGACATAAATCCCTTCAATTATCACAGTTTACAAACTGACACCGCCCTTTGGGTTTTGATCTTAAGTGCAACTTTGTTTTCAAGTGTTTGGGTTAAAGATATCAGGTGTAGTTTTCACCTTAAAGTTATTTAGGTAATTTGTTTCCTATTTACTGTAAGCTATCTTATTTTCCCCAATGCAAAATCGTTTGAATAATTTCTCAATTTAGGGTGTTCTCATTGTCCTTAATATGGACAGCGAATAAACAATGTACGCAACAGCGTTCAGAATCCACCTTCCCGCCATGGGAGCTATACCTATATTTATATATAGACCAGCACTCAGTGATTGATGAGGTCAATGTCACGACGGCCGCTTCTACTACCCAGGGCGTTTGCTTGTGCCCATGTCAGGCTGGATCGACCTGATTAATAAAAAACAAGTTAATTTATGTTCTTTACAGGACGTTGCAGTCCATCCCAACACTTTTTCTCTCTTTGTGATTTACTAGGAAAGTTTACATTCGGTAGTTTGCCATTGCTTTCTGCGCGTCTGACGCGCATACGATTAATAAACATCAAAGCAAGGCGGTCTGCTTCCAAATCGCCCGCAGCAAGGTTGAACCAGGTATGTGGGATTGTGAAACGCGTTCGCTACCATTTAGCCACAGAGCCGGATGATAGCCTTGGTCAATTTAAAACAACCACGATGGGGGTTCGAACACAAGCTCGCCGGGTCAGCAGGCAAGTATGCTAGCCACTGAGTTGTAGGAGTGGTTGTTGTTGCTGTTCCTGTGGTAGCCACTGAGTTGTAGGAGTGGTAGACTTAAATTAGTTGAGTAGGTGTTGTTTCTGGTGTAGCAGTGGTCGTGACAGTGGAGCAGCAGTAGTCATAGTCGTGGTGATTACAGTAGAGGTTGTAGCAATAGTTAGTAGTAGTAGTAGTCGTTGTTGTTGTTGTAAGTAGTAGTAGTAGTAGTAGTAATTATAGTAGTAGTAGTAGTAGTCGTTGTTGTTGTTGTAAGTAGTAGTAGTAAGAGTAGTAATTATAGTAGTAGTAGTAGTAGTCGTTGTTGTTGTTGTAAGGAGTAGTAGTAGTAGTAGTAATTATAGTAGTAGTAGTAGTAGTCGTTGTTGTTGTTGTAAGTAGTAGTAGTAGTAGTAGTAGTAATTATAGTAGTAGTAGTAGTAGTCGTTGTTGTTGTTGTAAGTAGTAGTAGTAGTAGTAGTAATTATAGTAGTAGTAGTAGTAGTCGTTGTTGTTGTTGTAAGTAGTAGTAGTAGTAGTAGTAATTATAGTAGTAGTAGTAGTAGTCGTTGTTGTTGTTGTAAGTAGTAGTAGTAGTAATTATAGTAGTAGTAGTAGTAGTCGTTGTTGTTGTTGTAAGTAGTAGTAGTAGTAGTAGTAATTATAGTAGTAGTAGTAGTAGTCGTTGTTGTTGTTGTAAGTAGTTGTAGTAGTAGTAGTAGTAGTAGTAGTCGTTGTTGTTGTTGTAAGTTGTTGTTGTAGTAGTAGTAGTAGTAATTATAGTAGTAGTAGTAGTAGTAGTAGTAGTAATTATAGTAGTAGAAGTAGTAGTCGTTGTTGTTGTTGTAAGTAGTAGTAGTAGTAGTAGTAGTAATTATAGTAGTAGTAGTAGTAGTCGTTGTTGTTGTTGTAAGTAGTAGTAGTAGTAGTAGTAGTAGTAGTAGTCGTTGTTGTTGTTGTAAGTTGTTGTTGTAGTAGTAGTAGTAGTAGTAGTAGTAGTATTAGTAGTAGTAGTAGTAGTTATAGTAGTAGTAGTAGTAGTAGTTATAGTAGTAGTAGTAGTAGTAGTAGTAATAGTAGTAGTTGTAGTAGTAGTAGTAGTTATAGTAGTAATAGCAGTAGTTATAGTAGTAGTAGTAGTAGTAGTAGTAGTAGTAGTAGTTATAGTAATAGTAGTAGCAGTAGTTATAGTAGTAGTAGTAGTAGCAGTAGTAGTTATAGTAGTAATAGCAGTAGTTATAGTAGTAGTAGTAGTAGTAGTAGTAGTAGTAGTAGTAGTAGTAGTAGTAGTCGTAGTAGTAGTAGTAGTAGTAGTATTAGTAGTAGTAGCAGTAGTAGTTATAGTAGTAGTAGTAATATTAATAGTTGTAGTAGTAGTAGTAGTAGTAGTAGTAGTAGTAGTAGTAGTAGTAGTAGTAGTCGTAGTAGTAGTAATTATAGTAGTAGTAGTAGTAGTAGTTATAGTAGTAGTAGTAGTAGTAGTAGTAGTAGTAGTAGTAGTAGTAGTAGTAGTAGTAGTAGTAGTAGTAGTAGTTGTTGTTGTTGTTGTTGTTACAACTGTTTTTGTTGCTGTTATTACTATTCTCTATTACTAACCGGTTTCCGTTGCGAAGAAGTTACGGACCTGATTCGTAATACCGTATACCCGGGTTCGTAACACAGCGGTGCTGGTTTTTTCGATAAAGGTAAAGGAGCCGGTCGTTCAGAAAGCAATGGCAAACTAATGAACGTAAAACGTGATCAGGAATCTCGAACAGCCAAAATGCTGGGGTTGACTGCTACGTCCTGTGGATGACATACAACACATTTTTGTTGTTGAAAATTACTATTATAAACCCGTTCAATGTAATTATGTCAAATAAAATCAGGTTCAGTGCAAACAGAAGCAATAACTTGTAGTGAAAATAGGAGGTGTACTGTAAAGTAATTAATTGGAATGAGTCGAGTTGCAGAGCACATCCGTGTGACATGGTGGTTGTAGCAAATATAAAAGGTTTAAGTAGGTTAGCAAACCGATATGGAATTTTCTTGATCCTAAACAATACTGTTCACGAATCATGGAAGAAATTGAAGGAAAGGCGCTTAATCACAGGCGCTGGAACTTCAGTTGCTCCTCCCCACGACGCTTAACGACATAAGTGGAAGACAACAACAACAACAACAACAACAACAAAAACAACAACAACATCAGCAACAACAAGAACTGTAAAGTAATGGAGATATCGTGTTGTGAATGATTTCTAACTCTCGTAACTTGCCAGTTTGGAACAGTGTTGTGTATGAAGTACTTCGGTGCTAATGTTTTTAAGCGTGTAGTCACAGTTATATTTAGATGAACGCGTGGAGATACTCTGGCCAGTCATATCATATGGATCTCCTTATGATTGTAATTACGGGTAATTTACGTGTGTATTATGCAAGTCGCATTTTTTAAGGGACTACAAACAGTAAAGTCCGTTCTTTTAATTACAATACGAAAGGGGTTATTAACATTAATTAAACTTAACAACAACACTCTAAGATCGGATGCATACATTCAAGAACGATATAGTTATTGTGAGAAACAGAAACATCTCTATACCTAAAATACAAAGCACACATGGTTAACGGGAAATGCTGAAATATTTACATCCGTCAAACAAGCTAAAATACTTTACCGGAAATAAGACAGGGATAGGCGTCCAAGTTGGCTAGGGGTTTCAGAAACAGATCAGGCGTGGAACAGAGTTGGGTAAGGCAGTTCATACAATTGTTAATTAGTATAGTAGTGTACTTAGCATGTCACACCATTAGGACCAGCATGTTACATACTACACACACACACACACACACACACACACACTTGCACCCCCACCCACACACACCAAAAAACACAAAGACACACTCACACTCTATTACATACACATTTTGTCTGTCACACACTTATGCATACAATTGCACACTCACATTCTGTCTGTCTGTTTGTCTGCCCGTCTTCTCTCTCTCTCTCTCTCTCTCTCTCTCTCTCTCTCTCTCTCTCTCTCTCTCTCTCTCTCTCTCTAACACACACACACACACACACACCCACACACACATACAAACACATATACACACACACACACACACAGTTCTCGTTAACACGAATCAGATATCACTTATGTGATTAGTCGTAAATAAAAGAATTAAGACTTTCATATTGTCAGAACCGATTTTTGCAGTTTATGTCAAAGGATGACTACAACCGATAATTTCAACGGATGATGTCAACGGATGATATATACAGAGAGATTCATACCGACAGTTCTTATACATTATTTAAACGGATGATGTCTAGAGAGATTCCCACGGATTGTCCCTATAAATGATATCAATGGATGATTTCAACAGATGATTTCATCAGATGATTTCAAAAGAAGTTTGTGTTGAGTGATTTCTGAGAATAATTATGTACATTACGCGGGGTAATTCTGAGGATATGCGGCGAGGACTCCATCGTTTGTTTGTCTCCTTCATCGATGGTTAGACCATGAGGGATATAGACTACAATGGTAAGTGTTGTTTTCTTCTGTCTCGTTCTCTTTTCTCTTTCTATGGAGGATGGAACTACATGGCCAGTAAGTTGGGCTTAACGCTGACTTCCCATTCTGAAGGCAATGGAAAACTAATGAACGTACAGTTGCCAAAGAATTCTTCGTGGTTGCCTGCTTCGTGGTTGCCTGCTTCGTGGTTGCCTGCTTCGTGGTTGCCTGCTTCGTGGTTGCCTGCTTCGTGGTTGCCTGCTTCGTGGTTGCCTGCTTCGTGGTTGCCTGCTTCGTGGTTGCCTGCTTCGTGGTTGCCTGCTTCGTGGTTGCCTGCTTCGTGGTTGCCTGCTTCGTGGTTGCCTGCTTCGTGGTTGCCTGCTTCGTGGTTGCCTGCTTCGTGGTTGCCTGCTCGATGGTCGCCTGCTTGGTGGTTGCCTACACTGTGGTTGCCTGCTTGGTGGTTGCCTACACTGTGGTTGCCTGCTTGGTGGTTGCCTACGTGGTGGTTGTCTACACTGTGGTTGGTTGCTTTGTGGTTGCATACGTGGTTTTTGCCTACTTGGTGGTTACCTGCTCGGTGGTTGCCTACTTGGTGGTTACCTGCTCGGTGGTTTCCTACTTGGTGGTTACCTGCTCGGTGTTTGCCTACTTGGTGGTTACCTGCTCGGTGGTTGCCTACTTGGTGGTTACCTGCTCGGTGGTTGCCTACAGCGTCTTGCAAAGGATATGCGACATTCGTGTTAAAGTTTTGCTTTCTGAATGCGAAGCTGACGGTGAAGTTCAACTGACCGACGTCTGGATTGAATCCACTACCCTCCGCCATCAGGACACGACATGTTAAGCGCTAAGGCCAAGCTGATTGATTGATTGATTGATTGATTTAAGAACCGACATCACAGCATTCGGGGCATTCACATAAGCGCTCCGTCCCAATCCCCAGCAGCCAGCGAAGAGTTCCAACACTAATAGTTCCAGTAGCAATCTGATTATATGTCCGTCTCGCCTTTCCTCTGAGCGTCGAGCAACGGCCAGACCCCCTCGTCACTCCTCGCTGTCTCATTCTTGCCAGACCATGGTGCTCCATCTGCTCCTCCGAGGTGTACACGTGCTCCCACAAGGCTGCAACCATGTCTGCCTTTTCAAGCATCAATACTCCACCAAGTTTTGCAGAGCCAGCCAATCTGTCCGCCCGTTCATTCCCCAGTACAGCGGAGAAAAAAAATCCAGGCAATGCTTGCCACCCGTGAACTCCGAAGAGAAGCAAACCACTCTGCACGAAGCTTGCCTGTCCTCACCCTACTCAGCATGCTTTCTGTGTCAGTTACAATCACGATGTGTGTGTGTGTGTGTGTGTGTGTGTGTGTGTGTGTATAATATTCTCCATCCAGTGGAAAGCTGCATTGACCGCCTCCTTATGCCAGGCTCTCCTGCACTAAATGTCGACCATTGGCTTTTGCTAAGAACCCCCAGGCACTTTTCCTACCTCTTAACACCGACTCATCTGTGTAGATAATCACATCACCCGAGCGAGCATTATCCTGAATTAGTTGCTGATTAATTAGTCTCTGTCTTGGCCCACTCCACCGTCACTCTAACTATATGTGTTTAGTTACTTCCACAACAGAAAAATGCATTTTTTTTCAAGCTGACATCCTATATATACATATTATACATTCTTTTTCTCTCGCTCTGTCTCCGACTTTCTCTGCTCTCTCTCTTAATCGCCACCTCTCTCTCTCTCTCTCTCTCTCTCTCTCTCTCTCTCTCTCTCTCTCTCTCTCTCTCTCTCTCTCTCTTATTTTCTTTTTCTCTCGCTCTTTCTCTGACTTTCCCTGCTCTCTCTTAATCACCACCCCTCCCCCTCTCTTTCTCTGTCTCTTTTATTTTTCTCTAACTGTCTATATCTCAATTGGTTTTTCTTTCTCACTGCCTCTCTTTTTCTTGATCTCCCCTGTCTTTCCCTATCACACTCTATTCCCTTTCTCCATTTATATCACACTCTTTCAGTAAAACATAAACTCGCTGTCACTCTCGTCTCTCTCTATCTTTCTTTCTCCCCCCCCCCCCCCAGTCTCTCTTTCTCCCTCGAATACTCTCAGTGCAGAAAGACTGTTATCATGGTAAACATCTACAGAGAACTAGCCACTTGATGATATCAATAAGTTTCAGGAGAAAATCAAGTTCATGAACACGGTCGGTGAATCCAGACAATCAGCTATCTTGGCCCACTCCCCGTCACTCAAACTAGATTTGTTTAGTTACTTCCCCTCGACAACAGAAACAGGAATTTTGCTCGTAAACATCAACAACAATAGCAAATAATAATAATGATAACCACAATAATAATACCCTTCTTAGTCAGATATGACCGAGCTACCGTATGACAGTAGACGTTACTACCTGCTTTCTGTTAGCGCCGAATGTTGGGAAGGTGCTTACCAAACCCGACACCCCACATTGTGCCAACGGCTTCGGGCGGAGGAGTGCAATTGGGAGGGTACGAGCCTTATCCTGGTGAGAGGAAATGTAACCTAAAGACTAAATGCCATGGCATGGCAGACCAGGCCATAAGCGACGGTCGGCAGCTGGTCTAGGATCGAAGCTCTGACAGGTGGACAGTTAGAGCATTGCTTTGTTGATCCGGCAGCTTCTGCAGCTTGTCTCGTTCCAGTCGTATTGATGTTAAGTTTCCCCTGGAGAAAACTAGAGAGGCAGAGAGAGGGATCATGCTGCAATGGCAACACATGATCTCTACAAATCAGCTCAGGCTTTGTGTTATGGAGAGGTATAACCCCATTTTACAAACTATCGTCTGTCAAGACGGCAAGGTGCCAGTCAGTCAGTCAGTCAGTCAGTCAGTCAGTGTGTGTGTGTGTGTGCGTGTGTGTGTGTGTGTGTCTGTGTGTGTGTTTGCTTTTTGCTATGAAGGCTTGCCGCAACTTTGCCTGGTTTCTGTAATTATATTTTGTAAGACTGCCTTACACTACGTGGTTTTCTATTGGCTACACGTCTATAGCTTTACCGCAGTGTTGACCCTTTATATTTAGTCTTGGTAGTGAGCGTATTAGTCGGTGACCGCGACCATTATCTCTATAAACGGATCCTCTGCCTACCAATGCTAACTGGAGATCATAACCAACAACTACCTGGCGGCGGCTCTCTAGCACAATTAACCGGAGAGAAGGGGTGCCTTACTTCTCCTTTGAACGGGGGTACCCACAGCCATCTGTACTCATGAAACATCTGAAAACATCATGGCACATCTGAAAACATCTGACTCAAGTAACTGGCTGGACAGCTAATGGATAGACCTAAATGCCCAGTTAATTGGGTTGTGGTTTAACTGGATAAATCTACTGACTCAGTAAACTGAACTGAGACCTAACTTGATAGACCTACCGTAAACTGCGTTGAGATCTAACTGCATAGACCTACAACAAAACTTGATTGTGATATAACTGGATAGATCTACAGTAAACTAGATTGAGATCAGGATACATAGATCTACAGTAAATTAGGATGTGCTCTAAATGGATAGACCTACAGTAAACTGGGTTGAGACATAGTTTAATTTAGTTTAGTCGATGGATCAACATCACGGCACACGAATGTAAACCATAAGTGCTCCGTTCTACTCCTAAATCAAGCCTGAGTCCGGAGAATCTCAGTTTAGTGCACTAGCTCCGTAGCACCGGCAAGTATCCTGAAATACTTTGGGTAGATTTTCAACTCGAAATTTTGCCCATGCAGCGCCGTTAGGTTACTCATTTTCGATTTTCAACTGCCAAGGGATGTTTTACCTGCGCAACAATACATACGGGCATCCGATCTCACTACCC
Source organism: Cepaea hortensis (assembly GCA_963921405.1). Lineage (NCBI taxonomy): Eukaryota > Metazoa > Mollusca > Gastropoda > Stylommatophora > Helicidae > Cepaea > Cepaea hortensis. Next base: position 100,024,203 of record OY992890.1, read on the forward strand.
AGAGACCAGCGGAAAGTTTGTTACTAGAAGTCCACGTGAAAATATTCAGGCCCTTACCGGGGCTTGAACCCGGGACCTCCAGCACTCGAGGCGGCCACCATACCCTGAGACCACTCAGCCCCCCCCCCCCAATATTGTCATAGTTATCTTGTGCCTAAAGGCCAGATGTACATGATGGGAGGACTGGTAGAATAAACAGGATTCAATTAGATACAGTCAGGTCCCCAAATACAAGATATAACCATTAGATTTAAATACAGGGGTTTGTCACGGTAACTCATTTTGTTCATGCATCCCTCTTGTGCGTTTTTATTTGTTTAGGAAACCAGGGGAATGGGGTGTTAGGTGTTACGTGGCAAGGGTTCAAAGGGTTAACATCTGTATAAAATAATAAACCAGAAGTGCACTCAGTTGAGTCAGAATTTACTTCCTTAAAAATCTGACGCGAATGAACAGACTGGTTGAAATATATTCACAGACGCACAGAACAATCTATAATGAACTTTCGCTGCTAAGCTGGACTGGTTGGTGTGACGATAATGACAATTGGTAATGTGAGAAACTACCTTAGTTAAGGTCTACAAGCATTTCACGTGTGTGTGAGAAGATGCTCTATTTAGGAGTTACCTTGTCTGGCCTCTGGTGTCAACACTGTCAAAAGATAAAACAAAAACAAAACAACACCCAGGCACGTGTCTCCGAGAGTAATCTTAAATACTGAGCTAATCTTTGGATTTTCCTTAGAAGCACAGCAGCATACGCAATTTGATCTCGCTGAAACGGCCAACAAGAGAACAGCTCCTGTAACTGCTGGGCTATGGAAATCACTGGTCCCTTTGCAGCTCTAGGCATGCATTGGTCTATTGTAACGCCCTCTTCATCCTCCTCTTCCTCCTCCTCCTTGTCAGGGTCCTACAATGTAATGAATCTGGCTCGCTGGACCTAACATATGTGAGACATACACAAGTACAGAATGACTTGACGGGACACACAGTAACACTAAGTTCGATGGTTTTATTTACACTTCACATGCAACACAATCTAATTCGGCATGTGGCCATCACAAGGTGAATATCACAACCTATACATAATACATCAATGCACTCACAAACTCAAACCCACAGCTATGCAGTCTTTCTATCTTCTTCCAAGAGCTACGAACAATCTACATTCAGGCACAGAAATACAAGAGCCGCTTTCATACACGTCAGTCTCGTCTGATGCCCCTAGCCGTGTCTGGCGTTTTCCGCTCACAGTGCTTGCCCTGTGGATTCGAGCGCCGCGAGAATTGCATGCGTCACGCTTGTACTGGCTTGATTCTGACAGTCGCTCTCTCTGTCGTCAGCGAAACCTGTGAGTAAGTCACTGGTGTTCGCCTGGCGGGCGTAACGATGTCGCGGCATATCAATGGGGATTATGACACCCTCCCCGCGCGTCATTCATGAACGATTCTATCTTTCATGTGTATTCTCTGTAAATTTAGGGTTGCTATTCTAACCCAAGTCAGAATCTTCCCATTGGTTGTCATGTACCCTGGCATATGCAATAGAAATACATAAGTATTGTAAATTATACATATTAAGTCATAATGTATTCAGACTTTAACACTTGCCAAGTATCATCCTCTCGATGGATGATCACCTCTGTTGCAATTTTGACCCAGTCAGACCGGTAGCACCCGCAATCAATGCAACTACCTCGCAACCAACAAAAAAAAAAACAAACGTATAATATGTCCTTAGACATCAGGTTAGACCGTAAAACGTCCTAATATGAGACGAATTCAACTGTAGAGTTCCAACCAAACTTGGTAGGGAGCTCTCATGTTGGTCTACAACTTTGGCAATCTTCTCCATGCCCAGCTGATGCAATTTTGGCGTGTCGACAATCTGGCAACACAGTGGCTATTTTTATACATTACACATTACTATATATTTCGATTTACCGCCCTTTGGTGTAATTGGTGACACCCATTAAATGAAAGGGAAATAATTTAAACAGATGTTAAATCTACTAAATTACAATTATAAATTTATTTCTCAGCGTCATAGCTTGATACTTCTTTACAATAGCGAAAAAATGTCGCTAATGTGAATGAGTTAATCAAGGTATGATTCTCAGATTACAGTAGTTTCAAAAATATTAATACACAATTTGTATATTTCAAATTCGTGTTTCACAAATATTTTACAAGTGTCATTAATTTTTAAGGTTTTGTTTCTAGTCTGCTAGATTTTTGTTTAACTTTCTAACTTTCCGGAAGTACACACGAACAGCTGATGTAAGCGATAGTTTTTTCACACACTTGTTCCGTAATGATGTTGAAATATTCGGAATGTAACGTTGTGCTATTCGCTGGTGTTTTCGGTGTTTCATTGGACTTCTGGATTACGATCTTCTACAGTGGAGTAACTGTCCCAGTTTAGTTCACTCAATTGTTCAATTCACACGGGATAAAATGTTGCTGGATACTTCCAGTTTGCAGATACCACGGATAACTTAAATTGTTCTTGTTCACTTGAGGTAAGTTACGACACTGACCTGTGGCACTGTTCATAGTTTATAATATTTATAATTACTATTGTTCACTTTCTAACACATACTACGCACTTATACAACACAATTAACACCTTATTTTAGAAACCTTAATAATATTTACAGTGGGAATTGATCCCTATCACAATGATGTAGTTGACACTCACAGCTTTTCTGAAAAAAAAAAATACATTAATGGCTGTGCTGGTCTGAGTGTTTTAACATACTGCACTCATACATATTTGGCTATTGGGTATCATCGGGACAACGCGACAAAAGATCAGCCAGTGTATTCAATCTGCCAGGGATGTGTTTCACTTCAAAGCTGTAGTCCTGGAGCAAAAGTGACCATCGCGCTATCATATGGTTAGTTGGCACTCCAGATGTAATAAACTTCAAAGGGCTGATGTCAGATTCTACTACAAAATGCCTTCCAAGGAGGAATTTAGCCAATCTCGTTATTGCAAACACTAATGCAAGGGCTTCTTTTTGAGGGGTCGACCAAGTGCGTTCTCTTGGTTTAAGTTTCCTGGATAGGTAATATACAGGATGTAAAATGCCGTCATGTTCCTGTAATAGTACCGCCCCAATCGCCACGGAGCTCGCATCTGTGCGCAATCTGAAAGGAATATGCAAATTTGGCAATTTGAGAATGGGGTTCTTTAAACTATTCTCAGAAAAATAGGACAATATCTTCTGGAATGCAAATTTTAGGCATTCGTTGTTCACAATTTTATTTGGGTGGTCTTTTTTTTTAGTATGTTAGTAAAACTTTCAGTCAGTTCAGCAAAATCTGGGATGAACTGCCTGTAATAATTTAGAAGTCCTAATACACTTCTGACTTGTTTCTTCGTAGTCGGAAGTGTCAGTTTCAGAATCTTTGACACGATGTTATCGTCAGTAGTGACAAAGCCATTAGAGATCTTATACCCCAAGAAGGAGATTTCTTGGTAGGCTATGTCAACTTTGGCAGGTTTAATAGTAAGTCCGTGCTGTCTGATCCGTTCAAACGTCTGCTGTAATGTCGTTATGTGCTCTGTCATTGTCGTTGTGTGTACACATATATCATCCATATACGAAATGATATTCTTTATTTCCGGCAGTAATAGTCTTGTCATGCGTTCGAATGTTGCCGGTGCGTTAACAAACCCAAATGGTAATTTGCACCATTCGTACAGTCCCCAAGGTGTGGCAAAGGCTGTCAGATGTCTGCTCTGTTCGTCTACCGTTATCTGCCAGTAACCTTTTGTCATGTCTATCTTCGTGAAGTACCTAGAGTCTGTCAGCTCTGTCAGCAGTTCCTCGCAGTTGGTCATCGGCTCCAAATCCAACTGTGTAATTTTATTTAATTTTCTATAGTCTATGCAGAGTCTTATTGTGTCGTCCTTTTTGCGTATGATGACTATTGGAGAAGAGAAGTGTGATTGCGATCGTCTAATGATGTTGTTCTTTTCTAAGTCAATGATTTCTTGGTGCAGTTTTTCTTTGTAATTTAATGGAATTGTGTAGGGTCTGCATTTTATTGGTGTGTTGGAGGTCAAAGTAATGTGGTGTTGTACTAGTTCTATTTGTCCTGGGTTGTTGGAGAAGATGGTACTGTAGTCCTGTATGAGTTGTTTGCAGCTGTCGGTGTCTGCTTGAGTTAACTGCGGGTTTATCTTGATGTCTTGTAAGCAGTTCGTCGTGTTTAGTGCTGGTGTTGGTATTTCGTCGCTTTCTTCGTCGCCTTCATGGTCGATTATTGTTGTACTGGCTGCTGTATCGTCTTGTTCGTTGTCCCTGTTGTAGTATGGTCTTAGCATATTGATGTGGAATATTTTGTGTTTGTCTTTAATTTGAATTTCATAGTCCACCAGTGAAATCTGTCTTAGTACCTTAAATGGTCCTTGCCAAGAATCGGTCAGTAACTGTCGGTCACTAGGTAGGAGCAGTAGTACGTCCTGTCCAGGTGTCAGTGTTATCGTCCTGTTTCCTTTGTTTGCATATTGTCTATACACCGCACCAGATTGTTTCAGTGCATCTTTGGCAATAATACAAGATTTAATTATCCTTTCACGCAATGATGTCACATATACGTATGATGATATGGGTTTAAGTATAGGAGTTGCTTCAGTTAACATGGAATGGTATATACTTAATGGGCCGCGTGGTTTGGCACCATAGATAAGTTCGAATGGAGAGAACCCAGTGCTTGATTGAGGGACCTCGCTATATGCGAATAATATGGCAGGCAAATAGATGTCCCAATTTTCGGGGTGTTCTTGGGTGACTTTGGAAAGCATATGCTTTAAATCCCCGTTAAATTTCTCTATTACTCCTGTCGAGTGAGGATGGTACGGTGAGTTGAAACATTGTTTCACATCTAACATTTTAGTGAAAGCTTGAGTGGATGCAGCAATAAATTGACTTCCACGGTCGGATGGGATAGTATCAGGAAAACCTATCCTTGAAAATACATGGAAAAAGACTTCCATTATATCATTGGCAGTTATGTTCTTGAGAGGAATAGCTTCAGGCCAGCGGCTGCATAGATCAATAATTGTAACTATAAATCTATTTCCTCTAGATGTTACATGATTTAGAGGACCTACGATGTCAACAGATATTTTCTCAAAGGGTCGACTGGCTAAATCTGTAACCTGTAATTCAGCCTGTGGGTGTTTCGCCTTTTTCACTAGTTTCTGGCAGATGTCACAACTTCTGCAATATTGTTTAATGTCATTACAGAATTTTGGCCAATAAAACTGTGACAACAATCTAGATATGGTCTTTGAATACGCCATATGCCCTGCAAGAGGTATATCATGGGCAAGATGTAAGGCTTGCTTACGGTATTCTAGTGGCAAAACAGTTTGCTCTGTGGTGGTGTCACCTCTGGTATAATACCTAGTGAGGATGCAATTTTTGAGAGCAAAATGCCATCTTGCATTCTTAGTTAACCTTGGCTTTTGGCCTATCAGATTAAAATACTTATATAATGAAGGATCAGCCTTTTGGGCTGTTACAAAATTTTCCTTCATGGTTTTAGAAGGTAGTAATACTGGGCTTAGCATTTCTATTGCCTTAGTTTGATCAATTTGTTCTTGCACTCTAGTAGCAGATCTAGTTACTGCGTTCACACTTTCAGTGGTATGAGATGATGGTGAAATACTTTGATCAATGATTTCATGTGATGGTGAAACAATTTGATCAATGATATCATGAGGTGATGATACAGTTGGATCAATGATATCATGTGATGATAGTGCTGCATTAGCTAGCATACAATTATCTGATGGTAACACACGTTCCATGATGACGTTCGATGGAGATGATGTTAGGTGATCATCAATACATGCAGATGTTATGGTGTTATGAGGCAACTCATTCACTTCGGGAAGGTTCCCAATGATAACATCACAGCAAGGATTGGTTAATGCTGCGCATTTAACCTTCCCAGTGAGAAATGGAGTCTCAATGTATGCCCATGCCAATGGATACTTCTCAATATTTCCCGAGAATGTTCTGCATGTTACATGCCTGCCTGTATAATAGTCTGTAGGCATTATGAAATCTCTTCTAAGACCTATAAGAGTGCTTCCGCTATCACGTAAGACTGTAGCCGGCTTGCCATTCACATACCCATGGTTGATGTTAATTCTGCCTTTGGAATCTATTACCAAATTGGCTTCCTCATTGGCAATAGGTATCGAGTGGCCGCATGTTAATAGGCCATCTTCATGGAACTGATTACAGATGGTACATTTTTGTGGATTAAATGTATCTATGGCCTGTGCTGCGTTCACAGGATGATTTTCAAGATGTTCTTCATCTGATGAAGAGCTATCAAACAAGGCGGCATTCGCCTTCCTGGTCATCTGTTTCCCTTTACAAACATTACGCCAGTGACCATAAGCTTTAGAAAGGAAACATTTTTGTAATCGTTTGAAGTTTCTCCGCTCTTTATCTTGGTTATTTACATAATTTTGTAAGTATGTTAGATATGCAGGGTTCTTATCGCACATCTCATTCCGGTGGTGAGGAAATTGGCAAAACCTACATTTTTCAGTAGTAGGCTTAAATATCTTTTGCCTATTATATGTATCTGATTTTGATTTGTCATCGCTAGCAGCTGCTACGAAATTTATATCAGTTGCTCCACTAGCAAAACAATGTTTATTGGCTGTAAAATACGCCGACCCACGTTTCTCGATCTGTTCTACATTCATACACTCACTCTCTTGCAAAAATTTTGAAAATAATGGTGGAAGGGATATGATGAGTTTATCCCTAAGGATGAGATCTTTCAATTTGTTAAAGTCATTATTAACTTTGGCTGCTGAAAGCCATTTACTGAATATATCCTGTACTACAGAGATGTAGTCAGAGAACGTTTGAGTAGGTTTTGGAGTTAGTTTACTGAACTGTTCTCTGTAGCCTGCTTCATCTAACAGGAAATGTGACATAATTTTTGACTTTATGTACTGTAATCTTTTCTGAGATCTTTAGGGATCGTCTCTATAACTTTTAGAGGTTCCCCTGACAAACTTCTCATATAAATGATGTTCCACTCAGATACTGGGATCTGGTAGTGGTCCATTAAAGTCTCAAAGTTTTGGGTGAAAGCTGCTATGCAGTCCCCCGAGGTATAATTTCTGACAATACCTTGGTACTTTTTGTACTGGTTTTCTTTTTCCAGTCTTTCAGATTTACGAGATTCTTTTTCAACAGATGTTTCAGCTTCAAGCTGTTTGATTTTCAGTTGGAGTTCAAGCTCTTCTCGTTTGCTTTGAGCTGAGATTTCTGCTTTTTTCAACTCGGCCTCTATCTCTGACTGTTTAGTTTTTGCAGTCAACTCCAATTCTGACTGTTTCACTGCCATTTCTGCCTTCTTCGTTTCTGCATCTATTTCTGCTTGTTTAGCAGCTCTTTCAGCCGCTCTGTCTTCGCGTTCTCTAGCCTTTTCTTGTGCTAGGAGGTGTTCTGAATACTTTGTCTCACTCCATTTTGTCAACTCATCACCAGTTAACTTTAGTTTTAAATCCATCTCGATGAAGTCGTTTAGAGAAGACATGATGGAATGTTTCAATGAAAATGATTTCTCACACACGCAATTTTGTTATCAAGTGTTAGTAATATGAACAATTTTTACAATATTTTTAGACTTACAGCGTGTGCCCAAATTTGCATCCAAAAGTATATAAAGAAAATAATACTCAAGTACTCTGGATACACGGAAGAATGGTGAAAACAAGGGCCAGGAACTTGTAGGGTCGCTACTGCAACGGCAAATGACCTCTACGGGTAACAGTTTCAGATGGCACAGGAAACCTGGTTACTTTTGGAAGGAAATAAATTAGAATCTATGTCTGTGTGCTGTGTATGCTTGTCAATTAAGTTTTGGTTAGGTTTGTATGGCGTTTGGGTGTTATTGTTGGTCGTAATGTCGTCGTTCAACAATTTTCACAAGTTGCTTTCTTTTCCGAACTTTCTGCTTCCCCACGCTTTTTCTGTACACAACTACTTTCACGAAGACAAGTTAGCCATGTTTAAACGTTCAACAACTATGATGGTTCAACACTTAAACTTAGACTACACAATTTTACCGAGACAAGTTTCACAATCACTGATGTTTTTCCACGTTAACACATTCAAATGTATGTAATTTACGTTCACATCTAGGTTCAAATCTTTACTAAATTAAAGCCGGACGAAAGCCTCCACGTTCACACATGTCAGGGTCCTACAATGTAATGAATCTGGCTCGCTGGACCTAACATATGTGAGACATACACAAGTACAGAATGACTTGACGGGACACACAGTAACACTAAGTTCGATGGTTTTATTTACACTTCACATGCAACACAATCTAATTTGGCATGTGGCCATCACAAGGTGAATATCACAACCTATACATAATACATCAATGCACTCACAAACTCAAACCCACAGCTATGCAGTCTTTCTATCTTCTTCCAAGAGCTACGAACAATCTACATTCAGGCACAGAAATACAAGAGCCGCTTTCATACACGTCAGTCTCGTCTGATGCCCCTAGCCGTGTCTGGCGTTTTCCGCTCACAGTGCTTGCCCTGTGGATTCGAGCGCCGCGAGAATTGCATGCGTCACGCTTGTACTGGTTTGACTCTGACAGTCTCTCTCTCTGTCGTCAGCGAAACCTGTGAGTAAGTCACTGGTGTTCGCCTGGCGGGCGTAACGATGTCGCGGCATATCAATGGGGATTATGACACTCCTCCTCCTCCTCCTCCTCCTCCTCCTCCTCCACGAGCAACTCCTCTGCGTATTCCCGCACCACGGCCCACATTTGCTCTAGTACCACCGCGAGCGTAATCGGTACTTCCAGGATTGCTAGCATTGCTCAAGCCTCCCCGTTTCTGAAATACTCCACCAGCGAATCCGCTAGCATTGAAGTTCCCTTGGAAAGTATCAGGTCTGTAGTTGGGAGGATAAGCTTGGTATGCTCCTCCTCGGCCTCCGCGGCGATTGTTTGTGTTGGTACTTCCGTCACCCCACCCATTAAATCTATTCTGCAATGGACTTCCAGCAGGGGCAACACTTCTGTTTCCTCCATTTCCCCCATTCCCACTGCGGCCTCCTCGGAATCCACCACGGCCTCCTTTTGGGTAGGCTCCACCAGAAAATCACTTGTTTGTGGGGTAAGACTGCTGGAAGCCTCCATTGTTAGCCTGTCCATAATCTCCGCTTGGAGTGGGTGTGCCTGAGAAGTCTGCTGCAGGGGGTGCCTGGTGTCTGCCAGTGGCGATAACGTGGCTGGACTGAGTTGACTGGTGTTGATACCTGAGCATACATGGACTGGAATATTAGCGCGTTGGCTTTCATTTGAAATTTCTTCTCCTGCACTTGCTATATAATGGATAGATCTACAGTAAACTGGGCTGAGATCTAATCGGATAAACCTACAATAAACTGGGTTCAGATCTAACTGTAGACCTACAGTAAATTGGGCTAAGATCTAACTGGATAAACTTAGGTTATCTGGGTTGAGATGTAAATTTACAGACATACAGTAAACTAGGTTGAGATCTAACTGGATAGACCTACACTTAACTTGGTGAAGATCTAAATGGATGGATCTACAATACACTAGGCTGAGATCTATCTGGAAAGACCTACAGTAAACTAGGTTCAGATCTAACTGTGCAGACAATTCTGTCACTATTAGAAGAAGAATTGTGCACCAGTTTCAACGACCCATCACCCGCAGCCTCGACAGGCATAATATAAAACGCGGATCACGACAAAACCACTCAGCTGAACCATGATAACATTTCATAACATAAACATTGTTATTGTAGACTAAGTAACGGGTTTACAGACTACAAAGTCTTCACCGTAGGTAGCACTTCCGTTCTGACAGCATCACATAATCGATGCTTTCAAGTTGATGTTTTGGTTGGCTGACTTGAAATTATGCCTGTTATTGTTGGTGCCTACATGGCTGTTCTTTCTGTTCGTATGTTTTATTTTATCGTTGTTTTTGTCTTGCTGTTTAGTGCACGGATATTGTCTGACGAATTTTAATACCATTGTTGTCAACAGAATACTATGTTCAGCAGTTTATCGATTCCCACTCACTAGCACTCTAGGTGAAATGTTATGTCGGGCAATTTTATTTCAAAACAAAATTATAATTGTTGTGGAAACATTGAGGTCACTAGGACAACACACAAATGAATTCGCAAGTATTTATTTGCTCTCAAAGAAGATGTAGAATAAAATAGCGATTATAGCATATACGTCTTCTTATTTCATGGCGTAACTGCGTGGCATCCTGATTTCTGTGGTGCGCCTCCTGGCTGATTGCCTCCGTTTTTAAGCACATTTCGTTTGCTAGAGCAGACTGTGGTCTTACTCGAGTTTAGATGTGTAGGCGTGCAGAAAGATGAAGAAATGCGTCTTCTTATAGTTCATGTCATGTAGCGGTGGTAATCATGTCTATCCGCAGCCATCTGTCAGTGTGCGGTCATTAATTGTTGATACCGACGTTCCTCCATGCCATGACGTCAAACTGTCCAGTGTATTAACTCGGGGTCTCCCCTGTCCCCTCCCCTTCAATGTTCTATTGTGATGATATACTCCAGCTTTCCCCTTCTCATGCAATGCTCAAAAATGTCTTCTTCTGATGTGAGTAACCAGTTCTCTTTGTAAGTTCACTCCTTTCTATTGATCTTCATTACTCTTTCTTTGCCGGCTTCGGCAAAGGAGTTATGGATGCAGTTCGTAGTACTGAATAACGCGTTCGAAACACAGCTGCGGGCGATTTGGCAACAGATCGCCTTGCGTTGTGTGTTATAATATGGTATGAGTTCCGGTCATTCAGAAAGTAATGACACACTACTGAACGTAAACGTGTCAATAAATCATAAACAGTAAAAAAAAAGCTGGGGTTGACTGCGACGTCCTGTAAAGGATATGCTAAAAATTTATTTCCGTCCAAGGTATGACACTGTAGACAACATACCAAGGTAAAGTTATAGTTAGCATGCCTGAATTCGAACCTGCCACCTCCAACTGACGACAGCGCCTCGCTGCAGGAATAAAGTGTAATTGCACGCAAGCCAATTCTACACGTCTATAATGTGTCACAATTAGCCAGATCCACCATCCGCCTGAACCCACAACTATGGAATATGTCCAGAGTTCGGATCTAGTCATTGACACAGCACCATAAGTCTTTTTTTTTGGGGGGGGGGGGGGGGTTCGTTTGCCGGCTTTGAATTCAAGCGTAGTCCGCAAACGGGATACTACATCCAGGGCATTGAACTGA